>JAOTRN010000036.1:24822831-24859013 GCA_028566695.1 Bagroides melapterus
TTTGTTTTTTTTCTATCTAGCCATGCTGTATGTGTAAGGTAGACATTTACTAAAATATATATTTTAGTCATTGCTAAGCTGCTAGCTTCAAGATTCTCTTATCATAAATACCGTTCGCAACCATAAGTTTATTGCAAAATGAAATATGAACGTTAAAGCTGAGCACTAAACATAGATTGAAATACTTCTGTAGTAATTGTGATGAGGTAAGCTTGGGTTGGGTCAAAGTGTTTCTTTAAACGTGAATCCATTCTTTTGGTGTTTGCAGTTTCATTTGATCCAGCAGTCTTTGCTCTTGGGTTTCGGCTCAGTGACGACGGCACTGATGTCAGTGTTGCCCAGGGTTACCTTTAGGTGTTGTTTGATTTCTTGCTTGATTTCACAAAGAAATGCATCAGAGCTGACTCTGCTGAAGAGCCATTTGCTGAAGAACAATTTGAGTATTTAGTTCACAATGAGGTTACATAAGGCTCTGCAGCACACACACACACACAAAGAGCTGTCAATTCCTGTACTCAGACTGTTATACTGTATGATATACTGTCATTTTTAGTTAATTTAACTTACTTTATATATTTTTCATTAAAATTTTTGTTCAAGATTTTAAAATCAATGTTCAAGTTGATTCTGTTCTATTTGTATTATACAATATATAACGCTTGATAACAGATCCCTCAAAGCGGTTTTACAGAAATCAAGATAGTATCTAGAATTATATTCCTAATAAGCAAACCGGACAAGTGACCAGGAAAACCTCCACTGAGTACCTTAAGCAGAATTGTCCTCTTCTGGATGACAGTAGATTGTGGAATTACAAATCATTTCAGTTCCACAGTACTAAGTGTGTTAAAAGTTGTTTACATTAGGAGTATCTTAACCCAGGAACTGCTTCTATAAACATAAACAAAGTCTTAGTCCACATTATAGAGGTGAGATTTCTCACTCACACTGAGACAAAGGCAAGTTTTGTGCATAAATCCATGTGAATCCGTGTGGGACTATATTTCTTTTAGGCTGATTTGTGACTATCTTGCTTTAATAGCAATATTTTATATATCATTTAAGAGAAATAGATTTTTTTTCTATTATTATTATTATTATTATTATTATAATTATTATTAATCTTCTGTTTTATTTTGCCATTTTATTACATTAGCAAATTCACTTCACTCTGCAAAACTGAAGACATCTTAATTTTATTCAAATGTATCTGATATTTCCTGTTACAAGTTTACTAGAATAAAACATCATTTGAACTTATTTGCTTGTTACATTTACAGCATTTAGCAGACGCCCTTATCCAGAGCAACTTACATTTATATTTCATTTTATACAACTAAGCAATTGAGGGTTAAGGGCCTTGCTCAGGGGCCCAGCAGTGGTAGCTTGGTGGAGTGGGGATTCAAACTCACAACCTTCCAATTGGTAGACTAACACCTTAACCACTAGGCTACCACAAGAACATTGTTCATGTTCTTATTCTATTGGCAGATCATTTTCCTTCCATTTTTATCTTCCAATAGAACAAGACTGTTTACAAGAACAAGACAAGGTTTAATAATCTTATTTTTTTAACAGTTGTTTTCATTGTTATCTTTTAATAGCAAATCATTTCTGACTCATTTAAGAGCTCTTCACTTGTTAAGATAGTTTTTCCTTTTTTTCTTTGTGCATTGCACTAATATACTAAAACCTAGCAATAACAAATAATACAAAAAAACTCTGGGAGGTTTGGCTGCAATAATTGTGCAGGTTTGAAGTGCTAGATCTGATTAAAAGCGACAAAGAAGACTCGGAGAGAGAGAGAGAGGTCGTTAAAGGTCAGGGATTGAATGTGCTGCCAAATCACAAAATGTTCTCATGTCTGCCTGTGATGCAAATTGCTCCGGGTTATTTGCACACGGTTACAGTAAAATCACTCGTCAAGCTGCAGGAAGCTCTCAATGATGCAAGATTCCATTCAAAGATCAGTTAGAAATGTGACTGTACTGATCCCATGGTTTTATTTCTGATTATACCACAGCAGTGTTGAATCTTTCATTCTGATTGGCCAGGTGATTGGACGTGTTGATTTCTTTTCTAACACAGTGGTTCTGTTTGTAATTACATTTATAAGGTTTATATTAATGGCACATTATGATTTCTTTACATTGTACAGTATAGTAACTTTCTATAGTGACAGTCCACACACACACACACACACACACACACACCAAGCACTTATTGCAAAGGTCATCATACCCACTATGAAGCATGGTGGTGGCAGCATCATGTTAAAGGGCTGATTCTGTTCAGCCCAGACTGGGGCTTTAGTCAATATAAAAAACTCCATGTATAGCTCCAAATAACAATATATTTTGGCAAAAAAAACTGTTAGACAGCTGAGGATGGAGAGAAATTTCTATCTTATAGCACAATAATGACCTAAAGTGCAAAATCAAGTCAACTAAAGAAGCTTCAGAAGAAGAGCCTAGCTCTAAATCCTAAACAAAACTCTGTGGCATGATTTGAACAGGGCTGTGCACAGGAGGTTCTTTCAGTATTTGATAAATCTTGAGCTTTATTGAAGGAAGAGTGAAATATTGCAAAAAAAAAAAAAAATAGCTAAATCAAGGTAGGTAGAGGCTTAAGCAGAAACACAAAGTGCTGTACTACAGGCAAAATCCTCTTTAATAAAGTATTAGTGCAAGTGTGTAAAAAACATTTTGTACGTGTTTTTCTTCCTCTTTTCCCTTTCCCTAAATCATTTGTTTGTTTTCCACTTGCTGTTTTACATTAAAGGTGAGATAAAATCTGACCTACAGTTTAACAGGAGTGTGTAGACTTTTTATATCCACTGTATATACAGTTAATTATATCGAGGATTTATACTGAATGTTTTACTGGGAGTCCAGCAAACCTGAGCCATAATCATATGAGCTGCTTCGGTGTAAAACATGTTTATGAGCTTGATTCATTTTGTTTCTTTCTTCTCTTAACTTTGTCATGACAAGTTTTTAATATAACTCAAACTTCCAAGTTTTTAAAAATTGATCCATATTCTTTAGTTGAACCAAAGCTGAGATTTCTTGAGTTAAGTTCACACACGTTTTCAAGACAGAAAGTGAACTTTTAGAATGTTTTACAGTCTAAAGACGTTTAGGCTTGTACAGTTTTATAACAGAGTTAACCTGAACTCTTGACAAGTGCTTTCTTTGCACATATCTCTGTACTATTTAGCACAGGGGTGGGCAATCTTATCCGGAAAGGGCCGGTGTGGGTGCAGGCTTTCGTTCAAACCAAGAAGAAGCCATACCTGATTCCAACTGTTTAATTAGTAGATCATGGCTTCCAATATACTCAGCTGTGGCTTAACCTTTGTCGGAACGAAAACCTGCACCCACACCGGCCCTTTCTGGATAAGATTGCCCACCCCTGATTTAGCATCACAGGAAGTAACAAGAACAATTTATGATCTGCTAGTACATTCCATTCCTGACCTTTAATACCTTTATTATCTCTTCCCTTCGCTTGTAGTTTTTCCTTCCTAATCTGATACTGAACTTAGTGATGATAGTTTAAATTATTAACATCAGTATATAATTTCTCATCATTCATTATTTTTTACTAAAAGTGTTGTCAATTAGATCTAATGGTTAAGACCAGCTACAACAGTACTGTATATGTTTATATGAAAAGCTCAAAGCAATCATCCTTAACTGAATCCATTTATTTAAGGGCAAAGGTGCAATGGACAAGATTAGATCTCTGAATGATTATCTCTCTGGAAGAACTTTTTTTTTCCACCAATGATGTCACCAAACTACTACTGGTTGCCCGTTTTCTTGCTGCTGAAATCAAAAGTTCTGGTGGGAGATTTGCCGTTTGGGAATAAAATTCAGTAGTGTGTGTATATAAAGTATATGTATCGTATTAAACAAGATGAAGGAGAAACAGTAGGTGATCTTTGCCTTGGATCATGTTTTCTCTACTGTCTTCATTCCCATTGGTACTCACTGCACAAATTCACAACATATCTGTACAAAAATCAAATCTTTTTCCCAACTTTGTCACATCACTTGACACGCCCACATCTAGTCACCAACGGTCACAGCGGTTCGTATCACAGGAAGTCGGCAGCTTTCATTTAAACTGAATGATCTGTGAGTAGCTGTATTTGTAAATATAGCGTTAGAGATACGATATGTTAATCAGTAGAGATAATGGTATTCATAGCCAGCTGTATTATTAGGATATGAAAAATTAGACTATATAAGCAAAGCCACTTTCTTCTTCGTCAAAACTGATGCTTTAAGTTGGTGTTAAGGTCAAGGATGTGCGCAAGACACTTGATATTTGGAATCTGCTACATGGTGGAGTTTGGTTCTCTTAGTTCCAGTGAAGGGAAATTGTAAAGCTACAACATATAAAGACATCCTGTACAGTTTTGTGCATCCAGCTGTGGAGAAATGGCTCACATGTTGGTGTGTGAGTCAAGATTCCACAAACCTTTGGATATACAGTGTCACTGTAACAGGTACAGTGCAGTAGGTAAGAAATGTGCAGTAACCAGCAGTCAGGTATGCCCATACTACACACATTTTACAGATCAGTTATCATACTGAACAGTAATTCATGAAAATCATCCCAACCTCCATATCTGTTAAATGTGTAATCATGTAACTTGTTTAAAAAAACAAACAAACAAACAAACAAAAAACCTAAAGTAAAGTGCAGACTCTCAGCAGGTACCTCAACTAAAATGTATAAATCAGTGGTCATAGTCCTCTTATTATAACATTTTCTCACTCTTAATTTAGATTTCCAGTAGAAAGAAGAGGAAACAAGTACAAATATAGGAAGGACATGGAAAAACTCCACACACACTAATCCAGGAGTTCAGGACCCTGAAGCTGTGAGGCAGTAACTCTTCTCAAGATGTTATGGAAGTTCTGTCATTTAATAAGCATTTTACAGTAGGTCCAAGAAATATGTGAATATGGGTCAGTTTTAGAGAATATTTGTAATGAATTTGTAAAATATTTATGCTATTTAGGACATCTTTAATATATAGTTAATTTTAAGAAAGCTTGCTGTGTTCACACATCATTAGAAAATGCTGATGATGACTTTGGAGATTTTTTTTCCCTGAAATGATTTCCTAGTTTTAAATTGTTGATGTTATGAATAGTTACGCTACAAAATGTTTCATTTGGGATGAGAAAAGTGCTCAGCATTTTGCTTTATAAATGGAAAATGAAAAAGAAAGCTTAGGCATGACGGAAATTGAAAGTTCTTTCGCAATATCTCTGTTCATCTATCACATCTACACTACATTTAAGCAATGATGTCTTAGATTAAGAGATTAAATGATTCTTTCTAAAATAATCTACAGAGCAATAATCTTAAAGAGCAATAAGACAGCTTTTTCTATACATCTTGGAAAACCTGCCTCAGTTCTTTAGGAAACTTTGGCTAGCACACTCGCTTCTACAAATCCTTGCAGCTTCTATTAGGTCTTTATGCGAAAAGTGGGCTTTAATGTAATCTTTCTTTACTGACATAACACTGATTTTTTTTTTTTTAATTTATAAAATGTTATTGACCCAATAATGCATAAGTCATAATATCTAAAATCTAAGGCAAATCTAGTTGATTTAGGGTGTCTAAAACTTTTGCACAGTTCTGTATAACTACATATTACATATGAATTACAGCTAACTCGCCCGGTTTCTGAGCAAAAAATGTGACGCAGTACGTAGACCAGCTAGGTTAAATTTTGTGTGTGTGCGTGGGTGCGTGTCCTGTAATCGTTTCCTGTGCTATTATGCAAATGAATACAGGTAAAATGACAGATAACACTGCGTGGGTCCTTGACAGAGGAAACCGTGATGTGTAGTCATCTCCGTAAAAATTCTCGTGACGTTTGAGAACCCTTCCCCTACAACCACCAATCTCTCTCTCTCTCTCTCTCTCTCTCTCTCTCTCTCACACACACACACACACACACACACACGCACGCAACGCACGCGCTATCACACACATTTATCTCTCGTGTTTGCGCGTGAAGCGGGATCTCCTATGCAAAACCCGCTTCCCGTGCCGGCTATGCACACACTTACGAGACAGTGAGAGGAGATTTTCATCAGGACGGTGAGTCTTCCTCAAATGGCAAGTACTTTTATTTAGTGACTACTAAAAGGAAACAGGACCTTGTGCTGTCCATCACCTAAAAAGATGCGCATGTCTTCTTACGTGATAAATTCAAATGTGTTGGAGGAAATGTGACAAGGCAGATGTTTTATACCAGACAGAGCGAGAGAGAGCGAGAGAGGAAACTGCAACAGAGATAGAAACAGCTGCATCGGTGTGAAGGAGAAAAGTATTGAGGCAGTGCTCAGAATGATGTGGACAGATTCAGCTATGTGTTTTTTTACACACTCTTTTGGCTGTGATTGCATGTTAAAGCTTTTAATTAAAACCTTTTCTGATTATAATATATTCACCTCCATGGACTCGTATGTAATGTACTGAATGTACACAGAATGCACTGCAGTGATAAACTGTTGTAGTCATGCCAATACTGTATGTGATTTACTCTGCTAATTTGTTAAATGACCCATGCTGCATTTTGTGTGTGTGTGTGTGTGTGTGTGTGTGTGTTTGTGTGTGTGTGTGTGTGTGTGTGTGTGTGTTTGTGTTTGTGTGTGGCATTGTGTGTTTATATAGTAGTGGGGACAGAGTGTCCCAAAAAGGATAAGAATATCTGACAGAGCTGACCTTGTGGAGATATTTGTCTGGTCCCTGCAAGCAACCTTTTCTTTTCTTTTTGTTTGTTTGATTTAAAAATCATAACAAAATGAGAATATTTGCTTTTGGTGTCTGAGGTTAGCGATATATAAAGGTGTAGGCATTATAGTGGCATTAAGAAATATCAATAAGAGGTCCTTACAAGGATAGCAGACAAAAGTGTTTGTGTGTGTGTGTGTGTGTATGTGTGTGAGAGAGAGAAAGAGATAAAGACTGTGAAGTAGCACTAGTCTTGAATCTGTGCAAAGTCCGTTTATAAAGGTAACATACTCTGCAGTAAATGCACACACATGCAGAAAACAAAATTTCTAAAATTTCTCCCGCATGAACTGTATGTTCATGATGCAGTTTCTGCATTTATAGATCCTGCTCGTTCAATACATCTTCCACAGCTTGAGAATATTTATTTCCCTCTGGAAGTCCGATGTGGCCTATTAGCAGTGATACATGTGTGCCTTTATGATTCTGTCTTATGGATCATTTCCAGCAGCCTGTCTGCTGACTTTTAAGTGGCTGTGTCATGGATATGAATGCCAGTGCTTAGGATCCTGTGGTAATGACAAGGTTGTGCGTTCAAATCCCACTGCAATGTCCTCTCTTCAACTCTGTGCTCCTTTGGATTCTGCCTCCCTTATAAGTCACTTTGGATTGAATAAATGAATAATTCAATAAGTGAAAAGAACAGTATGTTATGTCCTGAACACCTATGTCCCTCAAGTACTATTGCTTCGTAAGTGCATCTGAGGTGGTTTATTAATACTAATAATTCAGTCCGATAGGCTGGCTTTTCATGTTAATTGTTTTCCTGCTGTACAGTCTCTATTTGTTTTTTAAACAAATTAAGCAAAAGCCCAGTGGGAACTCTGTATATTAAGGCAATATTTAAAAAAAACCTAAAATGTTCTTGCTTTATAATATTACCTTTCTTCGGTTAATTAAGCAGTAAGTAAGAAAGTAAGCCTGGTCAGAAGTGTCACTTCCTCCCTTACACTATACACTTTAATTTTGGAACAAACAACAAACCTATCCCTAGAATATGTTGCAGCAGAGGTTATTTTGAGAGGAAAATATGCCCTACATACACAGTCTTTTGGGTAGTGTCTATAACATGTCTACTATAAAAATTGTGTGTGCTGTTTATCATAGTATGTTGTATAATTGGTGGTTGACACATGTTCAAAGGACAAAAAAATTGCAGATAAGAGCTTCTTTGATGCTGATTTTTTATTCTCATGGAGGAAATTAATAAAAACTGCAAACAATTAAAAAATAATGTTGTGGCATCACTACTCAGGAAGCACAATAGCAGCACAAATTGACGTCTCTGAAACCACTGATTTGTCAAGGATCGCAGTTTTGTCATTTATTAATCAACAAGTTTCATATTTCAACCATTTATACTGTAGTTAGATTTAATATTGCTAAACATCTCTGAAGGTGCTGCCATCTTTCCCTCACTCTTTCAGGCTCTCTTTTTTCTGTTTCATGAATTTTCAGCTTGTCATGTTACTGAGAAACTGCAAAGCCCTCCGTTGTGAAGAAAATAGTATTCTTTCTGTCATTAACCACCGGCACTGGAGACTCCTTCAATAGCTGTTTACTGAACATCTCCAGTCTAAACATGGCACCCGTATATTAGTAGTTAAAATAGAAACAATAATGCATTAAATCTATTTGTATTGTTGTTCTAGAAAATTGTGATATTATAGTTATTGAGGAGACACATTATGTGATAATATAGTTATTAAGTAATCAGGTTGTACCTATCAGGTTTGACTAATAGCAGATAATGGCAGGTAATGACAGAATTTCACTAATAATTTCCTAATACAATGCAAGACTTTCCAACATGTCTGAGTTTTGCTTTAATTCTAACTAGGTATCAGAGAGATTTTGACACACTGATGTTTACAGGATTGAGTCTTTCACTGACCTGTGTAAGAAAAAAGGTGTTTAAATGTTTGCATTTATTGAGCTGGTAGCTGCTTTTATCCAAAGTGGGTTACAGAATTCACTCTAATCGTAGAGGTGTTAAATGAGCTGTCAGTGCTCTAAGTGCTGCAAAGATCAGAAAACGATACACAAGATACACTCAGTGATGACTTTTTTACTACACCTACCTCATACCTACACTTACTGGCCAGTGTGTCAGGTTCCCTGTTTACTGACTACCTCATCTGTTCCAAGTCCACATCTCGACCACATCTATCATGAAAGAAAGCCACAGTAAGACCATAGGGGTATCACTTCTTCTGCTGTTCCATCATCTACAGAAAATCTCATCACTGGCCCTATGGTGGTTGATGGGTGAATCGACAGGTTATCCTGAGAGTGAACATATGTGGCACCTGATAAAATGGCTAATGATTATAGCTAGGTCAGGGTGACTAATACAAGAGCATCTATGCTACCACCACCACCAACGTTTGCAACAGTATCTTCCCTGAGGCAGTCAGAGTACTCAACACCCTGCTTCCTTTAGCACTTACCTGGGCAAATCAAAACATATATTACTGCACACCAGCACCTTTTATCTCTGTTAGTGGACTCTTTCACTCGCATTTCAATTACAATGCTTTTATCGCCACTACCACGGTCTCCATAGTTTATAGGCAATGGTTCTCTTGCACAGGCAACACTGTTTTGTTAGATTTCACACTGTTGAGTATTTATGCTTTGTGTAGTCTCTGTGCAGTATTGTGTACCGTCCGAGTGGATTATCATGTGTTAAAGCACTGTATTATTATGTATACAAGCTATGTAGAGGAATGATAATAAAAATCACTTGACTACTAAATTAGTAACTCCAGTGTAGCTGTAGGAAGAACAGGGAGATGTGCAGTTGAATGCAGAATGATGCATAAAGTGAGTCACTGAACAGTCAAACTACAAATAATCCAATGTTGTAATAAAACTCAAGGGAAAATTTTGGAAATATAGATCACACCTACACAGATAAAACGTTAAATCAGAGGCGTACTGCTGTGGTAATTGTGTTTCAGGGCGTTCAGACGCCCTCAGAATAGCCCACAGAAGGGATTTTGCGACTGAACAATGTCCACGCTGGGATTTAAGCTTTGTGTATACGTATTTCAACTGGGAGGTGACGGTCAGTGTTGTGGCTACAGCTGCAACAAGTAGGAGCGGAATGCGCATGCGCGGTGCTCTGTAACCGCTACGCACGACAGGCGAGAAGATCTGCTCGTGCCCGCGGAGACAACGCGCCTGTGATGTGTCAGTTATTTCCGGTTTTCTGAGCATCCAGGACGAACAGCGACGACGGAATTAAAGTTTGTAAGTGAAAAATGTCCGCTTCATTGTAGTTTCAGTGGTTATTTTTGGTTTTGTTCATCGGTACAGTCCGTCGTTGTTGACAGTGGATTGTAGTTAACTAAAGCAGCACTAGAGTATTTGCTGCTGCTAGTTTAAAAGGATGTAACGTTGTTTCAAACTCTGCCATTAAATGCTATTAGTTATTATTAGTTAGCTACTTATATCAGTTAGTTATATTAGTCAGTTAGTTTTAGATATATTATTTATAATATAATTAAAAACCAGTAATTAATGATGTTTGCTCAACTTAGAGGAGTCAGCGGCTCACAACTACATCATGATTCTGGAAAAACTTATCTAGTGTATGCTGCTTCAGTGCTGTGTGTGTGTGTGTGTTGGGGGGTGAAGTTGTAATATGTAATTGTAGGTTATTTAACTTTATGAAGACAGTGGCTCTACTTTTATATGGATATATTCCTTTTTGAGTTTGTGTGTTTGTGTTTGTGTGTGTTGGGGATGATACTGGTGGGGGATTGTAGGTTATTATCTTATTGAGGACCATGAATGTCCCAACAGTGTCAGGGATTTCAGAGTTTTGTGCTTAATGGGACCTTTGGCTGGACTGAATCCTTTTAAAGTGTGTGTGTGTGTGTGTGTGTGTGAGTGTACAGTTATGATGTGTAGTTGTAGGTTATTATAACTTTATGAAGGCAGTGTCCCTACTATTATATGGATATGTGTCTTTTTGAGTTTGTGTGTGTGTGTGTGTGTGTGTGTGTTGGGGGATGACATTTGTGGGGGGGATCATCTTAGTGAGGACCCTGAATGTCCCCGCAGTGTTAAGGATTTCTGAGAGTTTTAGGCTTAAGGGGGCATTTGGCTGGTCTGTATGCTTGTTAAGTTTGTGAGTGTGTGTGTGTGAGTGTGTGTGTGTGTATACACGCTTTTAGGAAGATGAATATATTGGTTGGGTCAAGGCGAGAATGAATGTACTACAGTGCCTTCTACACAGGGACTGATTGTGTCTGTTCCTGGACACCCAATGTACCCAATGTTTTTTCCATCCTTTTTTGTCTCAGATACACCTGATTTGATCTTAGATATATTTATTAGAAAAGAGAAATTACTCAGTATCTGATTTTCAGTACCTGAATTGCTTTGTCTGAAGCTGTGTAGTATCTCTGTTCATGTCCATAGACCCAGACACATTAATATTACATTAGTTAATAAAAGACATCAGTCATAGTGGATATCAGATGCTACACAAAGGAATCCATAGATTTGTGTAGCTTACTTCAATTTAAAGATGTTCTTGTTACCACTTAATTAGCTGTCAATACATGGGACACAGGAAACTGAAACTTTATATATATATATCTCTACACACAGCCTTGTTACATTAGAATATTTTTTAGGCAGAAATGCACTTCACTGCATTATAGCATTCTTATGATCAGGTGTGTCTCAAGTTGTCTCCAGGCTCTAAGTTCAGACCATGTTTCCAAAGTGACCTTTGCTCTGTGTATATTTGCTTTTATTACAGCAGAACAGTGAAGACTCCCTGCTAGTGTTCTTGGACATCATAAAGACTGGCATTAAAGAATGTAAGTCATCTGATTCTTAACCAAATTTTAAAGGAAACTTTCAGGGTTTGTTTGTTTTTTTACTCATAAATAATAATTGCTTCTTATCACAGTTAGTTAGAATTATTGAGCTGAAAAGTAGGACATGTTTCATCTTAAACAAAAGTGATTTGTTGTGATTTTGCTTTCTCAGCTGACGACTTCTCTTGTCTCTTAGTGGTATTAGTCTGTTAGCGAATTTGTCTCACCTCTGTCCTCAATAAGGATTGAGGTTGTTTGAGCTGTGGATGGTCAGCAGTAATGAGGTGTAAGAAGTTTCGGACTTCATTTGAACCATAAGATGTTCCTTACATCTCCTGATGAGAACCAGAGAACACACTGCAATAAAAGTGAAAACATCTTAAATGTAGTCAGTTTGATCTAGTATTTGCTTTATAAGATTAATGTGTACCAAATATAAGATTACTAACCCGACAGACAAATTTAATTAAAGATTTCCTGCACAGTGTAACTTAAGCTCAGCCTTAACTAAAAGAGACTTTGTAAGAACCGGTAGAGTATTACAGAAATGGCTCACAGAGTCATAGTTTCCTCAAAAGGTTCTAGTTTGAAACATTTTCTGAAATGAAACAGTCTCTTCTATGGTTCTATATACACACTATAATATTCTGAACATCCTGTTCTAGATATATTCTTCCCTCGGAAGGCTTTTTTTTCTCTCCATTTTGTATCATGGTTCTGGAAATTTGTGCCCATTCAACCACAAGAGCATTAGTGAGCTCAGGCACTGATGTTGAGTAAAAAGCCCTGCAGTAGAGTCAGCGTTCCATTTCCTCCCAAAAGTCTTCAGTGGAGTTAAAATCAGGGCTCTGTGCAGGCCATCTGAGTTCTTCCACACCAACCTTGGCACACCATGTCATCATGGAGCATCATTTTCCCACAAGGGCATTGTCATGCTGGAAAAGGTTTGAGTCACTTTAGTTTCAGTGTAGGGAAAAAGACATCCTATACTATTAAATGGCAACAGTTTAAAGAAGATTCACATATGGGTGTGATGGTCAGATGTCCACAGACTTTTGGCCATATAGTGTAGAACTTTCTGGGTTGCTCTGTTTTTCTAATAGTGTAGACTGTATGGATTAAATTTCTAAACATATTTCCATGCCAGTTCTTGGTTAAGTAAAGCCTGGATTAAGTTTGTAGAGTGAGTAAGTGTGTAAGTGTTTAGGCAAGATGGCTGCCACATGGATCCTACGTGTATGAGCTGAACCCGATCACATGGTGCATTACCAACAGAAAAGATGGGGGCGTTGTCATAGGACATGACATCAGGTAGTCAAGATATTAGTGCACCCTGTATACAGATGACTGTGCAAACTATGCAGCTGTGTACATTCACACACACACGTGCACACACACACACACACAAAACACACACACGTATTCAGTACGTATTCTAGCTGCGTAACTAAAAGTAGGATTAAGTACTCCACTTATTATGAAGTTATTACAAAGTTCTTACACTGTAAAATCTGATACCTGACTTTTCTGCATTAGGGAACGAATGTCACATGGGATTCTCACAGGAACGATTTTAACCTCATAAAAATGCAATAAATATGAGTTATATTTCCTTTATACTTTAATACTGAGCTACAACTGTATGCTGTGTTTGAGCTGAAACAGAGAGTGATCATTAAACAGCTTTCTCTCTGATTTTGGTCATGAGTCTAATGAGTTTAAGTATCATTATCATTATTATTATTATTATTATTATTATTGCAGATTCATTACACATAAATGATATTTCATAGGGATTTTGAGTTTCTGTAGGTGGAGTAGATATTGGCCTTTTGAATGACTACGGTGCTTTATTTAGTGATGTTTGTAAACATAATAAAGTTTGCCATGGTTCCAAAACCAGTTGCATTTTGGAGCTTAGATTTAACCAGATTTCCATCAAAGGGATTTTATATGAAACTTAGTTTAGACTTTGTAGCAGTTAGCATGTGTGTCTCGTACCTCCAGGGTGGGTTTTTGATCCCTACCTCTGTGTGCGATTGTGTCCCATGATTGATTGTTACCCAGTCCAGACTCTGTGCCCCCTGTTACCCTTCTTGGATAAAAAGAACTTTTCAATTTTACTTTATGTGGAATAGTGGCTGATTATATACCAACATAAAGTGATAGTAATATTTTTACATTTCCCCTCTTCCATATAAAAACATTCAGGCAAATGTTACTATTTGATCAGTCTTATAATCTCTTATTGTCTCTCTCTCTCTTTCATTCTTGCTTCTATTTTTCTCTTGCTTTGTTATTTACCTGATCCTCTATATTTATATTAACTGTACACCTTTCAGTTCTCAAGCTCTCTCTCTCTCTCTCTCTCTCTCCCCTAGGACACCTACATGATGGACTGACCCCTGTTCTGTTGGCCGTGTATATCCTCGTTCCACTGTGGTGCGTGTGGGACTGAGAGTGTGAGTGACGTGTGCTCCATGGTCACACATGGGCCGCTCTCCCATCAGCCTGTCCACACTGAAGCTGGGGAGGTTAAAGGTTATCCGCAGGCAGCTGCTTCAGCGCTACGAGCACCAGCCCTTCGTCTCCTGCCTGGCTGGACTCTATGGCTGCCAATGGAGGCGTTATCAGAGGGCTAGAGCCCAGCCTGGGGAGTGCTGCTGTAACAGGGTAATAACACACACACACATACATTATGGACATATTTGATACTCTCAATATGATAATTGTGTGTTTAGTCCAGGTATGTCAGGTTCAGATAGATGTGTTAAACTCTAACACACATACATCTTTTAGAAACAGCTTAGAAGCTTTTCTTGCATTTGCTGACTTCATGACCTTGGCATCGATTAAACACTCTGCTGACACAGTCTGCATTTTATAAAAGCAGTTCCTCCCGTCAGAAAAAACAATTTCGTTCCACTTCAGCCCAAAAACATCCTTCTAAATGACAGATCACTATTAGAGTCGTAGCATCTTTTAGGCGAGAGTCGCTGTTAGAAAAAGTGCAGGACAGAGACAGAGGAGTGATTGGAGGATTGTTCCAGTCAGCATTCGTTCTGCATGACTCACAGCATAAATTACTCCCAGTGCATGTTCTCAGAAGGACACTTCTCTGAGTATCTTCTGCCTCACTGATACGCACTGTGAATGATTAGACTGTCATTACTGAAAGCTGTTTCTCTGTGTCTTTTTCCTGATGATTATTTCAGTTGGAGTGTGCTAGTTTTATCCTCCTCATCATCACATTTTTCCTGACCCTGGTGTTCCTGTATTTCTGGAGCGAGGCTCAGAATGACTACGATGACTTTGATTGGTAAGTAAAGCCATGATATTTGATACGATGGACAAATCCCAGGTTTATACGAAATTCCATGCCAATATGGACACGTATATACGAAATTTAAAATGGAATTGTCAATAAAGCTTTCTGTCAATTCAGCCTTATAGGAAAGAGGAGGAATAAAACACTTTGGAATGTTGCCATTATAGGAAAGTAATAAACAGGATATTAACTTTGCCTCAGCTGCATCTCAAAACCCTATTATTGATTATTTCCTCATAGCAACACATCCCATCATCTTTTATTCCTTACCCATAGCCTTCTCTGAGAGTATCACAGATATCATCATCATCACCTACATCTTGTTTCTGTAGTTCAGAAATTTGCAAATTAAGAAAACAGCTTGAGCTTAGCTGTAGTTACTGATTATATTGTGGAGGTGTAAAATGTTTTATCATGCCATGCAGGACATGCATTTGACATACAGGTATCAAGATAAGTTTATGAGTGGGGTTTAGAATATAAATAGAAACACATATACTTTCTCTTTTATTCTATTCAGTTCTATTTTTAGCAATACTGAGTACTTTTGATGTGTTATATTACCAGAATCAGCTTTATCAGTTTTATTTGTTTTATTTTATTTTATTTTTTAAGTGTGCACACACAAGGAATTTGTTGCTATTACAGGAGCTCTCTTACACATAGTGTATACAGATATAAACATAGACTTAAGGATGAAAAGATAAAAATAATAATATACAAGGTGCAGTTGAGTTCTGTACAGATGTGACTAGTAAGATGTGGCAATGGACCGCCAGGAGGCTTGTAATATCTTTTAGTAGATATTATAATCCTTCTGGCGGTCCATTGCCATGTGCCAGGTCCAATTCCCGGGCAGGGATCTCACCCAGAGTTAACTCTAACCGCTGGTCCCAAGCCCGGATAAAAAGCAGGAGGGTTGTTTCAGGGAGGGCATCCGGCATAAAACCTGTGCCAAATCTAACATGCGGACCACGTGATTTGGCAACCTCAAACACAGAGCAGCCGAAATAACCAAAAAAAGTAGTAAAAGATATTACACTGTAAAATATTGCACTTTAACAGACAGGATATGTAATGGTTGGTGTAGTTGTTCAGAATAGATATGGCCTGTGAGACTAAACTGTTCTTGTGCCTAGCTGTTTTAGTGCGTAGTGATCTATAGTGTCTATAGAAGAACAGACAGACTGTGTACAGGGTGGGAGATTATTAAAGTCTCTGGCAACATGGTTTCAGATATTTAAAAAAATCTTAAATCTAAAGGCTTATTCACATATAACTGAAAATTTAAAAAAAAAATCCTATTATCTGTCAGTGCAGACGTGTGTAGTGTGTAGTGGTACAATGGTGTAGTGTAATTAAAAGAGTAATTAATATGGTGTTATAAAAAAAACAGATTATTTAAAAACTCCAGCTTGCACAGCATTTTAAAATTAGGTGCAGGTCAGGATGATCACAGTCGCAGTGTAAATTTTTGCTTCTTTCACCATTTAAAAGCAGGCAAAGTGACTTATTACTACTAAACACACTAAAATGATGAAAATAAAGTGTAATTTGATTTTCTGTGCCTTCAGGTTTAACTTTGGGAATATGGGCTTCTGGTTTCCCTGGTCAGTGGTGCTGCTGGTGGTGGCTGCGGCACTTTTCACCTACATCGCCCTCCTGCTGGTGAGACTGCAGAACTGCAGTACTAAATGATGTTTTTTTTTGTGTCTGTGTACTTCATTTAATGACTGTTATTCATTTTCAGGTCTTAGCAGTGTGTCTTCTCTCTGAGGGACAGAGGCTTTATCTGCACTGGAGCCACAAAGTAAACACTTTCCTTAAACACACATTCAAATATTAACACAGCCTCAGCATTAAATCACTCGTATTTAAATGTAAGCTCTGATTTATTGGATATCTGTGTTGTTTTATGCTGTGTAGATTGGTATCCTTGTGACCCTGGCGTTCTCGGTCAGTGCCACAGCTGTGCTCTCAGATCTATGGAGTAAAGAGTGGCAGACGCTCCTCCTGTCCTTTCAGGTTGCTTAGTCTTAACCTGTCATTATTTTTAAATGGGATTTGAAACACACGGCAGCTTATTTCAGGTGTCAGTGTAAAATAGCAGGTCCATTACTATAATAATTGTATTTGTACATTTATCTGTAGGTCACAGCACCTTTTCTGCATGTGGGTGGAGTCTCACTAATGGCTCTTCTGTCCTGGCCAATAGCCTTACACTTCTTTCGAATGAATAAGAAAGGTAAGTTTTGCACACATTTATCTATCTATCTATCTATCTATCTATCTATCTATCTATCTATCTCTCTCTCTCTCTCTCTGTCTCTCTGTCTGTCTGTCTGTCTGTCTGTCGATCTAACCACCAAATCCATCCATCCATCCATCCATCTACTGTATCTGTCTACGGATGAATTCTTTTTTGAGTCTGGTTCCTCTCAGGGTTTCTTCCTCATGCCATATAAGGGAGTTTTTCCTTGCCACAGTCACCACAAGCTTTCTGATTAGGGATAAAAAAAAAAAGGATAAATGTAAATAACCATATTTTTATGTTCTGTAAAGCAGATTTGAGACAATGTCCATTGTTAAAAGCACAACAACAAATTGAATTGTATTGAATTGAACTTCCTATGGCCTTGATCTTTGGATTAAATCCAGATCTAATAAGTTCGTCTACTGAGTCCAAAGATATTTCAGTATAAGTCCAAACATTCTACAGCTTGTACTTGATATATTGTGCTAAAAAGAATCATGGACAATAAAATGTTACATCGTGAAAACATCAAACTGTCAGTAGATCACTACTCAGAGTCATGTGGAGGCATAATAATAATAGTAATAATAATAATAATAATAATAATAATAACAACAACAACACAAATAATAACAACAATCATAAAAATAAAGGAAGATGAAGATATATCATTCATATCAAATATGAATATAATAATCATGGTGACTGCAGTGACTTTAAGAATAAATTATTAATCTGACCTCTACAGATTTGGTAATATCTAAACCTTTTCTTGGTTATATGATCTTTATTAATATTTTATATCTCCAATGCAATATTTTATGAATCCAGTTAATGGTACTGTGTCAGTCTTACTGGCTTTTTATACCTGATTTCTATTGTATTTTTCTTTTAAAACTGTCATGAAATGTCATGACACTTTACTTGTCCTTCATAGGAAGAACTTTGATTTTGTGGCCATCTCAATTTTCTCTCTCCTCTTTTGTATTCCTCACACTCTTTCTCTTATCCCTCTGTCTCTGTGGTTGTCATGGGCAACGTGAGGCTGAGTCATGTCTGGGGCTCTTATTGGGGTCTCGATGAGGGGATGATTAACGAGCCAGAGAGAAAACACAGGAGTGACGAGCGCGAGGGTCACGGCTCGGCTCGCACTCTTTTACTCCGGCCGTGTCGTACGCTCATCCTCAGACACACCAGCTCTATTGTTCGTACAACACACTGACATCTTTCTTTCCCTTCCTCTCTGCCTCTCCCTTACGCTTTCTCTCTCTCTTGCTCTCTTGCGTGCAGTCGCGCCATGTCAGCTTTCATTTTAAGAGATGCCTTTAGTTTATTTCACTATTAGAACGACATGAGTCATTGATTTACAGCCACAGACATTGCAGGCATTTCAGACTCACACATTAAAATACCTACTGTTTAAGATTAAAGCCTTTAATGCAGGTGATATGGTGAGTTTGATGACATCTTAACTGTCAGAGGCTTTATAAGCAGCTCCGCTGTTCGAATGCAGCAGAGACCTAAACTTGGGTAATACCTTTTTTCTCTTCATTGTGTAATGGCTAAATTTGTGCCAGTTCTGAGACTCCCAAATGGATTACACTGCAGCAGTATGATTATATTGTCTTGGACAGAGGTCCATCTATTATATTTAGGAGCATTTTTTCTTTGCCCCATTAAATATGCTTGAAGTAGAGACTCATGATGTCTCGAGAACAGGTGCTAAGTAAATCAGTTCTGGAGTATGCTGTAAATGTTGGCTATGATTAGTTAAGTTCCCAATTTAGGATAATAAATAACTTTAGACTTTACACCTCGTTTAATCCACAAGGGATTAATATTCAGGTCTGGATTTCCAAGTTGTAGTCTTATCTAGATTGATCCTCCAAACCAAGATTTTCTTTTAATGCTTTTCGGTTCTTCCTAAGGCATGGCTGATTATAATTTAATGACACTAAGAAGGCATTAGTGCTCGTCCTGCTGTGTTATTCTGAGAATAAAAGATTAATGCTCTTAATTTACGTTTAATAAATGTTTATACAGCAACATTGTTAAAGTCTCGACTGATGGTGTTGAATAATGTTTTCTATAACATCAGCACTATTAATGGATTTAATTATACAATATCATTTGCTTAGTAACAGATCATTCACATACACCCAGTGAGCTACATAATCTAGACACAGATTATAATCCTTATCGTGGTGAAGCTTCCTTTATTTAACATTTCTGAAAGGAGTCTCCAGTAACAGGGCTTTGGAACAGTCAGTAACTTGTCCACCATGGGGGCTTTTTAAAGGGCTTTCTGCTTTCTCTGTACGATGACCAGCTCTGTTCCTGTCCATGTCAAGAGACAACACCACATCACACCACCTTAATACAGATTAATTTCATATAGCAGCACATCATCTTTTATTTCTTAATTAAGAAGGGATTGGGTTACAATGGCTAGGGTAATCAGGTGAAGGAATTCAAACTTAAATTCTTTTAGCTTTAAAACTTCTTTACAAAGTCTGGATACACAGTTAACCTGACTGAATGGTGACAACTTTTAACTTTTACTTCTTAACTATAAGTGGATTAGTTTATGGCTAGACATGAAAAGACTACAAACAGAGCTCTTGTTTTGCAAAAGAATTTTGAACAGAGTTAAATTGGAATTGAAGTGGCATTAAATTCCTTCTTCTCTGCCACTGTCTAAACAGAACACAGAGGGTAAATGAGATGAAAAATAAGTGTCTACTGCTCACAAATACAAACACAAGTAGAATAAATCTCTTCTTTCTGAGTTAATGTCTTCTGTTTTAGTGTGTTCTGTTCTGTTCCTTCAGCTGAATAATTTACATAAAAGCACACGACTGGATGACCTGAAACTACAGATCTGCTATTGAAGGCGAGCTGGTTCACGTTTAGAAAATCGGTGTCTCTGAACACACAGGTTTTTTTTATTCATGCTGATCGACACTGCTATAGCATTTCCCCCATTTCTCTCAAGGGTCACATCAGTCTGCCGGTTGAAAACATTTACATAAAGGTATCTAAAATTCAGTACTAGTGAGCTTATCATGCATTACAACACCCCACTCTCTGCACCACATTCCCTCTATCACTACTCAGTTGGATCATCTCTTTAGAGTACAAGGAAGACATGCATCAAGGCTTTTCTCAGTCCTGGAGCCCAGGTGGTAGAACTAACATCCCCTGGTTGTCTGAATGGATGTGTCACTAGCTTATGGTTCCTTTGTCCCTTGATTATGAAAATGTCACATAATGTGGTATTGAATCTTATCCGAAAGGAATCACCATGTCTACAGGTTTTCATTACACCCAAATTAGGGTACACATGATTGGAGACCTACTGTGAGTGACTAAAGTCAAATCAGGTCCCTTTTTGGATTAATGACCTAGGCTCTCTAAACACAGAATTATGAGACACAGACTGTGGTAGACTAGTGGTTAAGGTGTTGGGCTAGCAATTCTAATCCCCGCTCCACCAAGCTACCACTGCTGGGCCCCTGAGCAAGGCCCTTAACCCTCAATTGCTCAGTTGTATAAAACAAGATAGACGTCACTCTGGATAAGGGCGTCTGCTAAATGCTGTAAATGAAATGTAAATGTAACACACACAAGGCATGCATGCTTCTGTTTCTCAAAACCATTCATCCTTGTCTATTTTGTGTTACAGTGAGGCAGGTGGCCATCATGGGCTCGTACCTGGCTGTTCTCTTTGCCTTGTACCTGGTTCCTCTGGGCATGTATTCCCCCTGCATTAAAGAGGAGGGCATGCTGGGCCCAGCACCCATTCTCATCGGGCACAGAGGTGCTCCCATGGTAAAGTCACCTCCTCATATCATTGTGTGATGTTTATCTGAATTCACAGAGAACCATTTCAGATCCTGTCAGGGGAAAAGTGTTGAAATGAATGTGTAAGTGTGTGTGTGTGGTCCCTTGCAGCTCGCACCAGAGAACACACAGCTGTCCTTCCAGAAAGCTGTGGAGGCTGGAGGAGAGGGACTAGAGACTGATGTCACAATTAGGTGAGCTCTCTCCAACTTTTCTCTCTGTTTCTCTGTCACTGATATTGTGAGAACAGTCAGACTTTGAGCCAGACAGACCTCCTTATGTCTATCTGTCTCTCACTTATTAGCGGGTTCAGTCACTCAGCTCTCTCTTTATATCTGCCTTGCTTTTGACTGCATTTCTTCTGTCTGCCTGTCACCTTCTTTTCCTTTTTTTTGCACACTTTATCTTATCCTGTTTGTCTGTCTCAGTTTTGTTCTGTCTCTCTCACCCCAGGGAAACTACTAAATGAATACAGTATTAAATGTCTTCCTTTCACCTTGTTTCTCTTTATCTGTTGTAACTATTAGATGAACACAATTTCTCTGTCATGCCACTGGTAAATTAGGATAATCCCTCTCTTCCCTGCCGCTGTTTTTTCTCTCTCTTTTTGTTCTCCTTTCTCTTGTTCTAATGTCTGTTAGGTAAGGACAATCTCTGCACCTGTTTCTTTGTCTTTCTCCATTTTTCTTTTCTCTCTTTGTGGTGTTACTGGTAGCTGAAGACAGGTTCTCTCACTCTGCCTCTGGCTTTCTTTCTGTATTTCGATCTCTCTTTCTTACTCTGTCAATATTAGGTGAACACAGCCTTTGTCTCTGTCTGTCTCTTTTCTCACTGTTTCACTCTCTCTCTCTCTCTCTCTCTCTCTCTCTCTCTCTCTCTTTCTCTCTCACTCCATTTTTCATCATAGTCATTATTTCAAACTGTGAGTGAGCCTCATGTTTTCACCTCGTCATTACACCTGATTACGGCTAATGTCCTACTCGCCAGCAACGTCCATTCCACACAGTCCTTTCTCTGATCCCTGCCACGTCAGAACCACCAGTCACAGCCTTTAATGAGCCGCTCATTCATCAAATCTTTCCACTGAGCACAGGGTCATGCCATTCCGGTGGCCTCTATAAATAGAGCTCAGATGCAGGTAGCTTCCTGGTGCCACCTCGGTCCTTCCATGATGAGCAAATGAGATCATTATCTGCTGGCTAATCCTGTTAGAAGCCCCATGGTGCCTGTAGGAGCTGTGCTGTGCCCCTGTTAACAGGGCTGAGAAGTAGGAGGAGTTGGTACACATCACAGCAAAGTCAGGGGTGACCCACGTAAAAAATAACATCAAAATAGTGTTCTGACACAGATACATAAATACCATCAGTGGGAAGTCCAGAGTGCATGCAAATACTTATTAGCAGATCAAAAGATTTGTCACATTCATGTCACATTCAGCTTCACAGTCTATTAGTCTGGTATATAATTAAATATATGGCTTACTCTTTGTTTTAACTAGTGAAATGTTAGCAAATAAAACAATATTCATACAGGGAAGATCTCACTAGAGATTATTTCAGTATCAGTCGAGCAGGCAGTTTGATCAAAGCTTAAATATAGGATTGTGTGTGGGGTGGGGGTGGGGGTGGGGGGTTTGCGTGGCTTGAGCCACTGCCAGTTTGCCTTTACAGGCCGAGGTGCCCTTAGAGAACAAAGATTTTTTTTACCCCACTCCGGGTTTTAGTTTTCTCGCTCGCTCCCAAGCAGCCGCAGTCTGTCACAGTCACTCAACACACAGTCACTCGCTAAACTCCGTAATCTGTGTGGACAAAATCGACTCTCTGATCTTGTTTCTGGCCATCGAGAAGCACATCCCAATCATAAAAGATGGGGTTATCAAATCTTTCAGGGAATTATACCAAACAGAAAGGTTTTTGCTGTGAAATTAAGAGATGCTGAGAGACAAAGAAAAAAGTTCATAGTATTATAAGATATGTGCATTCATGATTTTCATTAAAATGTCTACAATAAAGACAGATATTATTATTATATAGTGCCAGGTGTCTTGTCTTTTATTTGTGTATTTTGTAACTGCCCTTATTTTGTTTTTGGGCCACTGCCCTTTAAAATGTCTGTGCACGGCCCTGTAAGTAAGGTTATTTGGGATGTCAACATTATTTGGTTCATGCAGTCGCTTTGCCTTTTTCACACTGTTCACAGCAAACAGAACAGTAAACTCAAGTTTTTTTCTTCCGGCAGCTACGACGGTGTCCCCTTCCTCATGCACGACAGCACACTGAGGAGAACTACTGATGTACACAAAGTGTTTCCCAACCGGACAAACACTCCAGCTGCCATGTTCACCTGGGCTGAGCTGGAGATGCTCAATGCTGGAGACTGGTTCCTGCAGGTGAGAAAGTGGAAAATTCCACATCTGTATTTACACACAGTGATGATAATATTGGTAATATAGACCGCCTTTTAGCCCAATGATCCAGAGCTCAAAAATATTAGCACCTAGGTCTACAGCTAATATATAGTCTATAGGAACATAGTCAGTTAAATCTTTTTTATGCCCAAATTCTGTTATACTCTAGTTGTCCTTGCCTTCTAGCATGTGGTGCAACAATAAACAGTAGTTAAATGCGTACGTCCAGCGCTAGTGCAGTGGCACTGGGTGATCCAATAAACTGCTCTCTGATCTTGTATGTTGTAGAAAATACATAGACACCACAGACAGTTTGATTTGAGTTATGACTGATTTAGAAGAGGGTACAGTGGACAGGATTGTGGTAGAATTTTATACAGATTGAATCCTAGAATGTAATTCTCAGTAATGATATCCACAATCCCCAGTCTTTCTCTCTTTGTCCAGAGGGATCCGTTTGGAACAGCTTCATCTTTGGCCCCAGATGATCGAGCCCAGGTGGCGAACCAGACCGTGCCCACACTGAAAGAGTTTTTGGACTTAGCTGCACAGCACAGGAGTTTGGTGATCTTTGACCTCCGTCGGCCACCTCCAGGTCACCCGTACCGGAACACATGGATCACTCGAACTCTGGAGGTCATCCATAACGAATCCTTCATCAACTCTAGCCAGGTATTCTGTCTGTTAGATGGCATGAAGTGTGCACATGACTTTGTCTAGGCTCAAATGAAGATAAGAATGGAGAGATATTATAATAGCGTACAAAAGAGAAGTATGGACTAGAAGTAAGATTCAGACCGTTGCCATTGGGTAGAGTGAGAGACTTGATATCAGAGGGTATGTGACTCTTCTAGACAATTTACTAAAAGGGAAAATGAATTGAGAAAATTGTATTTATTGTTTATTTGTAGAAATAAATCTATGTACAATTTATATGTCTAGAGAGAGATGGTGACGTCCATGAAACATTACATGTGCTTAATCTTTTATTTCTTTCTTTTTTAACTTACTACATGATATTTGGCCCCTTAATTAATTTCAGGAATCATTTATTGATCCCTCCATCATTTTTGTGTGTAGGTGCTGTGGCTTCCAGCAGATCAGAGGGACTTGGTGCAGGAGCTTGACCCGGAGCTGCAGCAGACGTCCGGGAGCCGAGCGTCCATCGAGGAGCTGCAGGAGAACAACATTGTCCGCCTCAACCTGCACTACAGCTCTATGTCCCAGGAGCAGATCAGGTATAAACGCCTGGTCTATGTACGTTCCCCTGATTTCATTAGCGTCTGTGAAAAAGCAAACAAGCATTAGTTAGTTGGGTTTGAATGACTTCAACATTTGGACCTAGTATGGGATGAATGGAGAAGAGATTTATCTGTAGACATTTTGTTCTCACCCAGCTAATAAAAGCTACAGCAGTGATGCAAGCAGTCTTCTTCATAAATCTGGCACCTGAACACTATGAGCAATGCTTTGGTGTGAATGTTCATTTTACTGTGTCTGTCACTGGGGACATTATTAAACAAAGACTCCCCAGACATTTCCACAGAACACAGTTTCTTTTTCTTTTACTTATCTTATAACCATCTGTCCAACTTTATGACATCGTTATACCAACAGTTACGCATTTTTGTTTTATTTTTATAATCAGTTTGTCATATTGTAGAAATTGTACTTACCAATTGTACGTTACCATAGAACCTGTAACTTTTAAGGCTCAGTGCATTAATAACCTGTGAATTGAATCACCGCTTGCATCACAGTCAGAGCTGATGTTAGAGAAATGAATCAACACCTTCTTACTGCTCAGAATCAAGCATTCGACAGCACTGTGGTATAAAGAGAAATAAAAGATTTAGTTATTATCACATGTGTAACCAGCGATGCTGTTGTCTTATCAAGCAGAGATCATCAAATTGTATTAAAATTAAACTTAGACAGCTGAGTGACTTGTAAGTTCATATCTTTCTCTTAGCAGACACAATTCTGCATCTTCTTCTTGTGGCTTACGGTATGGAAAAGAAACCACACTTGTTGTGAGGCTTAGAATCTGAATAATTAAACCATCACTCACACTTAATAAGCTGTCTTTTCTTTCCATGTGTGTGTTTCTCCTCAGTAAATATGCCTCTGTGAACATCAGCACTAACCTGTATGTGATCAGTCAGCCGTGGTTGTTCTCTCTGGCCTGGTGTGCTGGAGCTCATTCAGTCACCACCAACGCACCGCACCTCCTCAAGATCCTTCACAAGCCAATCTTCCTCATGGTGAGAGACACTGCACTGACCCGCCTGCACATCTGGATAAAAAGATACTCATGAGCATCGTTGTGATTTTGACCAGTTACTTCTTGCAACAAAGACATGTTCTTTACTTTGGTACATGAGGTACTGTACGAGGCTAATGTAGTTTAGAGAAACAGATCGAAGCATATCTAAACACAGTTGTAATGGCCTTGATCTTAGGGCCAAAATGAACTTTGATAACAATACACACATGCTTCAGATTTGAGTTTGAAGTCCAAGACACAATTGTCCTAAAATTGACTCAGCTGATATACAGTATATTTATCTGACCTTGTAGCTATTCAACTAAAGTAGCCAACTTCTTCCACCAGACATGACATCTGAGGTAATGAGAAAAAAATATTTTATTAAGTATTTGCTCTCACATCAGCTGAGAAAATCATCAGGTGCCCTCTGTCCACCCTAGAGGATTACACAAATCCCGCTGCCTACCTCGGTCATTCGTGTTTCACCTGTTACTGTCAGGCAGACGGTACAGAGCCTTTAAAATGAGGACAAACCAATACAGAAACAGCTTCTACCCAACAGCCATAAAATCACTGAAAGGCAAATGACAGTGTTTTGTCTTGGGAGTGTTTTTTTCTCTCTCTCTGCAGTGTTTTATTTGTATGATGTCATCTAGTTTTCATCAATATATGCAATCTTTCATTATATGTGTATCTATTGTCGTCTATTTATTGGTGTATTTGTTTGTTTGTTTTTTCTACACTGTGAGAGTGCACACAATTTCGTACTGTTTTACAATGACAATAAATATATTATTATTATTATTATTATTATTATTATTATTATTATTATTATTATTACATCACTTAATTGTCACTCTCTTTGTGTCTGTGTCTGATGCAGACCCCACACGAGTACAGTCTGATGTGGATTGTAACAGACGTTGTGTCCGCCATCCTCATCACAGCCGTTTTCATATTCCACTGGTTAGTATGGATCGATGTTTACTTCCCAGTTATTTACCATGAACATTTAAGCCAGCTGACTAAATCATAGAGAATGATAAGCATACATTCTTATCAACCTTTTGATTTTCCTCTTGAAGGTGGCGAGAACGAGGCTTGCCATTCTGGTCAGACAGCAAACAAGTGCACGAGAACGGACTGTACAGTAAATTTAGGACAGGTGAGTGTCCCGGTGTGTAGAACCAGCATGACTCAGGCCTTACTGCATTCCTTACTCAGCTCCCGTCAGCGTGCACCACACACCTGTGAATAAACTGTTTGGATTAGATGTTTCATGCTCTCAGTACATCATAACTTTTTTCATGAAAACAAGGAGTAAAATAAAAAAAAAATTATTACTATTATTTGATATGATAATTTTTTTTTCCTTTGTTTAGCAGATTGTGAAACTCAGGTAGGAAGTTAGTGTTTAAATAAATTTTATTAAAAGGGCAAGATATTTTTAAGTCTAGTCAGATCTGTCAAGCTTGGGTCAGTGCTCAGAAATCTTGCTTGTGTTTTTCACATATTTAAAATCTTTTAGTGAACAGTGGTGGCTCAATAACAGCTAATCAGAGGGCTAGAATTTCTTACCAAACTGGGATACAGTATGTGTGGAAGCTAATTTTGCTGTGCTGTAATATCTAAATATGCTACAAATAACTAAATATACCCCAAAGTTTTTATTAAAACAAAAAGACATACAATTTGCATCATAATATTAGTCAGATGCTCCTTCAGCTATTTATTTCTGTTTTAGTCTGTGTGATTTACACAAAAATGCATGCCAGATATTCTGTTGTTTAAGGATTATTAATCAAATAATGGAACTGGATATTTCAGTCAGACTGACTTCAATCAATTTGTTCTAATAAGGAAACTAGACTAGAAAACATTTCCTAACATTTTTTTTTTATTTCTGTATTAGCTTTAATTCAAAACATGCTGGTCTTATAAGTAGCTAAGACTCAGTATGTAACAGTAATGTAAAAACTTCATATTATTATTGAATTCTCTATAATTATATTAATATGTAGACAGGAGTTTTCAGTATGCACTAAACAGCCAAAGGTTTTTGGACATCTGAACATCACACCTAAACTGTTGCCACAAAGCTTTAAGCAGACGATTGTACAGCTCGATGTATGCTGTAGCAGTACAAGTTCCTTTTACTGGAACTTAAATGAAACCCAAATCTGTTCCAGCAAGATTAGTGCAGAGGAACGCAGGCCATCGACCCCACTGAACACCTCTGGGATCAACTGAAACGCCTAACATCAGTGACTGACCTGATTAATGCTCTTGTGGCTGAATGAGCACAGATCCACACCAGGCATCTTCCAAAATCTAGTGTATACATCTCCCAAAAGAATAAAAGTTATTATAACAAATAAAGAGGAATTAATATGGAAAAGGATTGATAGCCAGGTGTCCACAAACATTTGGCCATATAGTGGAGGTGTTGGTAGCGCTGTTTACTTTTAAACTCTTAAGGTGAACAATGCATATTTTACTAAGAGACAAAATTACAAACTCTTGTCCATGGTGTACATATGATCCTCGTGGCCTGCACGCACACACCTGCTATGAGCTGCATCACTTTGTGTGTCGTAGATTCCCCCGAAGTTCACTGTATTCGCTGGAACCCTCTCTTCTCTGAAGATTCGTCATGGAGCGTGTTCTCAGTGGCTCAGGAACTTGCCCCTCCCTTGCATGCTCCCTTTTAATAGTGTGCGCTTTCCCCCTCTCCTGTCCTCTGAATAACCCCACTTTGGTTTTTCTCTCCACCCTCCTTCACACGTCCTGCGCAGAACTGAGTGACGTCTGGTCCATCTCCAGCCTCAGTGTGCGAGGGGAGGGACGGAGCGGGCCGACCACACCAAACCTGCCCACCATCACAGAAGAGCCGCAGGTCTGAGAGAAATGAGCCATGAAAGAAAAGACTGTTTGTGTGCTTCGACTCCATAGAGCCATCCTTCCATCCCTACATCTATCACTCAAGCCTCTGAGCTATATTTCCAGAGCCTTTTCTTTTGAGATTCAGACTGAGATTTGAACCAATAGAGAACCAGCCGCATATGAAACAACCAGCATCTCCTCAATAAAACACGACCAAAAAGCGCCAGCATTCATGAAATATTTATCATACTTCATACTTTTTTTTAAATTCTGAAGTTATGTTCAGGCTGTGCCATTATGAACTCCTCTGGAAACTCCTCATATCTGAGAAGAAGTGCTCTCAGTCTTCATCCAGTCATCAGCAGATGGAAAATATAAGAAAAACTTACTGCACTTTCTGTGATATATGGATAAACATAAAAGCATATAAATATTAAAAGTTTTTGCTAAATTAGAATTGTAACGCTAATGTATTATAGCTTTACGATGAATGTATCTTCAGTTATCAACAAGCTGAATATAAGCATGACTGCAAAAACATACCACTGAGCTTCTGTTGCTTCTGTAGCAATGTCTGAGTGGCTGTACATGAAATTACAAACAAATCTGTATTTAATCAGCGTTCAGTAGTCCGTACCTAGTGGCTGTAAGTCAGGTGACGCTGCAGTGCCAGAATAAACCTTCTAAAGCCTTCAGAGACAATCTGCACTAACAGTGACAGACTCAGGCTGGATTCACAAGGATACACGCCTCTGTAATGACATAAACAATGTCTGAAGGTGTTTTTCTTTCTTTCAAACTCATTCAAACATAGAAGCTTAAAAATGTTAATTCCCCTGCTTACTTCCACAAGATTATTAAGTTACGATTCTACACTTCTTACCATTACCCTGGCATATTGTATTAATTCATCAGATTCAAACAGTATAAACAAATTCATTATTTTATTGCTCCAAGACTGTTGCATAAGACCCGAGCGTCTACTTTCATCTGAGCCATGAAGCCCCACTATTGAGTGTGACAGAAAAAAAGACATTTTTAATGCTGAACAGGCAGAATTTTTTTCCCATTGGTAAAAAGCGTTAAATTCTTCGCAGCAGATATGGAAATTTCTCAAGTTATCATTTAATACTTTATTGGATCAATAACACGACACCACTTTCCTTAATATTCCATACTCCATAAAGTAGGATGGAGAATTCCCTACGATGTTAACATTATAACGAACGAAATATAAAAACACTGATCACTTATTCTGTGATGATCCTTGTCTCTCTCAATGGGCGTGGTCTCTATCAAGATAACTCTGCCCCGTCAACACGACACAAGGGCTCATGAAATCACATTCAATGAAAGAATTTTTTTTTGGAAAAATGTATTCATCCCTTCACTTCAGGCTCAACTGTGGGTCTGATGTGTTTTTTTTGCTGCTGTAGCCCATCCTCTGACATTCAGAGTAGTTCTTTGAGTTCCTGTAGACTTGTAGACCTGTCAGCTCACACCACCTGGGTTACTGTCCTGTAAACATTCATTAACAAGGCCACACATGGGAGCATTTACTTTCCTGCTAGTCTATAAACTCATGAATTAATAATCTTATTATACATGAATTTATAATCATTTTATTTATAAAACGGGTCCAAACCTGTTTATAGACCTTAGATTTACTTTTTGCTTCGTGGAAAGTTTTATTAACTTAGGAAATCTTCAATGATTGACATTTAACAAGAGCAGTATGTACTGCATAACTCCTAAATAAAATCCTGTTCTAGTGATAATCTCTGACACAACATCACATACTGATAGATATTTTTTATTACATCAAGACAATATGATTACAAAGATAATAGCCTGAGCAAGAAAACAGGCAGCTTTGCTTCCACAAGTGACAATGTGCTGATTGGGTTTTGCCTCCGAGGACGATACTCGACGACTCGAGTCACTCGTTGAGCGAGCAAGCTCTGAAAATTAGGCAGCTTTAGTGTTACACACATAATCTAAAGCCGTGTTGCATGCTTCGTTTAAAAATTTTCTTCCCACAGAACTGCTGCAGTCTGGGGTTTTTTTTGTACACAGAGATAGTTGTGTGTGGAAAAAAATAATGCCATCAGCAGTTTTATAAGATAATGATCCCAAACATCCTTGTGGATGCAGCCTAATACAAGACAATCTGTATTTACAGAAGCATTTAGAGAAAGATAAATACACACTGTCTTGCAAACTGTGCAATTATGGGATGCTTTTGATCTGGAGGTCCAAAACAAAACACAACTGCAAACCATCGCGTAATGAAAGTAAAGTATGTGTAGTGTAGAACTATTGTAGCTGTAGGGTAACAGTGGAATGAACCAGTTTACACTAAGCTGTTACACAACACACTGCTAAATGAATAAGAAACCAAATCCTGTGCATTCTGTCGTGCTACGTTCAAGATGTTTCTAGTAGACTGTAATAAACAATGCAGCCTTTGCACCTATACATGGCTTTCGGGTTTAATACGTCTAAATGCATTTATTTTGCTGTAAATATGATAGATGAGATTAAACATGATGTACAGATTAAGAAAGGGCTTTTCTGTAGCTGTACATGTGTTTTTTTGATTTGTTTTTTTTGGTTTTCAACATATGCAAAGCCATGGGGTTTCAGTGTTCATGTTCAACAAGTTTGTTTCATGGACATTTCACAACATTAAATATATCTATACATGGAGAAAAGGTGTAATGTGTTGTTCTTTAAGAACTGAGGATGGGATGTCATGCAATGCTGAAGTGGAGGAGGATTAAAAAAGAAATGGTTATGTTAAGGGCCTTGCTCAGGAGCCCAGTACTGGCAGCATGCAGCCTTCTGAGCAGTAGGCCACGCCTTAACCACATCACCAGCATCAAACGCTCAAGCGTCAACAAAAAGTAGAGGAAGCAGATGTACTCATGTACACGTACTCATAATCATTTTACTTTTACAGCAGCTTTTTAAATCTATATTTATAAAAATAAAAAATAAAATAAAATTCATGACATTTATGATCGCCAACAGAATAAAAAAAATAATGCATTTCACCGTAGAAGAGTGTAAACCAATAAAAAGACATTATGTGCAAATTTTAAATGCAGATTTAAGTCTAAATTTTATGTATGAGCTGCAGCAGTGTCTGAGACTGAAGACAGATAATCATCCCTGATTTAATCTATTAGTTAGCTTCATTTTTAAAAGCTTCAAAGTATTTCACAGCTCAACATCCAGCATGACTTCAGATGTCATGTACATCTACATTTACAGCATTCAGCAGACTTTCATTTCTCTCATTAATACAGCTGAGCAGTTGAGGGTTAAGAGTCTTCCTCAGGGACCCCGGAGGCATCTTGGTGGCCCTGGGATTCAAATTCATGATCATCTGAGCAGTAGATCACTGAGCGACCACATCCCTAGCTTCAATGTTCTTGTAGGTATTATTTGTTAAATATATTTCCCTTTAGATGACGCTCAGTTAAAGTGTAATCTTTGGGCATCTTTGTTAATTATTCAAATGAGCGCAGTAATTACTTTCAACAGTAGAAACATTTTTCACATCTTAAGCCTTATTCTTACCACCACTGTATATCTAGCAAAATAATGAGATGTGCTGGACCACGTGCTGTTTTAGAAGCTGTTGAATAATGAGGTAGAAACTTGCTTTTACTTTTAAAAGCAAAGATTAAGAGAAACTTGTTCAGTATTAATTCCCTAACTATGAAGATTGAAACTTAAAAAGAGCTTATTAGCTAAAAACATACAGTACAGTATCAAGCCCTGGAAAGCCCTATAGCGTTTAGCTAATTTAATGATACTGTTGTTCAGTATCAAGGTGCTGTTTAATTCAGTTTAGCTCACATGGTTAACTGAGACAAAATAAATTAGAAAACAGAACTAGTCTGAATTAATACTACAGCAGCAGCACTTGTACTCCATTGTACTCTTTCCACCACTCACTAGAACTGACGTAGCGCCCTGATTCATTGTTGATTTGATTTTAGAGACAGGAATTAATCCACACCTGCCAAATATATTTTCCAGTGTGAACCGTCTTATAAAACACATAACATGCAGAACTGCGGATTCTAAACCTACAGCTCTGTAAAAACAAGGATGAAGCCTCTCTTCTGTGTACAGTTTCCATTTAATAAACATACAGTTCAAACTCGAAAGTGTGTTAAAAACAAAAAAAAGAAAGAAAGAAAGTTCTGGCCTCTGGAAAGTAGGTCAGCCCTGTCCACACTCCAGCTTTCCCCTTCCTTGCAAAGATGCTTATTTTGGAACAAGGCCATGAGTTGAATCACACCACACTCCTGCTCTGAACCCTGTAGTTGTCATCTCCGAAAACTAGGGTGCATTGCTTAAAGTAGGTTTCAAGCATCTGGAAATAATTTGTGTACCATTTGTGATCATTAAATCAGCAAAAACATAGACATAGATGATTTATCTGTCTACAAATGATTAAAAGCAGTTCTGCAGTCATTTCTAGAACAGGATTTCCCCTCTATAGAGCACTCAGTAAACCTTTCTGATAGAGTACTGCTGCTTAGGCTAAGATATTATAACATACTAGCTAATGTCATTGGGCGAATGTAAGAAGAAGCTGATTTCATCTGCAAGGAAGGCAATTGCTGTCCATTTTATTGTGACTGGGCTACAGTATCAAATAATATAAAAAAAAGGAAGGACAAAGATGTACTCCAGTGATATTTAACCTCTTAGAAGGACCAGAGGAACAAGGAGTGTTGCTAATCTCCTGAGGCTAGGCTAGTAGGATATCTGTGGTGAATTAACATAAAAGGAACACTGATGTCTTTTGTCTAATCATTCTTCAGTAAGAAATAAAAACCCTCAATCAAAAAACAGTGTGATTAAGGTAAGCCCTACACAGCTAAAGCCTGTTAGCAGCACTGTTATATTTATTAGCCTGTGTATTATTGTTTAGCAGTTTGTTTTGGTTAGTTTGGTTTGGTAAGGATTCCTAGCGTAATGTGTGCTGGCTCTGTGTTACAGCATTTTTGTGTTAAAAAAACAAGACACAAAGAATTAGCACATTGTGGTTACAGTTTACCCCAGAATATAACAAGCAACAGTTACATAACACCAAATTATTATTTTAAGTGTCTAGAACAGAACCAAAACATGTGGACTTTGACAAAATCATGAAGAGTTTAGCTGTCTGCTGCAGAATGTGGAATGACCTGAAATTAAATAATGAATATGAACTTAAAGTGCAGACCTTCTTCCTGAATTTAAGGGTATTTACATCTGAATCAGGTGAATGTAGGAATTCACCTATGGGATTTTTTTAAGGGAACAAAATTAATTGGACACTCAGATGCTCAGCAGTTTCATGGAAAGGTGTTTGTTATATATTCTTAGTGTAAAGACTATCTCCTAGTAACGAAATTCTAAGAAAATTCTTAAAATTTGTCGGTGTTTCTCCTTAAAATTAAAGAGCGATCGTGTAGGGATTATTTTTGTGACCAATCATATTAGAGATAACATCTCCAAAACAGTACAGACATGACATATATTCTCTGACGCTATGGCAATTAGAAATACGCTAACATTTCTGACACACAGCCGAAATGTCAGAGGATTTGGCACTGTGACATTTCTTAGCTGCGTCGGAGATATTTACATTTACATTTATTACATTTATAACATACAGATGTTAGCACATCTCTAATATGATCGGTCATGAACATAATCCCTACACGATATAGTCTCAGATATCTTAGAGACAAAGTGAAGACCTATAACAGACCAGATTTTAAAATCACCATAAGAATGTGTCATACCTAGTCACAGAGTTAGCTCCGCCTCCTCTCTAAGATAAAAGTTGATTTTTACCTTGTTCAGAGCTGCTCTGAGATCACTCTTAAGATATGATTAAAGGAATACAGGAAACGATAACTGAGGTCGAAAAATGGTCAATAGATTGGGGATTAAAAATGTCTGTTTCAAAGATGCAGTATATGATCTTTACAAGGAAGACAAAAAAGGTAGAACAAACAACACTGAGGCTGTATGATCAACCAGTAGAAAGAGTGAAAGAGTTTAAGTATCTTGGGTTAGTGTTTAATGAAAGATTAACTTGGGGGTCACACATCAAGAAAATTGAGGATAAATGTAAGGTGTACTGAACTGTATGACTTCAATAGCTAAGTACGACTGGGGAGCCAACAAAAGATCACTGCTACAGATATATCAAGCATTAATACGGTCTAGTATTGATTACGGCTGTATAGTGTTTGGAGATGGATGCAAATCAGAATTGAAGAAATTGGACAATATAGAGTCTAAAGCACTTAGAATTTGCTGTGGAGCAGTAAGATCAACCTCTAGATGCCATTAGGGTTGAAATGGGGGAGATGCCACTAGATCTTAGAAGGAAGAAGCTAGCTATGATGTACTAGGTAAATCTGCAGGGAAGTAATGCTAAGCATAGCACGTGAGCAGTTCTACAAGATTGCTGGGAATATAAAAGTGGTGGAGGAAACAGTTTTGGATGGAATTTTGAACAGTGGGTAAACGGTGGTCTAGAGAATTAAGTTATCTGCCCCAGTCTCCCATTAGATGGTGTCTGGGTATGGAACATCCCGGAACCGCTCGTTGAAATGACTCTATTAGAGGCTTGGGAGAAAGGGGAAAGATATAGTAATGTAATGAGGTTAATGGCTTCATGGCAACAAAGTTTAAATCTTTCACACAGGTCTATACAGATGGATCTAAAGACCCCCACAGCCAAAAAGTAGGCATAGGAGTATGTATTCCGAGCTGTCAGACAGAAATAAGCTTAAGAGTCAGTGATAAATTGTCGGTATATTCCTCAGAAATAATTGCCATAATAGTAGGTATACAATGGATAGAACAGACCAAGCCAGGCAAGAGTGTAATTTGTTCAGACTCTGCATCAGCTCTCCAAAGTATTATGTCTACAAAAACCGATAGAGAAGACTTACTGGTGGACTTACTGGTGGAAATCTATATGTTAATGTATAGATTAAAAGTGGAGGGTATTACAGTATACTTTTGATGGATACCAGAACATATCAGGATTGCAGGGAATGAAAAGGCTGATCAATTAGCGAAAGTAATTAAAAGAGTTAATAGGTGCATGGCAGCAAAGATGGGACAACAGCAGGACAGGCAGATGGTTCAATAATATCGAAAAAGTAGTAGATAAAGGACAATTCTATGGAAGATGTAGGAAGGAGGAGGTAATGATTTCCAGACTCAGATGAGGACACACAGGATTTAATTATACTCTTGTAAGAGTAGGGAAACATGGAAGTGGTATGTGTGATGAGTGTAATGTCTTAGAAACAGTAGAAATGTACTCTTTAAATGTAGCAGGTATGAAGTACAACACAATAATCTTTTTAGTGCTTTTCAAGGTAGTCAGAGGAGTGTACAGCGTCCATCTTGGTTCTGAGAGATTGTCAGGCAATTGGAGCGGTAGCAACTTTTATAAAAAGCACAGGATTAAGAGCTAGGCTATAGTGTTGGGAGAATGT
>JAOTRN010000036.1:24875699-24887580 GCA_028566695.1 Bagroides melapterus
AAGTCTAAATTTCCAATAAAGGGAAAATGTTTAAGTGTTAACTGTAACCCTACTTTTGGCCCACCCTGTATATATATTATTTATCAGTTTGTGTATTTCTTGCCAGAGAATCATATCTTTGGTATACCATTTGTGTTCCTTATGTACTATAAGTTCTATAAAAATCTCTGGATCGATAAAAAGGTTTAAGAAGTTATTTTAGTCAATGTTATCAGTTGTCTGACCGGGGGATGTTGTAGACTAGTGTTTTAACGTGTTGGTCTACAGATTGGTAGGTTTTGAGTTTAAATCCCAGGTCCACCAAGCTGCCACTGTTGGGCCCCTGAATAAGGCCCTTAACCATTAACTGCTCAGTTGTATAAAATGAGATAAAAATGTAAGTCACTCTGGATAAGGGATAAGGGCTTCTGCCAAATACTGTAAATGGATAACAAAGTGAACACAACTCTTTTTTTTCACAATTTCTTTTTCTGTCAGTGGAGAAAACACAAGCACCTCTAAAGCTGAGAGAATTCTTTTAGTGTTTTTGTAAGTCTTCTCTTCAGAGACAAAACGTTTCAGACAGAAGCTCTTTATAAATAAACACATAGAGCAAGGTTCTATATTGCCACAGGTCTTCTTCTGTTGAGTGAGACATGTAGGAGTCGTCCTACCTGCAGCTCGAGCCAGGAGGGCGGCTGTGTTCTCGTTCCATTCACAAACGTCCTCCTGAGCCTTTCCTCACAGTACGGAGCGTATCCTGGGGGCCCTCCACTGATATAATTCCTCAAATACTGCATAAAAATAAGTCACGTCTAAAAATACATACAGTACATTCCCAAATATATGATATTAACAGTTCAAATTCCAAGTCATGAAGGCAGTTGAAATGATCAGCTTTCACCTTGACAAATTTCTCGGTAGGTGAAAAGCAGCCCACACACAGGGACAGAAGAATCCAGCCTCGGGCGTGGCTGCTTTTAGATGGGTTCTGGTTCAACTGCTTACAAATCTGACAGTAGATCTCATCTCTGTGGATTATAATAACAGGCTTCAGGACTAATATTACAGAATTCCTTCAGTATGGCTAAAATATATTCATTCAATACGCATAGTAAGAGCGAATATTATTACAATATACTATATTATCATTAAATCTAAGTTTCTGGACACCGAACCATCCCATCGGTTTTTCCCCAAACTGTTGCCACAGAATTGGAAGGACAGTTTTATGGGAATTTCTTGTACGCTGGAATTATGAGGCTTAAACCTCTTCCAGCGTGATAATGCCCCTGTGCACAAAGCAAGCTCCGTGATCACATGGTTTGTCAGGGTTGGAGTGGAAGAACTTGTAACATGTTATGGTTTCTATAGTAACAGCTAATTCACTGGAAAGCAGATTTTTATAAACGTAAAGTCTGTGTTCTTTCCTCCATGAAAGAGTCTTCAGGATAAAGGAGAGTCCGTTTGTAAGTATCTCAGTAACGTTCTTATAAATGGCAAGAGACTGTACTGAGAGGCTGGTGAGGGAAGGACTGTTTATAGCTGCTATAATATAATAGAATACTTTACTCACATTACTTATGCAACTATAAAATGATAAAAAGCATGTGTTATTAATAAATTATTAGAAAAGAGGAATTCATTATTTGGAGGAATGTATGTAGAGTGTTTAGCATTTAATTTAATTTAATTTATGAATAAGTCAATGTCCATAAATAATAATAATGTTGTGTATTTAAACGTATTATAAAATGTAAGACTCCTCCAAAGGAGCTGAAATATTTTTATGAGAATGATAGTTTTTTGTTTAAGTAAAAATTTAGATAATATATTTATAAATATGATTATTTATTTAAAAAACAATTGTGTGATGTATATTTTGTACAGTTTTTTGCTCCCCATGTTGTAATTGTGTTGTAATGTTAGCGGCTGCCTCATGTTCCCTTCATGTGTCATTTATACTCGTGCCATAGTACTGTAATAGAATGAAATTTTAATTAATAACCTTGCTAAGGCGTGAACTCAACATAAGGGATAAAGCATGTATTGAGTGAGGAAGTCATTTTTCTCTGTGAATCTCTTGGCTATTTATACAGTACGATCTCTACACGATGGTGCAGGTGTGACCTGAGTCCAGGTCGGAGGATGCCGTTGCCGATGATAAAGTGAAGTTTCTCCAGGTTGGATGTGGGTCGGTCCTCGAGCATGCTGTTCCCGTGCACCGTGTACTCGCCGTCATTCAGACGCTTGGTCACCTACAGGAAATGTTAGCAAAAAAAAAGATTATTGAGTAATTTTATACATTAGCCTGATCTTAGATATGCCCTTATGCTTTCATAATGAGAAATGCATGGAAATGAGATCATTTCTGTTCCCCACATGAATGGTAAATATTGAAAGTGTCTGAAAACCTGCCTTTTACAAAGCAGGGAAAATCTCATTAAGGTAAAGAAAGAAATCTGCAATGACGAAGGAAAAAAAAACAGTGTGTGTGCGTCATACTGAGGTGCCATGAGCATGCAGATCACGTTGTCCCTCACCTCCTCGGTTATCTTTGACTTCTTCTTAAGGGTGAGGGACACTAGCTTGTGACGCACACTGTTCTTCTTATGACTCTCAATGTGGGCATTCTGCAGGAAGAGGGACACAGACAGAGAGAAGCTTATAAATCATGAAGCAGCCAGACTGTAGCTCATTAAACTGGAGCACTGAAAGCACCCTCACTGCAAGCTGTAGTTAAAATAAATTACATTTTTTTCTGTGATGATGAGAAAAGGCTTCAGAGGTACGCACAGAGAACTGTCAAGGAATCTTTGGCAGTTATGAAGTTACGCAATATTCTGTATCGTTGTAGTAAACATGAAGATTTTGACAAAATTTACAATGACATCACTGGCTTTAGTTATGTAGCTTAGAGTTTTAAAGTTTAATAAAAAAGTTGAATAAAGTTTAGTCTACTATTCACAAAGCAGTTTTTTTTTCAGGAGTGTATATAACATTTGAACTGTGAATTGTAATAAGAAAACGATTACATTACAGTGTTATTTAAATAAGTTTAGTCTGTAGTTTTAATGCTGGCTTTAATTTAAATCCTACTGTAGTTTTTATTAATGTGCTTGTTCTAATATGTTGTTGCTACTGTAGGAATGGACAGGTGACCAAAACTGGGGAGAAAATGGAGATATTTATATAACAAAGTCATATCATAATATTCCTATCATCAGTCATTGTATTGTATTCATACGCTGTATGATTGTTTTTTCCTTTGTACAGCTAAATGAATGCAACTGAATTGAATTAATTTACTTTTATATTCATTTTAATGACTATTATTTTATAACACAGACCGCCGTGCTGTGTATGACTGAGTTTGAAATTGTAATCTTTAATGTCTTCTACAAATATTTGAGTGTAATGGTGACAGTCTGTTAGAGTACAAGTGATATTTTTCATATCGTCTCTGTTCTTCAGGTAAATGGAGAAGGACTCAAGTCACTTCCACTTAATTGCAGGATTATCCATTAAACATGGATTTTTATAACTATTAGTTATTGGAAAGTTCCTTATAGTTCTGTCTAACACTCATAAAGTGTTTGGAATTGTTTCAAACATTTAATAAGTCTCATAATGATTTATAAAAACCCACTTTAATACACCCAGCCTCCTGGGATGAATGAAGATTAAACAAAAGAATATGTTTTTCATCCCCTCACCTCTCCCTCGCCCTGCAGAGCCTGCAGTTCCCTCTTGTAGGTCTTCTTGCCCAGTGTCTCATAGATCTTGGTCATCACAGGGATTTTCTCACTGCCATCACTGATGGCTGTATGGTACTTTGGTTCGGGGAGATCGCCCATGAATCGCAGAATTGTGATCCACACCGCTAGCGCAGCCTACAGGAAAGCACAAACCTTGTACGACATTGGAATAAAGCTGAAAAGGGCTTAACTACAGACATATATAACTGTCATAAGGCGGAGTTCATAAATATCATCAGTTTTGTTGTTTATATGTGATTAACACTATGTAAGTTGATAAAAGGAGATTTGTAAAGCCACACACACACCAGCTGATCGCCCTCATCCTCATGAAACAGTAAGGGTTGCTTGAGAGGCCGACGCATGTACGTGTGAGTGCTGGTGCCCTGGAAGTAGGTGGCTGAGAATTTGGCAAATTTATATTCAGACAGATCCTCCTCCTCTTCCTCAGGTAGAGGAAGAGCTTCATCCAGATCCTCTTCCTCCACATTCCTTTCAGTACGTTCCAGGTCCTAGTGAACACACACACACACACACACGCACACACACATACACACAAACACACACACACGCACACACACAGATCACACTAAAGATAAATACATGCTCAAATAAAGATGGAGAGAGGCATACAAACAGAGAGGCAAAAAGACAAAAGGAATGATAGATAGACAGACAGACAGACAGACAGACAGACAGATAGATAGATAGATAGATAGATAAGGTAATTCTATTTAATACTAATTATCAAAACAAATTGTTGGACATTTTTTTTGCCAATTTAGCAAGAAAAAAGAACCAAAGCCTCTAATGACCAGAAGAGGGTGCTCTTCACCTCAAATCCAGCTGGAGCCTGACCTTCCTGCCCGGGGAAAGAGCTTGTGGTTCCCAGGAAGCCAAACATCTTATCCACCATTTCGGAGTCGTTGACAGGCTCATGGCGAGCTCGTTCCATTTGCTCCAACATCTCCTTCTTCCTGCGTGCCTCCTCCTTCTCCTTCTTTTCCCGCTCTGCATCCTCTCGTGCCAGCTGAGCCAGTCGCTCCTGGTGCTTGCGCTCAGCCTCAGCTTTGGCCCGTTTTGCACTCATCTGGTACCTGAGCTTCTCCTCCTCAGCCAAGCGCATCTTCTCCGCATCCAGTCGCCGCTTGTACTGAAGGACGAGAGGGATGATGAGGAGAAATAAAGAATGATTAAGAGGAGAAGATAAGATATTTTATTATTTCCACTCAATGTATTCATGTATAAGACTCCAAAATAATTACTGGATTATTGCATTAATGTAAACTGTGTACACTGTACTGTATATAAATCCAGATTGATGCACTTTACCTCATTAATAAGTGTGGTGTAGAAAGTACCACATCAAATCTTAACAAATCTTTATATACTTTATTTATCCATGAGTCTATACTCCTCAGAGCTCTGATGTAAGTGATTTTCACTCCACTGTGACACTTTGGGCTGTCTTCATACCTCTCCTTTGAGTCTGTGGTATAAACGTCGAGCGATCATGCCCCTAGTATAGGCCTGGATGGTGATGACGGCCCAGAGCCGATGTCTAAAGGCTCGGCGCACCATGCAGCCCCTACAGCGAGCCTGGAACAGGGTCATCCTCTGCCGCGTCACATGGTACGTCTGATAGAGCTTCCTGGAACGGTACAGGGCCTGGAGCCGTGAGAAACCGGCAAGCATCTGCAACACAAGACGTAGTTAGTACGTCAGGAATATCATAAGGTCAGGGTCATCTAGAGGAAGCATTTCAAAATGACCAAACAAATAAAAACTGATGACGTTACTCTGATTAATATTACTCTGAGATTGGATAATTTAACACAATCAGAAAATTCTAAAACTTTATAGACTGCACTTTTTTCATTCCATAGCATGTCACATTTTCTTAATAATTGGGTGCTTATGATTGTTTTAAGCTAGCATGATTCTATCCATCAAGCTGGTTGTAAATATTTGATACTGAATGATATTTTCTAATAAGAACTAGTGTCTAATATAGTATGTAATACCCACATTGTGATATATTTGATAAAATCATTTTCTTATCAGTATAGAGCATTTTAGACCCAGATATTGATTGCTAGATGTTTCAGACTGACATGTATGACTGAAAACTAACGAACTTAAACATCAGATACTGAATAATTCATATTAGCTACTGAATAAGCAGAAAATGAACTACTGAAAAAAAATCATAGCGTTTAGATTAGACTTAAAAAGTCACAGAGACTCACCGCCCCGTAGTTCTTCCGACAGATGAAACCTCTCCAAGTCTTCTGGATCATAAGAGCTGATTTCTTAATTTTCAGGAAGTTAGACCTATTCAAATAATAAGAGTCGTGAAACAGGAAATGATCAGCACCAAGGTCAAGGACCTCCTGCACAGTTTTATGTGTTCTTTGGTTAATCTGCTTTACTCAGTTCATAAAGGATTTGATCATTTCCTTATTTTTTTAGAGTAGAAAAATCATTACATTGTCTGTACATGTGATCAAGAGCCATGGTTGTGAATATTTTCTGAACGTACCTGTCTTTGAAACCTCGGACGACTTTCTGAATAAGAATGACTTTATCAGTGATGGCTTTGTCTCTCTCAATCTCCAAAAGCATATCGTGATGGTCCTGGTAAAAAAAAAAAAAGCCATGCCATTTTACTGGATATTCTGAGTACAGTATTTACCAGAAAAGAAAAGGATTTCCTTTGAAGCATTATACCTTAACCTAAATGACAATTTAATGCATTTTCCCAGTTGACTTGTATTACATTTTCCTTTATCCTGGTCTAATGGTGTCACTTCCTGGTAGGAAGTATTGGCAATGCCCTCTTTTCACTCCCACAGCAAGGGACTTCCTGTTTCTGGCAGCTGAAAACCTTGTGATAAAACACTGAGTGGAAATCTGTCCATGGCACCAGGGAAATGGACAAACGTTCTGTGACCTTTGACCTCTGACTCAAAAAACCCACTAGAGAAGAGAACAAAATGACTGTTTGAGGTCACATGTCTCTAGCTCTTTGGTTTATAACAGTTCTATATATTGTAGTATTCAGGTATTCGTTGTTATGAAATGCTTCTGCTTGTAATTTCAGACAGACTCTATCCATTATTTTGGTCACTCTAGTATCTAATGCAGTGTAGAATTTATATGCACCTTCAGAAAGATTTTGGTTTTTCCCATCTGCCAGTCATCATCTCTGCCAAGGACAGCCTCAGCAATTCTCTGGCAGGTCCCTCGCAGATCCTCCTTAACAAGAACAAACAAAAAGCAGAATGAGATCACACTGGTGTCCTGGAACTTGTCTTCACTGAAAATACTGACTGTAATTTAGCACCATGAACTTAAAAAAAAAAACTTCTGACACTAAAACAACGCATTTGTCATAAATTAGACTCATAAATTTGAATTTTAGCTCCAGGACCAGCAGACCAGAGTCACGTGTATTATTTTAATAGTATATATTCAGTTCAATTAACTTAATGCTTTATCAATGAACGCTGCTAAAAAAAAAACAAACTTTGCAACAAAAAAATAAAATAAAATAAAAATGTAAATTCATCCCTTATGAGCAAGCCAGAGCTGACAATGTCAAGGTAAAACTTCCTGAAACCATGAGAGGAATCAGACTCCAAAAGGAAATGTATCCTCATCTGGATGACACCAGACAGTGTGATTATAAATCTTTTCTCTTCTATAACTGTATACTATGGAATCAAATAGTGCTCATTCTATTAACAGGAAATTAACCCCTTCCACACTAGCTGTAAGACTACAAAGACCATTTCCAACACCACACGGCTAAATGAACAGGCAGAAACAATGCGTAAAACATTGCGTACCCAACAAAGCCGACACAAGTGATCGGACATGTACACGTTACAAACACAACAAGATTCTGCAGATTCCAACGGTATAGAGATCAGCACTCTGGGACAAAAAAAACAAAAACACTTTTTTTATTGACCTACAATATAATGGTATTATGACAACACTTAAATAATATAAACTGGTAATATATCGACTTATTCAAAGTACCAGAATTATTCAAATAAACCTTGTAGTTTTTAAGATATTCTCATTTTAAATTGTCAAAATGTTAATATGTCTATTTTCTATTTTGAGCAAGAGGCTGAAACTGAAGATATCAACTGTGCCGTGATGGATATCATGCAGACACTTGAAGAAATTCTAAGAGATGGAGCAACCCTAAACTGGTATCAGATCAATGCTGTCAGAAAATCTGAATTTAGATTGAATTATAAAGAAAATCTGAATTTAGATTGAATTGTAAAGAAAATCTGAATTTAGACTGAATTGTAAATTTGTTTAGATCCAGATCCACTGATGTTTTGCTGTTAATCTTAATTATTTGATTTTACTTAAGCAAAGGTAAGTGTTTAATTAAAATCCCAATTTTAATGTATGTTTTGGCCAAAAAAGACAATTTCCCCATCACTCCAGAAGTAACTGATTAACTAAGACATCTCGTGTTGCTATATTAGCTTCTTTAATATTACACTGAGATAACTGAGGTAAACATCTAGATTTTCAGTCCTGCAGAGATGTTGATGAGTGCAAAGTATGATCTATAAATATAAACGAAACTGAGGACTCGATTGTGATGGGTGAAGCTAATTAAACAAAAATAATGTGTTTAAAAATGAGATTATTCTGCTTTTGGTGTACATCTGTCAGGTGGGTAAGCTTTGTAGCTCCTGTGGAAAACTAAAGACACCACTTTCAAATGTCAAATGGAAAGGAAATCCATATAATTTCTATATTAGGTTGTAGTGAAAATCACATCAGTGCGTAATTTACTAGATCTGTAGGTAACTAATTAGCTGACTAACAAACATTATAACATGATAACTAACAAACTTTGATAGCTATATTGTGTGAGTGAAAGGTAAAGCCAAGTAATCAATATCTAAAGATAAAGCAATGATAAACAAGTCTCTAAACTACACTGGCAGACATGCAAGTCTAAAACCCAACATTATAAAATAAAATGTAACATAAATGACATGACTTAAGATCATTTTGCACCAATGACAATGAAATTTTGAGATGATTCAGAATTTTGAGATAATGCCAGAATCTTGAGACAATAAATCTTGAGACATGAGAATTCTGAGACAGTAAATGAACAGTTTGAGATAAGTTCTGAGATAATAATACAGAATTTTGATATAATACAACAAGAAATAGATGTTTCTGAAACAACAAATATTTTGAGATTCTAATAGCAATAAAGAGTTCTAGGACAATGGATTATAATATTTCAGGATTAGGATTATAATATCAGGATCAGGATTATAATATTTTAATATTTTATTATTCTGACACACTGCTGGTAAAATCTTGTGCAAACTTTTGCTTTTCTACTCGGTGGAAATGGGTTTTGATACTTGGTTGACTGATTACAACTTGGATTAATGTTGTCTGTTTAATATTTGGCCAAACTACTCCCTTAGTCATCATAAGTTTAGCAGCAGTATTATTAAATAAATAAATAAAAACACTATTGTACCAGTCTACAGTACCAGTTCTGGCCCAGCTTTTGCATCAACATTGTGTTGTAAATAAAAACTTTTTTTGGTGTGATTTGTGAATCTCTATTCACTACTAAAACTGGACTACTGAAAACAACTCACAGAATACACGTCCTTATTTACCTGCTTGTAGGAAGGCTTCACTCCAGGCATGAGGACACGATACCGATCCACAAACTCCACAAAAGTGTAGCGGATAGGGTATCCAGCCCTCCGGATCCGAATAGTTTCCATCATTCCTGAGTAGCGGAGCTGCCTCACACACAGTTCCCTGTCAAAGAGCTGGGAGGAGAGGAAACTTTTCATTACCCAACATGGAGGAGGACGAGCAAAAAGAGGCACCAATTCACATCCTGTCTTGTTTACCATCTTCATCACGCTTTAACTCCCCCATCGTTTCCCCTGACTTAGCACTCACCATGGGCTTCTTGTACTCGTTGGGTTTGATGCAGCGGACGAAGAATGGCTGACACACACTCAGTGTACGCATCAGCAACTCCAGAGAACGTTTAAACTGACTGCTCAGAGTTGGAGAACGCTTTCTGGTCTCCGCCCCCTGAACACCAGGAAACACACACACAGAAAAATACACACAAAAAACACAAGTCAGGAATGGTGGAAAGCACATCAAGAGGATCCTTTTAACCTCTCTCTGACCTCTGACTCTCTCTGTCCTTCTCTCTCTTCCTTTACCATAACCCCATGTCTAGTTCTGAAAAGCTTTTTTTCTTCTTAAACAGGAAGCTGTTTGACAATCAGAAGATTGTCTGTGACAGATATATTATCAAGCTAAGAAGAGGGTGTATTATTCGTTTTCTTTAGGGTCACAGAGAACAAAAGAGGTCAGGGAGAGAAGTTAGGCTCTGAGAATGAATAAACCTATAAGTGGAAAAGTGGACAAGTGGGGAAAATATCAGAGAATTATTTTCATAGTTTGAGTCAATGTATGACTCTATGTATTATGTACTGTATATATGTAAAAACACTAATAGAGCCCAAACTTCATAAAAATATTCAGAATATTCAGATAGATCATTATTATTATTATTATTAATATTATTATTATAGATTATTTGTTTAAAACAATGATTTGTTCATCTCAGCTGAGAAGAATGAATGCCATTTACTGTTTAATCCTCTCAAGTGTTTTTTTTTTTTCTTATTTACAAGAAGATTTTATATGGTTTATATTAGATTGGTCTTTGATAGTATTGACTCTCGAGGTCTAATTTTGATGTACATCATAGGGCCAAAAGTATGCAGACACCAGACCACTGAATGGCATTTTACTATATAAGCTGTACTTTTTTGATGTTATAAATTCCTTCACACTACTGAGAAGGCTTTTTCATAATATTTTGGACCATGACTGTGAGAGTCATGTTGATGTCTGTCGGCTTTATGATCGGGTCTTCATCAGTGACCATCTGAAGATTTTGGCAGGAAGGAATTAGTGTTGGGTCTGTGGTGAACTCACAAATTCCACTGACACATTGGTACCTCAGGAGCTCTCGGGTGCTATAGGGACATTAATTACATTATTTACTCTCCAGTGTCACCCAAATGAGGATGAGGTTCCCTTCTGAGTCTGGTTCATCTCAAGGTTTCTTCCTCATATCATCTCAGGGAGATTTCCCTCACCACGGTCACCTCCAGCTTGCTCATAAGGATAGATGTTAGAGATAAATAAGATCTTAATTTTACAATTTAAGTTTTTGATTTCTATTTTTTTCCCCTTTTTTGACAATGTGAATTGTTAAAAGCGCTTTAAAAATACGTTTGAATTTGAAGATTTAGTGAGTTAAAAGAAGAATTTTAAATGATATCTGAATCTAATACAGGTAATATCATGTGTTTTGATACATTTAGCAAAGAGCATAAAACTGATCCGTGTAAAGAATGCATTCCAGTGAGAAAATGAAGAGGTTTATATATGAACATAAGGCACAAGCTGTAACTACAGGATGTGAGATGGAGTGAGATTTCTGTAAACGATGAGTAGAATCATGTGGCGATATGGAATGAGGTTAGCTTGCTGGTTAGGATGCTGCAAAACAGAAATGAGGACAATTACACAAATGGTATGAAAAGTGATTAGCTAATGAGGCTGGAGTGTTACCTTGGGAGGAGAAGTGGCACTGTGCACGCAGCTACACAGAAACTGGCACACACATTTATCAAAGAGAGAAAGAATTTCAGGATAAAGGGTCATCCAACAAATGCAGAACCATTTAAAAATCTGAAAAGTTCTGGTCCATTATGAGCACATCTACAGTATTCATGCTTATTGTGTGGGATATTTAATGAAAATTGGTGGTCATATGGCCCAGAAGCAAAGTGCAGTTACTTTTACCACCATGAAGTTTTCCAATAAAATCGTTCTGCAGAATGTTTGTCTGCAAGACAAGTTAGATCAAATTATTACCTTATATCAGTTCTCAACAGCCTTTCTCTCAATCTCTGTTTTTTCTTGAAATGTAAAGATCGACAGACAGACAGACAGACAGATGGACAAACAGACAGACAGGCAGATAGATAGATAGATAGATAGATAGATAGATAGATAGATAGATAGATAGA
>JAOTRN010000036.1:24902696-24913893 GCA_028566695.1 Bagroides melapterus
TATCCAAACTGTGTGATAATATGCATTCAGAAAGGTCTTAGATCAGTTACTGCAGTATGTCTGTCATGGTTAAAATGTAATGTAAATGTAACCATTAAATGTAACCATGTAATGTGGTATTTAATATATTTAGTTACTAGACATACATGAGTCTAAAAGTATATCATTCTCTGGGAAACGTAGTCTGTTAAAGTAACAGGTGCCTCCTATTGTTATGTTTTACTTTATTCACTTAGGCCATTTTATTTAGCATGTTTCCAGATCTAATGCATTCATTTGTAGCATTATAGGCTTTATAAAAATGTTAAAAGATGTGAAATTAAATAATTATTATTAACCCAAAAATCCTTTTAAATATGGCAAAACATCTTTAAATGGTGTAAAAGACTGATAAAACAAAGCAAGTATATTTTGTACTTTCATTAAATTCTGCGTAACACAAATATATTAGCTAAAATATAAAAAAAAAAACACTTTTTAAACAGTATTTATTTTACTAAAAATATGTAGGAAAATCTATTTTGTATTGTTATCAAAGTTGCTGGGTTAGAAGCAGTAAAAAAAGGGTAAGAGTAAAGATCTGAGGAACTTTTCCTGATAGCAGAGCCAGACACTCAGACTTCCCACTGAAAGTAAATCTTACCTGTACCAGAGTTGGGTTTATGTAGCTCGATTTGTGCACTCCTCTATCACGGCATGTACACTCCATCATTGTACACTTCCTAGCCCTGAGTGTTCCTAGCTGTTTAATCACTTAGGAGGCTGAACATCTCAGTCCTAAACAGTGTATTTTCATCTTTCTCTTCCTTTCAGTTTCAGAGAACATGAGAGGTGGATGAATCAGCTGATAGATCAGACCCCAACCCCCTGCCACCCCCCTGCCTGTAAATGCCCACATTTGGCTGGGACGCCTTGGTGATGAAAAGGAGACGTTGTCTGAAGCTATTAGGGCCAGAAAAATGCTGACGAGATGAAGCTCTGCATTCTGTACAGAAACAACTAGAGCCAATGGCCTGGAAAATGTCCTCCACTGTTCAAACCCAAAATTCAGGCAGCGCTCTTAAGAGTATGAAATTATGAACTTATTACATAGCTACAAATATTTAAATATGCATTTGCAGGTATAATGAACTAATATGACTTTAAGGAAATAAACAGGGAAATAATTTGCATATCAATGAATAAAAAATATATATAACAGCACATTCCTTAAAGACAATTCAGTTTCTAATTATACCTTGTGTTTGAACCTTGACCCCTGACCTTGAAGTTACTTGTGTCACACACACACACACACACACACACAAAATATGATTCACTGTATTTCAGTTTCTTCAATTCAGGCATATGGTTAAATTTCTACAGCTTGGAGGTAAGCTCCACCCCCAAGACAAACCAGGGAAAATAAGCTCTGCCCCTTCTCCTTAAAAGGCAATGCACAAGGCACATGTAGTAAATATTTTCAGTTCGCCCAGCAGACATGAGAAAGCTTTAAAAAATTACATACTGGTACTTTAAATGCCATATTCAAATGCCTTTATAACTCACAGTAGTAGTAGACAGGCCTTTCCAAATTTGAGAAACAGACGTGAAAATAACAAGCATTATGTATAATACAGGAAATTACAGCATGATACAAAACGTTCGACAAGACTGTGCACCAAAATAGTGAAACAGCAGGGTATACATCAACAAACACACACACACAGGGCCAATTTAGTCATGACAAACCCCAAGGACCTTCTAGGAACTGATCAGCTTAGAGTTAATTAGTAAAGAGCATCTATGAACATCTATTTCTGGCCCTTGTTTTTACATGCTATATATTTGTTTATCAACTCTATTTCAAACCTTGGAACCAACAGATTGTTTAGATTTGAAAAACATTCAGATTCATATATTCTGTATTTTAGGAAAGACTGGAGCATCATGTAATACTTCACACATCTGTATCCCTTCCAGTAGCTCACAAATAATTTAATTAATATCCTACAAGTTCCTACATCCCAAATATCCTACATCCCTCAAGTTTTAGTCAATCAGTTACATTTTTGATGTCTGATGTTAGCTTCTTCAGCTATCTAACTTTCTTCTAACTATCTAACAGCCCGTTTTTAATGACATCAGAGAGTTACACAAGACTGATTGAAATTAATTGCCACGGTTTCAAATAAAAGTGCAATGATTTAGTCCTACAGTGCTGATTAAGTACATTTGGAGTAATATAATGTAAGTGAAAGCTGGTGTTTAAGATATTTCTGTTACCTGCTGCAGAATGACCATGGCTGTACCCTGTGTGTTTATTTCTGGACATCAGATGTTACTATGCAAGGTCCTGAAAGAGAAGTGTATAAAGCAGAGCAGATTAGTGAACGAACAGAACAAAGCATGAACTTTTCCACACCCTTTTTTACCGATTGTGTGCATCATTACTCTCAATATCTGTGTGCTCATGTGCACATGAACACACGTGTGCTCAGTAGGGGGCGGCACAACACTATTGTTGTGTGCCGGTTGTTTGTCATCCGAGCCCATAGGATCAGACATCGCTTCCCAGCATCTTTGTCTGGCTCATTTCCTCTGAGGATCTTCATAAGGTCTAAGCCGTATTCAGTTATTCAGCTGGAAAAACCATTCAGGCTGGGACTGCTTTCTCTGAATGATTACACTACATAACATATACCCTAACACTCTAAAAACGTCATCTTAGATTTATGGAAGCATCTATATTTACATCTGCATTTACATCATCTAGTCTACAAGCTAGAACTCGTTTAGACTGGACCTGCTGCCTTCTGGTTAACACATCAGAGCTGGCTTTAGACATCACAGCACCATAACATGCAACAAAATATAGTGTAAGAAACACTGCAGAATTACTTTAAACGTAAAAACGAATAATGTTACATTAGCCCAATTATCACACTAGCGACTATTAACAAGCATTGCTAGCTAATAAGTAGCTAGCTGCATAAGAATATAATGTTAGCAAGAAAATGTGACATACAGTAGTCTGCAGTTTAGATAAACACTACAGGCCAGGAAATAATAAATCTTAAACATGTAAAAAAAATTATTATTTATTTATTTCTTTTTTGTTAAAGCTAGAAATTTAAGTTAGATACTTATTACTTTCCCTAAGAATAAGATGAATTTTCTTGCTATTTTTATGTTATGCAGCTAGCTAGCTAGATTAGCAAGTAATGTTTGCTTTCACAGTTGTTAGTAAGTTATTCAGTGACATTATATCTATATATAAGATATTTTGCTGTGTAAAATTAACAAAATTAGTTTCAGTGTTTTTTGAGAGTTTGGATAGCTTGCTTAGTTCATCCATTCAAACCATAAAAAAGCATAGACTGTCCTTTTCACAGCTGAGTATGGTTTCTTATTTGATTGTAATATTTATAGTTATAAGTTAATTCATTTTTAACACAACTTTGGATAATGTCACTCAGCAAATACACTATATTAAAACATCTTGCTCAATAAACCTAATATTAGTCATAATAAGACCTCTGCTAAAAGGTTGAGTCGGCTCTACCATACCGTGTGCTTTTGCTTAAAATCATCTTTTCTGTCAGTTTCCGTTATTAGCAGTAGTTCTTCCTTCAGATCTGAACTTTACAGAGAAGTTTAAAAGCTGACACACTGGGGTTCGATTGTTCTGCTGAAAAACATTCAGTCATAAAATCTCTCACTTAAAGAATTGACAGGTCAAGAAGACCAAGTAATTTATTCTCAGATTTCTGACACCAAACCTACAGTCAGTTCTACAGTCAGTATCCTTTCCACTTTCTCTCAAAGCAGATGTAAAATGAACATCACTCCCAATGGGACGACAATGTAACGACCCATCTTCTGGTTCCTAGTAAAGTCTAGGCAGTTAATGTGGCATGGACACGCAGGGGTGAGCAGGCTAAATGAGGAGCCATGCTCACTGTCATTAATATTTCAGTGTCTAATTAAGCCAAGAGAGTTGGACATAAAGGCCACAGAGTGCAGACCAGAGTGAAAGAGAATAAACTGTACTGAACATAAAGCATATTGTTTAATATGTCTGGTTCATTTGTACTGAATACAAAGACAAAAACATCACACAGCACTAACATCACTGTGCATTAGGTGTAATGATTTTTTTGGATTTCAGATTTTAGCGGATCAACACATAACGCAAAGCTAATGATTGCATAATACTTTAAGCCATCGCTGGCTTTGCATTTGGATTAAAGCATAACATACTTACACTTCCCTTTGTCTGGCATTGGTCTATCAGCTCAGTGCAGAGAGAGAAAGAGAAACAGGAGCAGCTTAATGCAATGCTGACGAACTGAAAATGGTAAGCAGGCGTTTTAAGAAGTTAATAATTGTGGTAAGTAAGTGGACTTTAAATGGCTAGAGAGAATGTAGTCTGAAATCTGTAGACAAATAAGAAACGGACAATACACAACTGTTAACTGTGTCTTAACTGTGTCAAGACACCGCTGACTAATATATACATGGACTTTACTGTACATGTATGTCATTTATTCATTCATTCTACATCTTCAGTAACTGCTTTATCTTGGTCAGGATTGTGAAAGATGTGAACTCCTTGTGGTGTAACACACACACACACACACACATTCCACACACTCATTCATTCATTCTCATACTGACATGTTTTTGAGAGGAACCTGGAGAACCCAAAAGAAACATATTTATTCTTAAGACCTGTGTCTGTACTGTACTGTAACATACTGTTTGTGTGTTCGGCCATTCGTTCATCTTCAGTGACTACTTTATCTTAGGATCATGGCATATGCTATGAACACTGAAGGTGATGTGGATGTTGATTCCTCATGGGACACAACACACATACATTTGTACACTCATTCACTCATCCTCATACCAGGTACTAGGTACCAGGAGAACCCAGAAGAAACTCATGTGGACACACATACACAAGTCCCAAGATTCAGATCTTGACTTTCTCAAAATCCACTTTTGTAGTTTTTTATGGTTCTCCACTGAAGCGACAAGACTAATGATCCTAATAGATAAGGTTACACACAGTATCTCAACTAAAATATTTCATTTTTCTATGGCTTAAACCAAATTTACTTCATCAGCAATATCACAAAGCTTCCTAATGTGGTTTAGGACACAGTACGATGTACAGGGCAAAGACTTTTTTTTATTAGTGCAAGGAAATCCCTGACTTTATGTCAGACTTGATAACAGACAATTTGTTTGTTTATACTGATTGAAAATATCTGATGAATCCATTTCCATTCTGCCGGTGACATGGTACGCCAGTGTACTTGTAAAAAGGGTTAAACAAAGGAGTGGTGCAATGTGAGAAAACCTGCACTCTCACTAGCAGTTCAAAGTCCTTGAGATGACAGTATAGAATTAAGCCTGCATCAGTCACATTCTCTCCTTTCATATAAAACCAAACCTTCTCAAATTTCACCCAGTCAGAGGTTTGGAGCTGAAACATTGGCCACTCTTCATAGATTACCCTGCAAAATCCCCGCTTTTGCTGAAGGAGTGAAGGGATTGTTGACTGGAGAATTAGGGAATGAAATAACAAGAGACTAAATGATTTTCAGAGCCTGGAACAAGTGTAGACACACAAGACACACTTCTTTTTGAGCAGGCTAACTAGCCAGCAGCAAAGACTATTAGTGTTTATTAATATGATCGAAAAATCCTCCAGAAAAAGTTAGGTAAATAATATTATACAGACTCTCACTTAAGGTTCTCTCAGAAATCCACAAAAAATTAGCTCATTTTCTACAGCTACCTTCATAGCCTCAGCAGTGAATATTTAAAAAGAAACAAAACAAAATTTTAAAATGAGTATTGCAGAAATGTATAATATGACCGTACCTAGCAGCAGTTAGTATTAAAAATCTGTTTAATCTTACATTATACAGCTAGCTAGGCTTAGTAAAAATATTATATAAGTTTATAACTATGGATTAAGATCCTGTCAGTTATTATCTTATATTAGCAAGACAGACAGACTTAGCAATTAATTTTCTATAAATATGAATCCAGCTAGAAATTCTGTTAATTTATTATAAATTTATACACTTAAATAACCAGAATAACTTTTTCCCTTAGCATGAAAATATATTTAAATGATTACTGCTTCTTCTAAGAATTTTAAGGCAAATGAGGGTGAAATTTAAATTTTTCAATTTTGCTATTAAATGAAAAAAATTCAATTCAATTCATTTTAATCACCCCACAGTCGCCGTTTAACTGTGTGTTTCGTTCACGTTGCAAGTAACTACTTATTTGTTATAGGGTCATTACAAGGTCTATCATACTGGACGTTATCAATAATGCAGATGCGATCATTAGCAGGAGGGAGCCATTATTTGTACACAGTAAGAAGATTTAATCCTGAGAAAACAACATACCTGAGTAATCTGTAGGTCCAGTCAAGTCCTGTGCTCTTCTGGCTGCCTGAGTACAGGTATACATCCACACAGGTGAGTGAAGAGGCAGATGAGGATAACGCCTGATGATGAAGGATTATTTTGTGATATTCTATGTCTCTAAAGTGATGGTTCCTCTGCCACTCGCTACTGGAATTAGTTGTGACGACTCTGTGCCAATGTTTCATTCTCCAACCCTGATCCCTTTTAAGGGAGGGAGGGTGCAGGTCAGCCTCTGAGAGGGAGGAGGGACTCAGCAGGGGTGCTGCACAGCGTGGGAGGTAAACTGACCCCCCCAGTCTCACAGCAAGTGCTGATAGACACGTCACTCAAAAAAAAATAGATTTCAAATCATAAATGAACCAGAGAAATGAAGATGAACTCCATGGTAGACACCGTCTCTTCAGGTTCCATCATGAGTTAGATATCCTCACTAACTTCCACATGGCTGGCTTTTATTGTGGCCATGGAAACACACACAGGGTCATTTTTCTGCATGTAATTATCAGTTTACGTTCTTAATCGTCATGTAGGTGTGACAATCTGACAAATAAACAATGTGCTCATTGTATAAGTAGCTAAGTTCATTAATAAATCAAGAGTCCTAACTTTTAAAAGGACACAAAGGCTGGAGATACAATGGTACGGCTAACAGTTGGAGGATGGAGAGACACTGAGCTATTGTCAGGATTAACAATTTTATATAGTATAAATATAGTCTTGTTTTATTATTTCGATTGAGTTTGGTGTGGCAGCTGTACAATGCAAAAAAAATTGGCTAATCGTCAGATCCTCTAGCACTATTCGACTGGTCCCACCATCTCTCAGGGTTAAATGTAGGCATGTATTATTTCAGGCTCCTAGGTGATGGCATGAAGGTAGATGGCCAGATTGATTTGAACTGCTATGAAGGATAGGATAACTAATCACTTTACACACAGTCTAGAGTCACAGCCTATAGTAACTAAACAATCCCTTGATACAATAGCACTGAGCAGAAAATGATCTCTGCATGCACAAAACATCGAACCTCGAGGTGGATGAGCTACAACTGCAGAAGACCACATCACGTTCAATTCCTCAGGCACACACTCTGGTCTTTAACCGTCCACTTTTAGTGAGTCTGTACCTCTGATAGTCTGATTCCTGACAGAACTGAAACCTGGTGTGATCTTTTTTTTTTTTTTTTAAATCTAAATCTAACACTATGAACAGCTGCTATGATAATTCCTCTCCACTGTTTCTCTTTTCCTACCCATCCCGAAGCATTCCGAGATCGCTCCAACTCTAGTCGTGTTCGGTTCATGAAGAGTTCAGATCTTTGTTGAGATGAGGCTGACCCTGCTAGGATCCTGGAGCATCTAGAGATGTTCCAGCTCCAGTTGGATTCTGCTTCATGAAGCGTTCAGTCATTGTCTTTGAGGACAACCTCCTCAATAATACACAATTGTCAGACTGTATATGTCTAATTCACACCCTCCAGTGTCACCCAAATGAGGATGAGGTTCCCTTCAGAGTCTGGTTCCTCTCAAGGTTTCTTCCTCTTCCATCTAAAGGAGTTTTTCCTTTCCTCTGTTGCCACAGTCACCTCAGACTTGCTCATTGGGGATAAATACAAACACACACACACACGTCTATTAATCTTGAATTTGTGTCATTTTTGTATTTCCTAGTATGTTAAACGCTTATTATGTTCATGTTCTATAAAGCTGCTGTGAGACAATGTCCATTGTTAAAAATGCTATACAAATAAATTGAACTGAAGAGATGTGGGTGAAAATCCCAGATTTCTGAAATATTTACACCAGCCCATTGGGCACCAACAACCATATTAAAGTCACTGAGATTAGTTTCCAATGTTTGATGTCAACTTGTGCTCCTGTCACCTGATTGGCTGACTAGACAACTATAAAACTTTATTTTCAAGTTAATGAACGATCAGTTAGTGTACACTTGAGATGAGATGGAATAACTACTGGAAACTCCGCATGTATACGTTAAATGAACGCCAAAATGTTTTAAGCAATTTCTAAACACAATCAATCAAATGCAAACGGTTATAAAAGCAATGAAATGCCAATGCAAACCTACTTCATCAGTTCATTTTATTTCAGATTTAACTTCATACACTGGATACACATACACAGGTATAAAAGAAGTAAAAGATGCATGATATACCTCAGGCTTTGTTTTTTTGTGCAATGTTGTGTGAAAGACTGAGTATTAAAGGCACAAGATTTGAAACAAACAAACAATAAAATAAAATATACTAAATGGCACTTCAATGCACGTCTTTGGTAGGAATTTCATAGCATGCACACACCTCAATTTTTAACATCAGCCATGATGATAAGGTGTATAATGTATAATGTACCATTTATTTAGCTTGAACAGATGATCACGTGTTGAAATGTTTGTTAAAAGAGAATGTACTTATTTGGCAGAGAAACAACCCACAACATACTGTATATAAAGAGTTTCATTTAAAGGCAACAGAGTAAACAAGACAGTAAACAAAACACCTGAATAGAATTATAGAGGGACAAACACTTAGTACCCCTTGAGGCTTTTTTGATTATGTACTGCCACCATGTGGACATTTTGGTCACATTCTAAGCAGTTTGTTTTTAATCTAAACATACAAAAAAAAAAAAAAAAAAACCTTGTATACTTATTCAAAACGTACATAAAAACAAACAAGTTCTGGAAACAGTCGTGTTGCTGTGCTACTGATATAAACCGAGCTCTAGTCCTTGCATATCTTTTTAAAGAGAGGGATAAAAAGGCGTGTAAGGCTGCATTGTCCACTCCGTGACATTCGGTACAGCAAGCTCTGGCTCAGTACTTCCTGGTCCCTAGAAAAAGTAAACTCTAAGTGTACATTCACATGTGCAGTTTCTAATCTGAACTCTGGTGTTTTCATCGCTTGTTTGTGCAGGTAAGAACGATGCTTAGAAAGGGATTAAATTGGAGTGGTTAAAGCCTCCCTGAATTCCACTGTAAACTCTGTGATCATATTATAGTACAGATGCAAGCTGCTATTCTTAACCAAGACGCATGAACTGAGCCAAAAGACAAAGCTGTAAAGGTGCAAAACATTCATATGTAGTCCACATTTAAAATAATAATAATAATAAGAATAAGAATAAGAATGCTAGTGAAAGAGCCCTAAAATTTTGTTTCCTTCAGTGGAAACAGAAAAGGTTCCTGATGAACTCTCTTATGATGGAAAGGCACCTATAAAGTACATTAATAAGAGCACTGGTTTAAAAGGTGTGAATTACAGCCACAGTTGAGGCACTGATGTGTGTTTCAGAGATTCAGTCTGGGTCAGAATCTAAGCTGAAGCCTGGGTTTGAAAGGCGATATGAAGACAGCACTAATATGGCCTGATGCAATCGTGCAGTTTCCTGAGTTCTAACATTATGTAAACATGCTTAATTACTGCCCAGCTTTTAATATTTAATGGTTGTTAAAAAAAACAAACAAACAAAAAAAAAAAAAACACTTTGGATGATTCATTGGCAATGGAAATACTCCCATAGGTTTAAGAGAAAATATAGGATCACAGGAAGTGCTTTCCCTGGATAAATAATGGCATGGAGTATTACATCTAGCAGAATTCCACGTCAGAAAGAACGTAATAATCACACTGATTTTGGTCCGAGAGATCATGTAAACACAATTGATTAAGGCCATTAATATTGAACATGTAAAGCCCCACTGCAGACAAAAGTGGTTAGAAAAGTCTGGTAAAGTACGCAACATGTAAACTACATCCAGGAAAGAAAAGTGCTCTCCACGTGATCAAAGCTTCACGTATAACAGACAAATCCACACAGCTCTGACGTTTATCTTCATGCTCCTCTCGATTATGGCTAACCTGGAAGTTCTCAGATGTTGGTGAGGACATTGCTGGTGATGAGGCTGACGCTGATCATACCCGGGAGATCACCGGAATGACGGCTGCCTTTGCCCTGCAGGTGGAGGGTGTGATCCTTCTGGAGGTCTGAAACATCTGCGTTCAGAATCACTTGACCCAGGAATGAATCAGACAACACGTTTTTGTTGTAGATCTGTGGAGAGTCAGGGGACGATCAAGAAGTTCAATTGTACACTAGGCGTTATATAAACAACAGACACAAAAGGAGCAATTACTACTCCAAAATGTCCAGATTCCAAAACACAAAGCAGTTCTTGCACATTAGGGATAAATAGAAATTAAATATTTAATTCAGAATATTTCTATTCCTGTACTGCTTTTTCTGCGACAATGTCTATTGTTAAGAATGTGAGTCAAATAAAACTGAATTGAAATTGAACTGAATTGTTACCTCGACGTGTATCCGCTCTTTAGGTTTCTTCCTGTAGAAGACTGCCTTCACGTCAAAATCAGGACTCAGCGTGTCCTTGTGAACAGGTGACCGCACCTTCTCCCCTTCACAGCTGATGATAACGTAGGGGTCAGATGCTGTAAAGAGAGAGCTGTAGTCAGTCCAACACCTGTCTAGTTTCTGGATAAACTGCTATAAGTAAAACAGAAGTAAAAACCCGTACATCCGTCCGAGTCCTGACCCTGCAGTCCCCCAGCCTTCATCACATGCACCTGTGTGACCAGCTGGGGATAACCACATAGGCCTGTCCAACATGTCTGTGGTGGCTCATCCAGACTCAGTTCCCTGAAAAAGAGAGAGAGAGAGAGAGAGAGAGAGAGAGAGAGAGAGAGAGAGAGAGAGAGACAGAGAGAGAGACAGAGAGAGAGACAG
>JAOTRN010000036.1:24916024-24933589 GCA_028566695.1 Bagroides melapterus
AGAGAGAGAGAGAGAGAGAGAGAGAGAGAGAGAGAGAGAGAGAGAAGGGGGGGCAGAGAGACAGAGGGGGGCAGAGAGAGAGAGAGGGGGGGGCAGAGAAAGAGAGAGAGAGAGAGAGAGAGAGAGAGAGAGAGAGAGAGAGAGAGAAAAAGAGAGCGAGGGGGGGGGCAGAGAAAGAGAGAGAGAGACAGACAGAGAGAAAGAGAGAAAGAGAGACACAGAGACACAGAGACAGAGAGAATAAGAAAAAAGTGCTCTGCATGAACTCAGTGTAAATGCATACAGCTATAATAAAAGAGCTACCAGCAGAACCCAGAGCTAGCCCAGGACACCTAGATGAAGTATTTACTTGCAGTCTGAAGGCACGTCTGTGAAGACTCTTAACAGGAAATCTCCTTGCTGTCCAGGATTGAAGGTGGTTGGGATGATAACATAGCGACCTTCTTTCAGGTCCTTGCGCAGGAACACGCTACGAGAGTTGATGTAGACAGAGCTGCACATCTTCTGCTGTGTGATGTGCATGCGGTAGATCCTGTTCAGCTCCACCTAAAGAGAGAAAAACACAACGCTTCAACAATTAACTGTGTTCTTTATGATTTCTACAAAAGCACCTCGTAAAGGATATTAAGATAAACATACCCTTTGAATGTCAAAGCCCATTGCCAAGTTCTCTCCTTTGCCTTCTTTAAGTCGAGATCTTTTATCTTTCTGCTGTAGGCAGATTAAAACCTCATCTTCTGGCTTCTTCACCTCAAATACATACTGGAGAAAAAGACCAACAACAAAAAACATACAACAGTGAGAGCTAGTCCACAAATTTGTACAAATGATCATATTATATTACAATCATCATTCTATCACTTCTGCATTATATACACAATTATATACACGTGAATTATAAATAACACTAGATTGTTTCAGCTAGTTAGCAGCTACCAAAATGTTTACTAGAGTAAGAAAGAAGTCAAATTTGTTAAGACATATCAATACATATGAATAGATGGTAACATTAGCTGAGTAGAAGTAGCTATAAGTTATCAGAGTTTTTAATTCTGTTACTGCAGGCAGAAATACAAACTGATCTGCTACATAGCTAGCTAATATCCTTCACGTACAAACAGGTGGCCAGCTTTTCTTAAACACTTCTGTTGATGCAAGTGACTTTATACAAAACCATTGTGAAGCTCTACTTCCCTCCTGGAACAAGGAAGAAGTCATGTTTATAACCATGACAGTGTGCTCATGAGGATTAGCAAAACGCAGGGTTTTCCATATGATGGACAGTTCCCTGTTTAAACGCATTTGTTTGCACAATTTTTCCGATGAACAATCTGTGGATGAACACCGGTCAGTTTTCACAGGGATATCGACTTTACATTTTCACGTCCTTAAACGTGACACTGAACAAACTCTCTACGGCAGTCAATAAAATCTGCTCTGGAGTCCAGACCTTCTGCAGTCAATCTGAAACTCTGGCTATGTGAGACAACTTTCTGGTAGACCAGCAGCAGAAATATCTTTATATTAAATGATCTTGAGCTCTCACACACTCACATACACACACCTGTGGGTTCTGAAGGTATGTGGCTTTGTTGTTAATGCAGCCTCCCGAGCGGTTCTGCAGAGGATCACTGTGAGGAAACCAGGAGCCAAACTTCACATCCTCTTCCCAGGTCTTATGGATGCTCAGGTAGGATGTGTTGATGAGGCGACACAGGATCAGGTCTGTGAAGTGCTTCAGGAAATCCTCAAAGGTCATCCTAAAATGGGGAAGAGGGCAAAAAAAAGCTGTTAGAACAGGGTTAAATGCAGGTTCGTGTTATTTAGCTAAAGAAATGCCTTTATGGCAAGCTAAATTTTTTGCCTTATTAACTTAAATTAAAAAGGAATGGCTGTTTATAGTATATAGAATAAGTAATAACAGTAATAACTAACATGTTTAAGAGCTTTGTTGTGTTTTGCAGTGCTTTGCAAATATAGTAGCAGGGCTTTTATTAAAATCTTGATAAAACTGACGTATTTCAGACTTACATACAAAAAACACACGTACTGTATGTACAACCAGAGACTCATCATTTATTACTGTGTGCAGTAATTTATAACCATTTCACTTTTTGAACTGGATCTAGGAAGTGATAATCTGTATCTTACCAGAATTCCCCATCGTCCCTCACTGTGACTCCCAGCTTCTCCCGCTCACTCTTACTGACCCTCTGCCATTCCTCTGAGCTAGACAGGAAGGGACGAAAGCATTTTCAACAGGCTAATGTGTTGATCTCCTCGTCAGGTATTTTGTTTTACTACAAACACTGTACAAACCAGTTTATGTTCAACGTTATTGTTATTCATTTTAACTTTTATTCTCTTCTGAATCTTTTTCTGCTTTTATTTCCTGCTTGAATTCAAAGTCAGTGCTAGCATTTACCAAAGCATTTGTCTTCCTCCTTTTGTCCTGCAGGGTGCACACTTACCTGTCACTCCAAGGCCCGTTCCACTCCTTCTCTCCCCACGGGTTCCTCATGCGGATCATGGTGAGCTTTTCAGACTTGAAGAAGGCGAGCAGGCCATGACCCAGACGAACCTTGTGCACGTCCGTCACTGCGTACGCGTGGCCTTTAACCAGACCGCAATCCAGCCGAGCCTCCATGTCTGCCTGAGAGGTGGCCTGGCATAACACAAATGATGTTAATTATAACTTAACTTTTTTTTTTTAATCAGTTTATAATTAAGAGCTACTTTGGTTCTAATCTCAAAACAGTACACATGTACACCTGTCCACCTGTCCACCAGTATACCAACACTTGACCTGAGTCATACAGTAAAGGCAGGGCTACTGATTACTAAGGAAATGTATGTAATCTTCTGACTTTGAAGAATATAATAAAAAAATTCTCTGAAAAATCATTTCATTTTACTGCCATTTAGCAAATAATTTTGGTAATATGAACTGACCTAAAACAGGAAAAGTTTAGTCTGGTTTAATGTCAGAGATACAGTGTATGTAAACGTCTGGTTTCAACAGTATCTCTCATCACGAATGCTCTTAGTTTGGTTGGATTTGTAAGCAAACTCACCCTGATGGAGCAGCTGATGAGGCCTCCTCTGTTGTGGACTTTGAGGACACGCTCAAACAGCTGATTGCGTGCTTCTTCGTCCTGACTGAAGCGGCCCTCCACCAGGTCAATGGGTTCTGACACGCCTCCAGTAAAATCCACCAGCGCGTCGGCTGTGTTTCCGCCATCCAGAGCCTCATAGCAGCCATAAATCCTGGATGGTCAGAAAGAGGCCGTCATTAGCAGATGTTATGTTACCTCATCCATGGTATATGGTACATTTGTGGGAAAAGCATGATGGAAAAAGGATCCATGAATTTGACATACTTGGCATAGGCTTTTTCCACCAGTGCGCTCCAGAACTCATTGCTGTCATTAGAATGGCAGTAAATCAGATGGCCGTTGGTGGTGGGCAGCCGATCATCAATGACCACGTCCACCCAGTCTCCAAAACGCCAAAACCGAAAGTGGAAAATCCCGGCGTATGTTTCTGGCTTGTCCGTGTACCATTCCTGGTCCTTCCAGTCTGGAATCACCTAAACAGAAAAAGCGTGTAGATTATTCATAAATAAAGAAACATTCTCAGAGTTTTGTGCTCTAGTTAGAGAAAAAGATACACACCGCTGTTGTGAAAGCATGGAAAGATGCACCACAAACATATGATCATATACTTTCTCCACACCTGATAGACTTCATTAAGGTCATGTTTACTCATTTATACACACTTAAACCTCACTTGTAGGATAACTCATTGTTGTGGAACTCTCAATCGTCAAGAAGTGCCTAAGGGAGAACCGTTAAGCTGCTGCTTTGCACGTCATTAACCTTCTGTTGCCTGGTGATGCAACACATCACACACCAACCATGAATCTACCACTCGCTCTTGTATTCCATCCGTGCATATGAAATCAAATCAATGCACTGCTCAGTAAAATTAGGCTTATTGCCCTCTGGGAGCAGACAGAGAGGACGGGCGGGGTAGCAAAAGTGTGGGGTAGAAAGGGAAGGAAAAGTAGAGAGCTGTCAGGCAGACACATTCACACACACACAGCCACAGAGAAGCTATTTCAGTCATGGCCTCGGAGAGCGAGATTGAGCTGGAGTTCACTGAGGACCTGCAGCTGACCGAGGTGATGCGGCTGAGGGTTCAGTCTCTGCAGCAGCGTGGCCAGAAGAGGCAGGATGGAGAACGTTTGCTTCTGCCCCATGAGGCAGTATACCGGCTAGACTTCACTGATCAGGAACTGGTCTTTTCTCACTGGAAGGTGACCCTGACCGGAGCAGGCCGCCTTTCCATTACAGGTATCTCCCAGCTGTGGACGCCTGACCTCACCAACCTGATGACACGCCAGCTTCTGGAGCCCACGGGCCAGTTTTGGAGGTCGGCTGGAGACCCAGAGGACGCCCCTATTAAATGCCTGGAGGCCGACATCCAGGAATTTGGAGAGAGGATCGCTGAGCTGGCCAAGGTCAGAAAGGTCATGTACTTCCTGTTCGCCTTCAAGGAGGGAGTGGAGAAAGACGGCGTAAAGTGCTCGGTGGTGTTCGAGAGGAGTGTCTAGGCTTGGTTATGAGCGCAGAAGTCTTTATTGTAACATTTAACTCTCAAGTTAAATAGTCTTTTGCTTCTTTTATATCCTGCTGTCAATTAGAGAATGAGTTGAAAGTGAAATTGTGTCTGTAGTCCTTTAACATCATTAACTAATTTAATGATGAATGAGATGCATGTGTATACATACATATATACACGCCACGTCCAATATGCTGCTTTAATGATAATGACATTTCTGAAAAGTATATAAATAGATCCTTATATGCATTATAGAGATTTAACAACACATGCCTGTAATGTTATAATTCTCTTGTAATATTCTACACTGTGCTGATAAAGATTGTGTCCTATATTAACTGCACCTCCAATGTTCTGCCAATGTTAAACTAAGATTTATTTTATGAAAATAAAAATAAATTTAATATGTTCTGCCAATGTTATTTAATTCAATGTTAATTTATGAAAAGCTAAAATTATAAATATATGTAAAATTTAATGACAGGTCTATCGAAATAAAATATTTTTTGGTCATCTACAAATGTCTCTTCATTTGTGTGTATGTATAAACGGTCTAAAGAAACCCAGTGAGACCGTTGGTTGTTCATTACTCATTACAAGGTCAGTCCTCTCAGACATTAGGTCACTGTACACGTTGATCAATGTTGTAGCTCATCATTATGTCCTGCCTGGAGCAGACAGTGTACAGACATCACAGCATTACACCATCAGTCTATACAGGACACTCAACAGCTGCAGCAAGTGTCTAGGTCTTTTGGTGTAAATGATATATAGATACAGTACATCCATGTATTATCACCTTACTGTCTGTCTGACAATCTATTACATCTTAAACATTTAGAGGTTTTGATAGGTTTATTGATGATGGTGTTAAATCAGGAGCCTTAATATAAACCTAGCACTATCATTCCTCATTCACAGGTTTAAGAGCAGAGGCTCTGCATAATCTAAGACTAATAATAAATACAGCCAATTTTACTAAGAAAACTGCTAAAAAGACCCTTTTGCCTCCCTGGATTTTTAATAAAAATCTTGGTTGTAGGTTTGATTATTAATTTAATTTAATCATTTAATTGTTTTGGGTTTTTGCACCTTCCAGTTCCTCCTCATAACAATGAGGATTAAAAAGATTTTTTTTTTTTTAAATCAAGTTAATATTAGTAGTGTTCATCATTGCATGCCAAGATACAGCTAAAAAGGTTAGCCGGGTAAATTTACTGTAAAATTGCAAATAACAATCACAAAGAAGTTTGAGCTCTCAGTCAAGTTCATTCCTGTTCTTGTGGTAGGTGTTTATAATGTTCCACTGCTTTGAGCAGTCAACCAAACATCATAAACAGAAGCTGCATTTTTAACAGATGCCTGGTACACAGTGTTTCAATACATCCCTGAGGTGTACAGTCTGTTTTTGTGCACAGGAGCATTGTCATGCTGAAACTGGTGTTGACTTCCCAATTCCAGTAAACGGGAATTCTTACAGGTAAAGCACACAAAGATATCCTATGCAGTTGTGTGCTTCAAACTTTGTGGAAACAGTCTGAGGAAGTCTAACACAATAGTGATGGTCAGGTTCCAACATGGGCAATGATGGTTCAAGCGGTCAGGACTCTGGGCTACTGCTGCCACTGTTGGGCCCTTGAGCAAGGCCCTTAACCCTCTCTGCTCCAGGGGCACTGTATCATGGTTCACCCTGCGCTCTGACCGCAACCTCCAAAGATGTGATATGCGAAGAAAGAATTTTTCTTTTGGCCAAATAGTACTAAAAAAGAAAATGAACAGTTAAGCCACACCTCTTTCAGTGGGACCAAGAGGCACAGAAGCCACATCTTTGGTACTGTTATATGGAAAAACACAGAAACCACACCTTCATAGAACTGACAAACACCTAAATACTAACTATTTACTGGACAGACACACAGAGAACCAGCTTTCATTACTGGTACTGAGACTATATACAAAAGTGAATGAAAAAGAAGCAGTAAGAAGATGCGTGCATGTGCGTGTGCGTGTGCACATAGGAAAGCATGACGATAATGACTGGTTCCTCAGGGAGAGAATGTGAAGAATGTGCACAGATGTACTAGAGACAACAGTAATGAGACCTCGGGAGGGAATGAGGTGCAAAGCAAGGAGAGAGAAATCCCACACTGGAACTAAGAAGCAGCCGAGAGACTTGTGAAGGAAAGGAAAAAGAAATAAAAATAAATCCACCACAGGTGAGAGACACATTTCAGCAGTAACACAACACTAATAACTCCTTCAGATAAAACTGCAGGAGAGAGACAGAGCAAATGCTTTGGATTGTGTGTGTGTGTGTGTGTGTGTGTGTGTAGTACAGCACACGGTCATGAGACATATTAGCTTCAGATTCTCCAATAAAGATGCTCAGAAGTCCTCAACAGCCTCAACGTGGTTCAGTGTCATTTGATCCAAGCTTGAATGTACTGAAGATTAAACAACAACAACAACAACAACAACAACTCCACAATACTTTCATACACAAAGACCAATGAATGGAGAAATAAAGAAAAGGAAGCAACATGAAAGCTAAAGTAGGTCAGTTACACCCAGGAAACATTCTCATCTTGTTTCCCACAGGAAATATAAAAAAGAGTATGTGATGTGGCACTTCCTCTCACCGTGCCTAAACCACGTCAGTCATAATTAAGCCAAGCTGACTGAAGAAAACAAAACGGCAGAACAGGATTGATACAATTTCATGCACACCACAAAACAGGAGTGAGGAACTTCCCCCGAGTAGAGAAGAGGCCCGAGGGGGAACCCAGTGGGTAGCACTAATTTACTTTTACACATGCTGTCTGAATTTTCATACTCTACAGATGTGCTCTTAACACACCTGCACAAGATGATGTTTATTTCCACTGCAAGCAACAGAAAATAAAATCCTGCAGGGATTCTCATCTGGCGCTTGAGCAAGCGACAGGGATATGTCCCTTGGATATCCCTTGGCTCTATCTGGCAATAAACCTTTTTCTGATTCTGATTCTGATGTGCCGTCATTAATCGGGATAATTTCATTCCTTGTTAAAGGAGAGAATAAGAAACGTTTCCGCTAACAAAAATAATAGCCTTTTTTTTTTTTTTTTTAAAGAAGCATCCCAACATTATGCTTCATCACAATCTCAAATCTCTGACATTTTTGCTTCTTTGCAGCTGGAACAGGATTGTAGGATTGTACTTTTCTGTGAATTCTAAGTCTTCCTCACCGTCTCGGTAAAGCTGAATAAAAACACCTGCAAGAAAGATTTAAGACTTGGCTGTTTGTCAACCGTCTGTTTAACCACGCGGTTGTACAGTGAATATCTGCAGATAGGCTGGAAGAGGAATTTTGATCTTTGGAATTAAATAAAACACCAAAAATTATCTGATTGGGTAAGAGAACATAATGGAGTGCATGTGACTGTGTGACAGGAATTCTAATGTCCATCACTGTATAATGCAGCAGAAACCCTGTGGCCGGCGGCGTGTCATCACTCTGCACCTTGTACACTGGCTCATTTTCTCTGACGCTGTTTTTGCAACTCATACCTCACCTCATAATATCTGTTGCTATTTATATTAAATGTTAATTCCTGTATTTTGCACATGCACTAGTTCGGCATCGCTTTTATGTTTGTTTTTTGTCTTGTCGTTTGTATTATTTGTCTGCGCTGTCTTTTGCACTAGGTTGCACAGAGGCACTTTATGTGGTTAGGGCTAACTTAGCTCTTAGCTCTAGGACTAACTTAGCTCTGTCCTTAGCTCTATGTTGTTCTATGTTGTTCTGTCGTCTGTTCTATGTAGCATCATGGTCCTGGAGAAACGTTGTCTCATTTCACTTTCACTTACTGTAAAAAAAAATATATTTGAAATGTGAATGTTGTAGATTTTGACCTGTATGGCAGGATTGTAATTTGCTGGTTGTGCAGGTTATTCCCTCCTAAAGGAGTCTCCGGTGCTTTGTATCAGTCAGTAGGTTTCCTCACACAGTAGATTTTTCAGCACAGCAAATTTTTCCAGATTCTTAATTAATGTGTTCATTCAGATCCATTTTACATGAGTGTCTGTTCTTTGTAGCAGTCAGAGATTAATGACAAGCTGCTATGTTGTTTTTTTTTTTTTTACCTATCAATGCCAATACAGACAGGACATAAAGATAAAGACTTATGAAGGAATGATTGCCAAAACTGTGTTTTCGAATCACATGCTATTGATTCACTGCACATCAAGTCTGAAAGTTATTAGAAAGTCAAGTCATAGAAGGAATACACAATATCTGTAGCAAGCATGGCCAAGAGATTAAAAAAATGTTTTTAATAAAGGTACCCTATACCAGCTCTCAGTCACTGAGGTAATTTAAATGCTTGTAACTAAACACAAAGCCAGTGCCTGGAAACAGACATGGTGGAGTCCGGGTTCAGGATGTTTAGTTCACGTTACACAGTGAGAGAGGGGAATGTGAGTATTAATGCACGAGAGCAGAAGGCAAATGAGGCCTCTGGAGGGACAATGACACAGAGTTTAGGGACAATTTAACTGGCTCAACAGTTATACAGCATAAACAGAGGAAGATAAGCAACATAGAGTGCACAAATTAAAGTTTAATCACACTATACTGTTTCACTTTCTTAAAAAAAATAAAATAAATAATTTAGTTGTATTTAGTAATAATGGTAAGTGAAAGTGAAAACTCAACAATAAATCTATCTTCTAATATAATCTATTATTATAATCTTCTAATATTATAATCTAATATATTTAATAATTATAAATACAATTACATACACTATAGTTCACTATATGATTTATTGTTTGAAATAGTTTAAAATGCACAACATCCTAATGTTCAACCACAAATAAATAACGAGGACCAAGTGCAGGAATCTAACACTACACTGAGGAGGACAAAGGCTCACTGAAACTGGATTTGAAAGTTTTAAACTTACTGCAAGATAAATACATGAATATATTACTATTAATGTTGATGTTATAATAAAGAACACTTAGTCTAATGTACATCTGTACAATTGATTTTACAGGTGGTTGGACTAATACAGGGTAGTTTACAAAAATATATTTTATAACCTGCTACTTAGGTTTGGCTAATACTGTGAGCAAATAAATGAATAAATAAATAGATTTATTAAAACATGTATGGCAGATGTATCTACCCAGAAAGGAAGGAGTAGCTCATCCTGGTCGCTTGACTTCCCCTGATCCCTTTCTCCATCACACCCATTGATGAAATTGGCACACACACATTCTGGTGACTCAGTAGATCCTGGTTTAGTTTGTACTTTGTAACTCTACTGTGTACTCTGTTAGTAACTGCCCAGTCTATCCACTAACCAAACAGATGCTATGTCAGGTCATGACCTCTCACAATCACCCCTCCCCCAGAATACCTCATTAGGAGACAGATATGAAGACAACGACAGGACATGAAGAAAGACATGAAGGACACTCACTTTGTGCCACAAGGCCTCTCTGGAAGCCAGACTGGAACAAGCTGCTACAAACCAGCAGTTTCCCAGTTGTCCCTGCTGCAGGTCATGAGCGCTGATGCCATTGACAAACAGATGTGGGTCATTACAGAGCTCCTGAAAGAGAAGGAGAGAGAACTCACTGGTAAGATATCCTGAAATGCTAATCCACACACATTCCCGATCCATCTGTGAGACCTTTCCAGCAGGCCCTGGTGTCTACAGAGATGTTTAACACAACTAGATGTGAATATCAGTAAATAAACACTAAATTTCTCATTGTTTCATCTTAAATCCAAGTGCCTGCAAAGTATAGCAAAAACAAAACAAAAGGAACAACAAACCTGGATTGGGAGTTCCAATACTTTCGGAGGCAACCATATATACGCTACAGTATCGGAATAAAGGCACATGCACAAATGTTAATCAGAGTGACCCCAGCCAGTGTTTTCCATCAAAGGGCAGTAGTGCACTCCTCACAGTGAGATAAGCTTCATGTGTATCCAAAGAAGCACATGCTAGCTTTCTTCTCCCTGGCTAGTGGTTGGAAGTGGGGTGAACTCCAAAAGCCAACATTTTACATGTAGCTGAACACACTCGAGAGACTTTAAATTGCCTCATCAGTAAACAATTAATCATAGCCTCCTAATCTAAATCCAGTGCCATATGCAGGAATTAATTTCAGCAAGTAAATATAGTAAATAAGATCACAGACAAGCCCATGAATTTTTGCCGATCACAGAATAGTAGTATGATGGCATGTAATGATTTTTGAAACAAAGAATGAGCTACCACTAAGCCGTCTTGCCATATTAATACTGCTGGCATAAAATACTTTTAATTCGCTTGCACAAAAAAAATATTCCATTTTATCTTTTATAACCAGACCTACATTTTTTTTTTCCCTCCTCCTGCAATAAACCCTCAGTTCTTCGAATCTTTTGCCTCCATATGCCAATATTCTGACTGGTTTCAGGGAAAAAAACAAATGGGAAGACTGTAAGATACTTTTGTTTTACACTCTTAAAAAAAAATTACATTAAGCCATTTTATTTTGGTGGCTCTCATCCACCCTCTCAGGTAAAAGCACTTAGTCAGTTATTTGTACTTTTTTAATGGCTTTGAGGCTGAACCATTGATAAACCACAGACAGGAAGTGGATCTCACTATAAAACATGGTCTTGTCAAAAGCACATAGTTGTTTTAGTTGTATTTGAACAGCATGGAAACTGAAAAGTAGCACATGCTTGTAGACGAGCATGAACTAAAAATCGTGGACCGTTCTACACGTCTTTTAACTGAGAGGTTAAACGCTAATGGGTGTACATGTTGTAACATATGTGCACAAACAAAACCTCACCCACACGACACACTTGAAACCATCTCCACCCACATGATTTCAACTAACCTGGCTTGATTTACAAATCTCTATTTGTTCCCTCCACCCAGTTACGTTATAAAGCCTCACCCACTGTACAAATGCCATTTTGTACTGCAAAAAAAAAAATAAGATGTGCGACATCAAAAAAAAAAAAAAAAAGAATAGAAAAAAAGAAACTCTAGCCAAATGCAAGGAGAGCATTATCAGTTCTGCTTATCTGCATTCTTTACTGTGTGCTTCATTAATATTTAACGCTGGGATGTAATGGGAAATGTACAATCGATTTAGCAGAGCCAAAGTAATGGCTTCAGCTATCTACACTGTATCCGATGATAGCCCGCAATGATCAACATGATGGAAAGCTGGAGAGAAACAAGCCAACGTGACTCTTTTGTACAGAAACAGAGACTACAGGAATTAAAAAAAAGGGTATGATGAAAGATGAATAGTGAATAAATTAGTTTTCATTCATTTAATCCACAGTGCTGTTAAAATCTCGATTCTGATTGGTCAGACTATAAAAATAATTTGCACAAGAAGTTGTACAGAATTCCTTCAGGACTTTGCACATAAACAGATTTTAATAATGAGTGTTTAATTAGAGAATGAAGGACATGATTGGTCTTTAAAGAGAATAACTTGAAATGATTTCATGTTTTGTTTTTTTTTTTGATTTACCTGTTTATCTTTTGTGAGAGTTAAGATCCATGTTATGAGTCGGTTTTGTTAGGAAAAAAAATCTAATTTGGAAGATCAGTGTTAGTTAGTTATGTATTCAACCTAATGTTCCTTAATTTTGCACAAAAAGTACAAAGTGCCTTTTTAAAACACAGATATAAAGCACAGAATTTGTCCTCGATTCAATTTAAAGCAGAAAGCGTCTTCTTTACCTCAAATATCAAACATGTAATTTTTTTTTTATTATTTCTCACCCATCTATCCCTTTAAAATAGCCCTCATCTCATTGTTTCTTCAGTCCCTCACCTTGGGCCTCTTCCATGTGACTTTGCCGATGCGGTTGCCTTGGAAGAACAGCGAGCGGTCCTCGGCGGGGAAGAGCGGGTCTTCAAACAAACTCCCATTCTGCAGGCATTGTTTCCTCAGAGCAGCATACTGCTGGCCCTCGAAGGGCTTGACTGAGGAGAACATAGTGAGCCTATAACAACAACAACAACAAAAAAGAGAGGATAGAGAATAATGAGTGGGAGAAAGGTGAGGTCTAATACTGACTGGACTTCTATGGAGGACTGAGAAAAGCCCAGGCTGTGACAGATGTGGCAAACAACCTCTATGAGAAGTTCCAAAAAATGTTTTCACCAAAATGATAAAAAATATTTCTATGTACTTTCATGGTGGCTGCCCTGTTGGGAAAGAAGACAGTTTGAGGAAAAGTCATTCTACACAAAGATATCTTAAACCTTTCTAGTAGAGTTAGCAGAGCTTTTGTGCTGCTAACCACATTGCTTTGCCAAACATGTTTAGTGTATGTGGTGTTGGAACATTACAGCTGGATGCTTAGCAACAGACAACCAATCACAAAGTGTACATTGTTTAGCTCAGACCTGCACGTTGAAACGGTGAACAGAAACGGCTCGGAAGCGTCAGACGCCAAAACACTGAATAGTACAGTGGCGTGTGTGCCTTTGAAAATGGATTTTTTTTAGTATGTCCGAGACCAAGTAAATTTCTCCTCCTCCGTCAGCCATTGTGGGTGTAAAAAATTCTAACTCAAATGTATTAATGTGTCCAGATCTCTACAGACGTGTTTTACTAGTTGAACTTGACTGTAACAGTTTTGCTCTCACCAACCAATCAGAGGACGGAAAAATGCTGATGTTATCATGGACCAGCTAGCTGACCCTGTGAGGAGAATCTGACTGGTTAAAGAAACAGTCCCACTGTTTGGATAAAAAAAATCTAACGTCCACATCCACATACTGGAAGCAGTGCAGCGAAGAGAAACACTACAAAAAGAAGAGAATAGACTGTTGGGAATTAATAAATTAATATAATTTCATGGAAAAAAATATTAGAATTTAGGTTGTAACTGTAGGTCAGTGTTTCTGATAGTGTTTGGGCCAGCAGAGAAGGCCACCACTGGATTATAAATTGTACCTGCTCAGGTATAAAACAGATGACATCGTCCCCCCCCCCACAACTGAGGAAACGTTAAATCGGTCGCAGGCTGTATTTATCCAATCATGGTTGCTGACATCACAAATGTGCAAATCGGGATTAGTTGTTAACCCCAGTAAAAGTAAGAGCAGTGTAAAATATGAAGAAATATAACCCAGGATTCTGTTTACCCTTAAAGTGTGATTTCCTCATGCAGTAAATATCACTAATGTTGTTGGACAGCGTCCATATTTTAGCAAAAGGGTCATAATCCTGAAAGGTTCGTATTGTAATGAGATACCAGCTGCCTCAATGACTGTAATGCTTCTGTTCTTCAGAAAGACTGGAAATGCAATTTTATCCTTTTTACTTTTGAGATGGAAATCAGATTTTAAAATGCTATAGCTTAAGTTCTAACTGAGATACATGCAAAGCATATTTCAGTCCAGGAAACAGTAGAAAAAAATGACAGAAAAAAAGTTAGAATTTCAGCATGTTATGTTTTTTTTTTCAGGCTGCTACTCATTATTTTGTTTCAGCTCCTAACACCCCTGTTCCAACAAAGCCTAGAGAGAAAAAAACCTTCCAACATTCGAAAACTTATTCAAGACAGGTTTCACAGATATGTAAAATATAGTGTTACATGTTATTTCCTGGCTTGAGAACTGCTAAGGAGACTATGAATGTTTAAAAGGTGCTTAAAAGTGCACACTAATTGTTTACAGGTTCTTCATAATATTCTATAAAAAAAAAATAAATAAAGCTGTATTTCCAGAATTCTTTGGTCTCTGCTAGAAAGCAACATTTTCCATCTGGTTTTGATCTAGCACAAGAGAATTAGTGCTGGAGTAGAGATAAAATGCAAAAAGATCTACAGTCCCACACCAGCCAGCAAGCGTCAGTGTGTTCTCTACAGCACTGCAGCTCTCAAAGGGCTTGAACGAGGAGAACATACTGCAGTCTGCACCAACAACACAGAACAAAACTAAAAAGAGATAACAGATAGCAAAGGAGGAGCTCTAAATGTCATGAGGGTTTCAGCAATGCTGAACATCACAATGTCTGTGTCTTGTTTTATGTTTGTTTGTAGGGGGAAGATTTTATCATCACAAAATTGTAGCCATCATGTGAGAATCAGAAACAGATACTCTTGGAAGAAATGGTTGCTCCAGGGATCGTTGGACAGGGACATACATTTAAATAGTAAGGGTTCTCCCAGAGATTGATGAAAATAATGAAGGAAAAAAACAAACAAAAAAAAAAACCTTGTTGGGGTTAAAAAAGGCTTTCTCAAAAAAAAAACAAAAAAAAAACCTCACAGCAACTGCCAGCAGTCCTGTGGTTTAACTGTTGTGGGTTTTATGTTTTGCATGTTGTCACATATTCCCATGTGTTTAATTCCAGCAAGTAACTAAGAATGTTACTTATGTAATAATGTGGTATAATACGGTATATCATAATCGAAACTGGAGCCCTACACAGGACACTTCCTGTGTTTTGTATGTAGCACTGTGGTCTTTTGTATCCTCCATACAAAGTGGCAAGCAATCGTGTGAGGAAAAAAGTCACGACAATGACTCACTCACTCACTTATTTCCTCAAACTGACTGAATACTCACAAATAAAAGTACAATGCAGCTGAAAATTTAACTCGGATGCCCAGAAAAAGAAAAAAAAAAAAAAAAAGCTGCTCATTTTTTGTTTGCTCAGGCATACTGCTTGTTGGTCCCCTCCTGCTGAAGTGAACTTGCAAAACCTGAACAAAGAGGAGGGATCTGTTCACAGCTACGGAAAAGCAAACATTCGTGTTGTCTGGGAGATTAGTCAGATGATGATAACTGCGAAGATCCGTCATCCAGTTAACCCTGCTTACGGACTCAATAATCACACTGACAGTAAGCAGAGGTTGCCAAAATTGCATTAAGTCTGTAAGAGATTGCGGTCTCTCGCAGCTGTCTGTAATCAGGTAGAACCAGAAGATGCAGTATAATTGTTGTGGCTTGTTAGTTGGTTAACGAAAGAATGCATCCATGTTTCAAAACAAGGTTTTATGTTTGCTTTAGGTGGATTCACTCCCTTTGTGAGCATTTCCACCGGACATATTGCTTCAACTTGTTGGCTTACCATCAAAATGTTCACTTAGACTTAATTGGTCAGTTTGGGTAGGAAAATACAATGCAGTCATATGAAACTAATGGAGCAAGGTTGGAGAACACTGCAGTAAAGAATCTCTCACACTCACACACACACTCCTGCCTAACCTGTTATGTAACCAGTAAATAAATTTGTTTGACAAGGCTGAAGGGGCAGATAGTACATATAATTACACCAAGAAGATTTCTCGAAATCAGATTTTAATTCTAAACCAACCTCCAGCACATCAGCCTGGAAATAAACACTGTACAGATTAGTTCACCTGGCCAGGTGTGGTCGGAACAGGAAGTGGAAAAAATCCCTGAGTGCTGGTGGTAAAAAATAAAAAATAAAAAAAAACTGCACTGAAAATCCATATGATGCTCAGATATAGGCTAGTCAGGGCTTAAAGAAACACGTTTAATTACGTGGTATGTACAAACATGCAGAAACAAGCACGAATACAACTTCTTGTTAGAAAAAAACATTCATAAGCACCAACCTTTGGTAAAGTTTTTGTTTTGTTTACATTGAACGTTTTGCTATGTCATTATAAAAAATTGACGCACAAGTTTAATTCTGTAAACAAAGCATTAAACATAAAAACGAGCTCGTGCAGCCGGAAAACCTCATTTTCCCCAGACACAGTTCTAACAGCTTGTCAGGCAAAAAAGCTGGTAAGAAGTTTTCACTCTATTTTAGTTTACCTGTAAAGTGTCCTCCGTCCCTAATGAGCCTCGTTTCTCCCTGGAGGATCTCACGGTACACTCTGCAGCACAGCGGTTCGCTTGGTTTGGTTTGTTTATGATTCTCTCCTCCTGCTCGCTCTCAGCAGGGAGGGGCCATTTTGTGGGGAAGCCGCTCTCAGACCAAAAACAACACGCACGCCTACTCGAACTGTGATTGGTCGCAACGCGCGCGCTGAAATTACTTTTACTCTGATTGGTCACGACAGTTAGCTTTATGAAATTTTGTCGTATTCTGAGATTTAAAATTATGAAGTTTCGTACAAGTAATACCCCAAACATTCGCGAGGTTAGGTTCCAGAACCTAAATCGTAAATCAGGAGGAATCGCGAATGTTTGGTACGAGTCACGTAAAATATAATACGTATTTCTAGAGTTTAACCCCCTAAATATGATCCAAATCATGCTCCCGAAGCACTTTAATTTCGTTTAAAAGTGAGCTTAATACATTACCCTTAAAAAAATAAATGTTTGACGTAAAAATAAAGTACAGTATCTGCCACACTAGCGCATTGACAGTACGGTATATTAATGTTACCCCTACAGTATACTAATTCATCGGCTGCCGTTTTCCTTTGCACTCACAGTAAGGTAAAAGAAAGTAATGTATAGGACTGTAAACTTAATGACTGACGTTTATTTGTCATTGTCCGGAAGGTAAACTATGTAAACTTCATATGTAATATTTACAGTTACATTTACATCATTTGGCAGACGCTCCTATCCAGAGCGACGTACAAAAGTGCTTTTAAGTCTGTCTTTGAATACATTAATTCAGGTTCAATATGTTACAAGACTAAAGATACCAAGAGCCTAAAACATTGTTCCATTTTTTTTTTTGGGGGGGGGGACAACGCCACAAACAAACAGGGGAGAAAGTGCTAGCTCTTTCTTTTTTAAGTGTTTTATGAAGATGTGGGTCTTGAAGACAGCCAGTGACTCGGACTGTTCGGACCTTGAGAGTAAGTTCATTCCACCACCTGGGTGCCAGAACAGAAAAGAGCCTTGTTGTATGCCTACCTCTTACCCTGGGAGATGGTGGAACCAGTCGAGCAGTGCTGGTAGATCTGAGGGTGCGAGGTGC
>JAOTRN010000036.1:24940932-24959030 GCA_028566695.1 Bagroides melapterus
GACTGAACAAGTACCTGAGCAGCCTGTGTGGTCAAATATGGCTGAATCCTTCTGATGTTGTAGAGAAGAAACCGACAAGATTGTGTCACATTAGCAACATGTGAGGAAAAGGACAGTTGATTGTCCAAGGTTACCCCAAGGTTGAGAGCAGTGACTGAAGGGGAGATCAGGTCATTGTGTAGGGATATTGAAAGATTCTGACCTGGGGATGAATCACATGGAATGATCAGCAGTTCAGTTTTACTGGGATTGAGTTTCAACTGATGAGCTGACATCCATGACAATATGTCAAATCCCCACAACCACACCACAAAATCTAGTGGAAAATCTTCTCAGAATACATTGTATAATAACAGAATTGGGGGATAAAACTGGAATGGGATGTTCAAAAAGCACATAAGAGTGGGGTGTGATGAGCAGGTGAAAGTTAAATTTAATATTAATAAATATATAACATTTTTCTAGGCCTCCTGACGGTCCAGTGGGAGGATCACATGTTCTCATCTCTGTGGTCTGGGGTTGATTCCCGGGCAGGGAGCTAGCCTAGCCACCGAAGAGCTAACTCTCAGTGCTGGTCCCAAGTCTGGATAAAAAAGTCAGGAAGGGAATCTGATGTAAAATCCATTGCCAAATCTAACGTGGACCACATGATCTGCTGTGGTGACCCTGAAGAGGGACCAGCTGAACGAACAACACAAACAAATATCTACTATCTTTTTAATACATACCTGACAAGTTCACTTCTGTTCCGTGAAAATTTGATAAATATGAAGCTCAATACTGACATCTTATGGATCACTATAGATTGAAAACTGCCCCCCCCATCTCTCTCTCTCTCTCTCTCTCTCTCTCTCTCTCTCTCTCTCTCTCTGTGAATCTCTTTATGAGTGTGTGAGGATATATACATAACCCTACACATATTATATTCATATTATATTTGTATTTTTTCAGTAATTGTGTTGATGTATTTTATACATGTACATTTGAATCCCCGGGCTTCTTTTTAACACACCTTTGTTTCTGTCAGATTTTTCTCCAGATGTTTTGTGTTCTTTCCCCAGGAATTTCAACGTATATATCAGAGAGAGAGCACTTTTTCTTGTTATCACTCTAACTTTGAGTCATTTGTTTGTTCTGTATGCACGCTCGATGGTTGCTTCATTTATGTTTTTAGCATCTTGTGTACCTGTGATATTACATTTCAAATCAAAATAATAATCCTTGTATCTCAGGTCTGTAGATAGTGACATAGAACATAGGTTCAGTGAAAATCTTGTTTGGGGAAATTTTTTGTTGGGCCATTGTGACAGGATCTTGTTACAGGTTTGTCAGTTTATCTAAGACCATTGCTCTGTTTCCTCAAATGCCCTCGGAATCACAATTAGACTTTGTTCTTAAAGCCCTTACACACCCCAAGGGCCACATCTCCAATATATAACTTAATTATTGCATTCCAAAACATATCACTAGAGAAAATCAAAACAGAACGGACCCGGGATAAATCCTTCATCTTGTACACGACTCCCTAGCATATTCACTATATTAAAACCAAATTGGCTAAACTATACACAAATATAGAGGAAACTTGTGATTGTTGCAATTCATCTAAGGTAGCTCTAACCCAACTGTTTAACTGAGACAATTCTCGTTTTCAATTTTTGAAATTTTAATCTCTGCATTTAATTAAGAATTCACCCTAACACAAAAGTGGCTTTGTTCGGTGTTACACGTGACAACATTCACACAGCTAACGATAAAGTGATCGTCTTATCATTTGCAACATTAATAGCTAGAAGAAAACAATGTATTTTCTGGCATAATAATAATTCAAATAAAAATAATTACAGAGAAATAAAGAAAACAGTAGTCAAAGTTAAATGGTAAAACAGGAAAAAAATTTAAATATATAAATGTAAAAATAATGGCAAATAATTAAAATTATATAAAATTCATGAAGGTTTTTTTAAAAAAAACGGAACAAACAAATAATAAATAATGTCATAAGTAAAAGACATCTATTTGGGCATCCAAAATATATAATATTTTCTGTATTTGTAGTAGTTCAATTTTAGTGGCAGTGAACAAGCGTATATCGATATACATAAATCCAAATATATCTGTGAATTTGTTCCACATAAAGTATATTTTCATATCTGACATTTGGACTAATGAAAATGGTGCATCCAACAGGGAAGTAGCTGCAGCTGCTCGCTCACTCGCTCACACACGAGTCACATTTCCTTTTCCTCTGGATGAACATAATGTTAATCTTTAAACATGGAGCACGAGATGGAACTAAAGTGTCATGTGCAGGTTGTACTTTACTCCTCTTTTAGACACAATACACCCTGTGAAACACAGCTGATCTCCAGCGAATGGACTGTTTTAATACTGCGTTCATCTCACTGAACTGAGGAGGTAGGGATTTCTATCAAATTATTGCACAGGGGTTATTGACTAGAACTAGCTCATCAAATGTACACATATAGACAGACAGACAGACATACTGATAGACAGACAGACAGATCAAGGCTTATTGATTTACAATGATGTAAAAATAAACATATCTTGTATCTTGGAGCTGCCATTTGATCGGTTAAACCTACCACATAGGTTTCATTGTCAGTATTTATTTATCTCTAGTCCATATTTCTGAGAACAATCTGTCTATTTTGGGAACACTATTTGTAAGATATTTGCAATAATACAGGACTATGTGCAAGACATTGACAGATTGACATTTCACTGATGATGCAACCAACATAGAAACGGTTAAAGAAAGATGAAATCAATGTTTTGCATTGACCATATAAGTAACTGTACCTCACCTAAAATAAGCTGATGGTTACATTACATGACTCATGTGCCTAATAAACTGGCATGATTGTACTAAATCTTTGTTTTAGATTTGAAACAATGAACCCGAGGCAATTGATGAAGCTTCTGATTTGGATTACGTTTTATCTTCAAACACCTGATGGATCTGCTGTTACAGTAAGCCATGATTCAAGTGAAGCAAACTCCAAAATAAGTCAGGAGGAAAAATGGAGCACATTTCAAATCCAACCTAAAATCACAGTCAGTGTCATTCTGGGAAATACTACAGAGCTGCAGTGTAGGAACGAGTCTAGTGAAGGTAAACGCTACGTTTACATGTTCTGTATTAGTTTAGACAGCATGAAGTACAGGTTTGTTTCATGTTTGCTGTAACCGTGTTCATGTTCGTCTGTTCTGTAGGACTGGTTTTGTGGTGGCAGACACCATTTGGATCGTTTGGAGAAAGATACAAGTTTAGCGATAAGGACCCAATAGAGATGAGTAACGGGAATCTGAGGATCTCAAAGGTTATGTTAATTCACACCGGACTCTACAGTTGCCTCCTAGTGGACAGTGGAGGCATGACAGTCGTTCCATATAGAGTAAACGTATTGAAAGAAAACAGACCCAAGACAAGAACGAGGAGAACAGCCAGAGACGCCGAGACGTCCAGCATCCACGACACTCACTTCATAGCAGCTGTGTCATCCTCAGTGTTGGTCACCTTTATAGCAGCGTTTACACTCGGTGCGTTCAGCCAACCCTACGTCATTAAGTGTCTACAAAGAGCAAGGACCAGAATGCGTCTTAACAAAAGCAGCCGCGGAGACACTACAAGAGTCAGCAGACTCAGGACTGTGTTATTCCAGAGAAACCCGAACTCAGGAGAAGACACTGTAGACTTCACACCAGAGTCCTCAGCATCAATCAAGGAGGTTTCTAACATGAAGACAGAGCAAGATGAGAACCAAGATGGAGCTGACCAGGAGGGTGGCTCAGTAAGCAGTGATGCTGGAAACATCAACATAAACAAAACATCAAATGGAAAAGCAGGTGATGAAGCAGATCAACAAAAAGACCAAGAAGGGCAAGAACAGGAAGCCGGATTTAGACCAGAACAACCTAAGCGTCTCAGTAGAGTTATTAAACTATACAACTACGATGAAGATGGAAACCGATACAGCCACATTAAAGAACATGAGGACAAGCCTACACCCAGACAGAGAGTGGCGTCACTCACTCGTCTACAAAGCATCATGAACGAGGTGGAAACACTGGATTACTCCAGCAGCAGAAACTCGACTGAATCAGACGATGCTCTGAATGACTTAAACACTCAGCTTGGATGATTTAATAAAAGTTAATGCATACTCTTATTACCATGCCTTAAATGGTAGTTCTGCAAAAATCTTCTATATTTTCCAGCAATCACTAGAACACTGGAACTAAGCTTACTAAACTTTATCCAACACCTTTTCCTATGTACATGATTCAGTTTGATGGATTTTTAATCAAGGCAGACCTCCATCTTGCTCTGACCAAAGTGACATGAAAGATATTTATGTAAATATTTCACTTAACTCACTAATGTGTAAGGACTAAAAGACGTGAGGTCTGTGGATGTGATGTAGTGTTACTTATTCCAAAGTATTTTATTTCTCATACAGTATACCACAGTGATTTGCCAACAATTACAAGCTTGTGAGACATTTTCCTACTATTATTTACATTATATTGGCTATAAACTATTGTCCGTTCACCAGTCTAGATGAGATGTTGCTGCAGAAACAATAATGTCTTAGACGGAGTGCATTAATACAAACCTGGGGTTTGAATCACATGACTATAAGAGCTGCTGTTATGTAAAATATATCAATACTGTCGGGCCAATCAGAATTGAGAAATCAACAGCATGGTGAATAATTAAATACTCCAGGGTGTTTGAGCATGCTGCAGATACAATCAGCATAACTAAAGAAAACCAGTACTTCCATACAGTTCCTTTATTTTCCTTTGAAAACACTATAAACAAAAATATTACATAAACAGATGACTTCCCTCCACCGGACCGAACAACACTGTGAATGGAACTGCTGTGAAAAAAATGCAACACACATAAAAGCAGTTCCCTCTGTTTTAGACATTTTCCTTTTCGAGTTAAATTAACACTGTAAGTCTCTGGGTTGTGATTCTTCCACTCCTGGGAAGGTGTGCGATTGATTCTCTGGACTGTTTAAGGTGGAGGGATGGCGTCCATTGATGTGCTTTTGCCCTTAATTTTTTTGCCCTTACATTGTATACACATGACCGTGTTGTGCTATAAAGTCAGTCTGGCTTTATACCATTCCACAAACTCGTCCAGCATCACCGGCCCTGCGGAGGACAGAGGACACGGGGTTAGCGCCAAAAGGGCTGAGAAACAAAATAAATAATAAAATAGCTTTGCGTCTGAGAATGAGAAGACAAACGACTTGTAGAAACAAAGCTCTGCTTCTTTACAAACCAACACCTTCGGACCAGTCAGATTCAATAATCAACAGCCCTGTGGTATATTTTATTTTACATCATCATAATATGTATCACAATATACTTCCAAGGTCTATAAAGTCTTTGGGCTTTAATAATAAGTATATAAAATGTTTGATCAGCCTCTCATATTTAATTACAAGGTCATTTCTCTAATAGCTATAGAAATGTGGGCTTTTAAATGTGGGCCCTGTTAAAAAGTCTATACACTATCACCATAACCGTCACAGTTTATCTAATAATTTAATTATCTAGCTCCGGGATGTCTGATCTTATCTGTAGAGAGCTGCTGTGTGTGCAGGTTTTACCCTACAAACACACACTCCTTGTGGCTCTTCCCGGATAAGTTTAACACCCCTGATCTAAGTATACTGTTGCATCTATGACTATGGTACAATATTATGACCTAAGAGACGGAACACAACAAGAAATGAAAAAGATTACACTACGTTAAGACTTCTGACTTACAGGCTCCGTCCTCGTCATAGTTACTGAGGTCCGAGTTAACGGTGCGGCTGAACTCTAAAACGTTGTACCACTGGTCCTTGTTCATGACCTTATACTTGGATTGCTAAAAGGAGGAAGGAAGAGAAAGTGTCAGTGTTATTGTACCATAGTTTACCAAAACAGTTAAAGGAGTTAAAGGATTTACGTTCTATATACCACAATAATAAAGTTTCGTAATAATCAAGAAACACACAACCCACCTCCAAAAACTGATGAAACACAGGAAACAGGGGCCATGTCCTTCCAAGAAGCAGTGCCAACATTGACTTTGCAGTGTCCATGTCTAAACTACGCTGATCTTTATCCTAAAGATAAACAACACATATGATGGATGAATATATGAATCACTCTCATATCTCTTAATCCAAATCAAATAATAAAAAATGTACTTTAATTATTAAAAAACATGATTTATTATCTGAACAAAAAGTGGCTGTGTCTAATTTTGACACACACACATAGATAGCTATGGAAGGATGACAAAATTACAATAAAACTCAAAATGAAAAGCAGGATGTATTTAATCTAAGATCATGTAGGCCTCTATTCCCGTGTAGAATAGCAAAAGGAAGTTGCCAGAGGCAGCAGCAGCAGCAGCGATGTACATCTGTGTTAGCTAAATGACTAATCACTGTAAAAGCCCACACTGATCATTTATAATATTCAGTTCTGCACATTGCACTAATGAACCATTGGTTAAAAGTGCTGCTCTGCTGCATCAGTGTTTTACATAGCGGATGAGTGATTTTATCAAAATTGAGTCCTGTTTATCCTTCATCCTATGCTCTAAAAACTGCTGACATCATCGATCACCAGCTCATGCCTAAAGCAAACATCTCACCCTGGCAAAGTCAAAGGCGTATCTGTAAATGTTCCTGAACACAGTGGCGTCGTTCAGCTGAGAGCGTAGGTAGTCGAGTTTGCCTTGTAACCGTTCTGTGCAATCACACCTGTTTCAGAAGGAAAGCAAGTTAACGTGAATCTGTGGAGGGTCAGACGCATTCACAGCTTGATCACAACGTCACTGAAGGATTCTCTTACTGCAGTGACGTCATCCCCTTTAGCCACTCTTCTTTTGTGAAAAATCCCATATTTGGTGCTTCTAGTTTCCAGGCTAAGACTAACATGATAATCTGGAGGAGACACACACATTTTAGAAATGTTACATGGATAAATATGTGGTGCTCAGAGCAAGGCAGACGCTAGGAAGGAAACTAAACAGTTGATAACACACCCACACCATACTCACACACACACACACACCATACTCACACACACACCATACACACACACCTGCTCCCTCCATAATACAACGGCCATTTCCTAATTCTAGGAATTATACATCACATGCTGTAGTACACTAAATATCAATTCTAGCATACCACATACTAAATATTTATTTGAGCCTGCATGCTCAACCAGTCCAGACTCAAATGCAGTGCAAAGATGTGGACATAAAATGATTTGGCAATTCTAGCATGATGTAAGAAAAAAACAGAGGCTGTTTAAGCAGTACCTCTGTGATTCTGGAAACAAAGAAATTAACGCACAAACATGCGCAGCTTGTTTTAAATATTTTAAATGACCATGACTACAATTCCACATTTGAGCCAAGACATCATCACAATGTGAATTCAGCCGCATTACATGTGACTCTTCAGTGAAATGTGATTTTTGGCAGTTCAAGTAATTTAACTTGTTACAGCATTAATTTAATTATTGTCTTTAAGATTTCAGATCCTATTTTAGAATAATCAGACTGTAATTTTCTGGGTGTCTGAAAACATTTGTGCGTTGTTGTCGTCTGTAGGTAATTAAAGAACACTGGTGAAGACCCACAGGGATAGAGTGCATGTCTGATTGTGTCTAACAGATCAACAGTGAGAAGACACTAACGTTCTCTGGTTCGACACCTATATCCTCACAGAACTTCTCCATGCCCTCGGGTCCCACCACGTCATCCGGCCCTGATGGGATTAAGAAAAGGGTGCAGGGTTTATGCAAAATTAAAGAGAAGAGACTTTCTGGTTATGTGACAACATGATGAGCTTTCTAGGCAATCAGACTATCAAACAGCGTGAAAGCCTTCAGGAATATGGCGTACCTGCATACTCGTAAAACCACGCCAGGCACTTCTTGCTGGAGAATTGATCATCAGGGTTTATCAGTCTCCCAGGAGTCTGTGTCCTACAGTAACTGGAGAAAGGGGATCGTTACGTTTAAGTTACTTGGTCATTTAATTCCATTCTAAGAGCCTGATCAAGATCTCACAAACTAACAAAAAAAGGAGAGGAAGCAACATTTATATTTGCAGCATTTATATTTTTAGCTGAGCAATTGACAGTTAAGGGCCTTGCTCAAGGGCCCAGCAGTGGCAACTTGGTGGACCTGAATTCTGAACTCACAGCCTTTCGATCAGCAGTCCAACACTTTAACCATTATGCTTCCACATCCCCAGCAGGAGGCGCATTACAATAAACAAGCGAGTGTTAAACACAAATCTTCAGCCTTTGACTGGATTGGATACTAAATATCTGTCCCATTTTAACAGAAACCAAATGAACACTAGGTGTATCACTGGGTACTGGGTAATCACACCACTGATCCTAAATCCAGTGCCATGTCGATCTTTTCCAGCTCGTGAGAATGTCTGATGTCCGGTGCTAAAATCAGCAAAAGTCTCAGTTGATCGGTTCTATCCGAGTCGCTTTATAACTATGGTTTTACTTTTAGCTAAGATCAATTTCATTTGAACCCTGTCATGCACATCTAGTTGAGTGGTAGCTTCGTGGTTAAGGTGTTGGACCGCCGATCAAAAGGTTGTTAGGTATAATCTAAGGTTCACCAAGTTGCCACTGCTGGGCCCTCAAGATGAAATGAGATTTAAAAAAAAATGTAAGTCGCTCTGGAAAAGGGCATCTGCCAAATGCCATAAATGTAGTTACAAGAAAAGCTCTTTAGGGCATCAACCCACCTGGTAATTTTGCACTTCCGGATGCTAGGGTCTTCAGAGCCAGAGGACTTTCTTTTCTTTTTTACAGGCATAACGGGGTTTCCAAAAGGTTGATTTAGCCTTGTAGAATCTGTGGGGAGGAGAAAGAACAACAGTGCTTAAAGTAGATGTCAACTCTTAAAGTATATGTCCTGAACTAAAAGTGGAAACTGTTATACCTGTGTAGCTACAGTCACTTTGTCCATTCAAGTCAAAAAGATTCTAGAGAGAGAGAGAGAGAGAGAGAGAGAACCAGAAATTCTGTTATGTTCCTAATGAATAAAAAGAGCAGCTTAAATGTTGCCTATTGTGCTTAGTTCATTAGTTTCATTTGAAACGACAGACAGTGTTTCACATCATTAAGTCAATTCATACATTATTATGTAACCATTATGCAATTCGATTTTTTACTGGTTGAATTTCTGCATTGTTTTGATAATATAATGTCGGCTACGTGAGACCCAACACGCTACGACTGAATGACTAGAATAATGTCGTTCCTCTTTGAAATCAGGAGTCTATATTCAAACCAGAGCTGGGTGACACCTAAAAGTCGTGCCTGATTACATCACCTTGGTCCCTTCACAGCACCATGTGCAAGAGGTTTTACAGCAGGGTTGTCATGGAGACCTGTGTCTTCCTGCTCTCCCCCTCGTACACCAAAATTACAGAACACTATTTCTAAGCTTCTTCGATCTAAACATGTCTGTGTTCATATCACAGCCTCCGTCCTGAGCTGAGAGCAGAGAAGAAACCGATGACACAGTACACGACTAAAGGAAATTCATTTTGTGGTACTTTAGTCACCAACGTGCTAAAATCAATTCACCAGTCGCATCACTAAGATACAAACACACACCCAGATATTTAGATTTATTTAAAAAATAACAATGCCGGGCTGTGCAGTTACCAAGGAGGATGAATCTCATGTATCTTCTACCATAGAAATGCAGTAAATACTTTCCCTATGTTATTTTCCAGACTGATCTTATATCTTCTTTACTATTCCCCAATAGAAAAATCCTACTGTTTAGATCTAGTAAAACAGTTCACTAATTAGAGAACCGTGAACAAGGCGTAACTTACCAGTCTATCCAGTGTATGAGACACGTTCTTAATGTCCTCCAGTCCGTATCGTTGCCCTTCTGGAAAAAAAAAACCCAGAAGGTTTTGTGACTCATACAAATAATACAGAACATCTTACACATCTGTATTACACATATTAACCTCGGTATTACACATATTAACCTCTGACAGTAATGTTAAGAACAAACACCAAGAGGTACTTGGGTTTAAAAAGGAAAAATGAACATGGTTTATGGGAAAAGTCTCAGCTACTGTAAATCCTGAATTCACAATACTCCTACACCTAAACCTGTCATTTCTGCTCAGTCTTTGTGTTAACTGAAGCATCTCAGAAATGTCTGAAACAAGGATCTTCAAAGATGTTCTTCAGTCACTGATTAAATCTGAACTCATGATTTCTGGGTAGTTACAGAAACTGTTATAAGAAAAAACCTGTCTCAATGATTCCATTTGTTTATTATTCATCAGGAAACAACGTGATGTACTGCAAACTCTCAAATGTCTCTATTTCACTTCATGTCGTATTGTGTATTGTTGTGTATGTAACAAACAACATCTGAATTTGTACAACACTGTGATTACAAATCAAAATCTGTGAATGTGTGTTAATTACAGTCATGGGTTTAATTAACTCTACTTGTCAGTAGGCAAGATAAATTTACATTAACAAATAAACCTCATATTGAGAAGCTTCAATTTGTTAAGATTGTTCTATTATAGCATTGTGCTGAAACTGTAGCTTTGTTCAGTCATTGTTGTACTGTATTATCACTGAAGTGTTGCATTGTTACTGTAATACTGTACTTTACTATTACTTAAGTACCTACGTTTATAAGCTTTATAATGTCTCCCTAGTATTACTTTTTGTACTGTAGCTTTATAAGATAGTACAATGCTACAATAAAACTAACAATAACTAACTGTATTGTAGTTAGGGCTTCGATGGTGGCAGATTTTTACCACCACAGTGGTAATTGGACATATAAAAATGAGTTTTAGACAAAACTGTGTTTATTTTAGCACTTTCATCAGTGAACACAGAGCTTCCAAACCACTAAAATAAATATCAAAGAAATAAGACAGGTTAAATAAGACAGGTTGTATATTAAACATTCGTTGCAAAACTTTGTTAAGACAAATTCAAAATCAACTTCAATCATACGCAGAAAAATAGGCCTGAAAACATTTACAATGTAAACACAAATGCTTTAAGCCTGCCTACCTTGGGTTTTCTACACAGATTTTAAATTCCTTGACAGAAAAACTAACATGTTGTCATTGTCCAGTTTGAGGGACGACCATATGGGTGTTACAATGTTTCCAGATGCACTGAACACGTGTTCAGATAGCATGCTGGTTGCACAAATGCATAGGTAGTTTTTAGCAATCGTGGCCAATCTTAGCTATCTTGCCTATTTTTCTGCCACCAAGCAAGCGAGTTGTCGCTGGCATCAACTGCCTCCTCTTGCAAAAAGTGTGTTAACTCCTCATCTGCACACATTCTCTTTGTAATAGGAATCGTGGCCTCTGTTTTTCTTTTCCCAAGCAGCAGTTAGAGATTTATTATCTCGACAGAAGGTGCGACGGAGGTGTCTGGCTGATCTTCGGGAATTTGCATTATTTCTTTGATGATGATTGGCTCAAATCCAAAATGTTCCCAGATCAGCAATGTAGTATTTGGTTTCCCAACAAAGGTCCATCGCACAACACAAAATTAATTTGCTGAATGCAGAATAAACTGGATTTTGCCATGCTCAAACCCTACAATCTAAACGCTGTGTATAACGTTTGAGGCAATATGTGAATTAACATAGTCTTACAGGCTAAATAAAACAATTTACAGCTAAATGGTATAGGATATAAATACTAAATTCTACTGAAACCGTTACTATTATTACACTTGTGTACAAAACTTTGTATTTTATGCTTGTTATAGTGTGTGTGACATCACATGGTTGTTATGGCAACCGTTACAGCCCTAATTGTAAAACTATATTATTAGAGAAGTACTGAGCTATTTCTGAAGTACTGTTTTGCTTTTCGATCATATATAAGATCTACAATGTTTTATATATGATTGCTTGAAATTGTGATACGACTGAATTCTTTAAAAAAAAAACCCTAAAACAAAAAAACCCAAGTGAAATTAAACATCAGGTTTATATCCAGGCTTCTGCTACCATGTATTAGACATAAAGACCTTTGTTAAAAAAAATTAAATAAATAAAACTACTTGACACACTTGGATTTTTTTTTCCCTTCTGCTTGGTACTTGCGGCATATTTTTTGTTTTTACGTCGTTCACCTTAAATATCTACTAATCACTGTTTTTTGGAGTGGGAGGTGCTCTACAAATTAACCACGCCCCTTCTGTTATATTACATAATATTACATTACTCATATTACAAAAAACAACGGGGCGCTACAGAATTAGTCGTAAATGCATTCATACATATTTGTTGATCATGGAAGCGCCTTCATTCCAGATGAACAGCAGTTTAAACAGCTAACATTAGCTAGATGACCGTTACACAGATTTTCCGTTCCTTGCTAACTTATAAAGTGAGCGTGGCTAAACTCCAGCGTGTTCCACCTCCCGCTCCCAAATAAGTTGACCAATAGGACAGATTCCAGAAAGGATGAGGGGGTAATTAAATGCGAAGAAAGAAACAAACAAATAAATAAATAAAATAATAATAAAGAAAAATAAGACTGTGAATGAGTATTAACCTTTATGACTGTTTTATTTTTATTTTAAACTCTAGTGATTTTATATCATTTGCTTTTTTTTTTTACACTTTAATTATTATTTTGTATTTTGCTTGCGGATTTTATTATCTTTACTTAAAAGTACTATACACAAATCTCACCTCAGGATTAGGATGAGTCTCCACTTCACTCTTTAGCTCAAATTCCCGAGTGTCGTATTTCGAAAAACTGAGAAATATTCAAACATCAGCTACTATTAGTAAATATATCCATAGAAAACGACAGTTATTACGTGTCGTGCAATAAAATTAGGAATATTAGTATATATATAAGACAGATTACTAAGTAAACACAACGAATTCACTGATAATAAGAAATAAACAAAAATACATCTAATGTCTCACTAGGTGTTTTGCTAGCTAGCTAAACTTAGCAAATTAGCTATCCTAGCTAGAATGCCGGGTGGTCAATAAAAGCTAGCACCGGTCACAAATGTCAAGAAGAATATCATATTAAACCTGGTCGTACTATTGACGAGAACAGTGTTACTATATAAGAATGTTCTGCAAACCTGAAAACTCGCGTCCAGAGACTTTGGTGTAAATAAAGAAGCTAAGAGCCGAGCTGCTTTCTCACAACAGGACAATCGCAGACTGAGTGAAGAGAAATGTGAAACTAGCCCCCATGATGTAAATGACTTCCGGTTGCGGCGAGACAAATATTTCAAAATAGAAGACACGGAACCAATACGAGATCCCTAAACTGTTGAGATAAAGTTGAACGCACACAATAATTAATATCAAATAAATATAAGAGCATAATTTCCCTTCACTGGAACTAAGGTATAAATTGTATAGTTGTGGCTGTTCAGCTTCTTGCATTCTCAAGTCAGTCCCTCACTATGTAGAAATTTGTATTTCTGAGCTTCATCACTAAAATCTTGGCACAAGCATCCATGATCATTGCAGACTACAGGAAAAATGGAAAGAAAATGAATGAACGAACGAAAAATTGAATAATCTCACCGTGAACAGACCTCTATAGCATTATTCACAACGTAAATTTAGTCAAAGAAGTCAAGAAGACAAACAAAAAAAATATACTACCCTCAACAATAAAATGAACAAAACCACCTTGCTGACACAGATCATCTAAAACCGGCAGGTATTGTAGGTTTTAACACATGATCGAGTTTCCTGAACAATCAGACAGATCCCACAGAATCATTCTTCTGTATTGAAGACAGTGAAGCAATCAGTGTTTGTGGTAGATGGTGCAGTCGGCCTTCAAACCCGGACCACAACTGGAGAGTTTACATACCTCCTAGTCTAGTTACAATTTCAGTAGAACTTTTGATGACAATGTTATTCATATAACACATCCACATATCAAGCACAGTCTACAATCCACAAAATGCACATTAAAACCAGAGGGAAAATAGCATTAAATTTCATATAGCCATTATAATTAAGTTGCATGACTATTCAGTTTTACTAATTGACCAGTAGGCCAAACAAATAAGCAGTCAATTAGTCAACTAGTTATCTATTCCATAGTTAAGGCAAAAATAATTTAAATTCTTGATTATACCTATAATTCCTGGGCCTTCACAAAAATGCTGATGTAGCAGAGGAAGAAATTGCCCCTGCGTGCTCGATAAAATATACACTAAATGAAATTAAAGCTAAATATTCACTGTGTACTGATTTATTTTTCTTTCTAATGCAAATTTCACAACATAGATTTGGCAGCATGGATAAAAAAAAAACCCAAAGGTTCAAAGTAACATTTCATGATTTTCTGTTCTGTATAAATCTACTACACATACTTTCAGACTCCATAGCATGTGTTGAAAAGCAAAACTTCCCTCATAAACTGTACAGATCATTGCATAGCGTTAATGCCTACAGTGGACCAGGCAATGTTTGGTGGATCATGTTGTGTGTTAAAAAAAGAAGAAGAAACTGCAACTGATTTGTTCATGAAAGTTTATGTTTATCTGAGACTTGAGTTCAACATGTGCTCTGGTTCAGCTCCTTATATGCATTAAGCTATAGATCAGAGTGCTGGGAATGGGTTGAGAAAATGAGTTACAGCCCTAATTCCAGGCTCTCGAGCTCTTTCAGCAGCTGGGCCTCCTTCTGGATCTTCTCCAGCTGTGGGATAAGATTTAAACACAGTGATATCATTTTAAAAAATGAAGTTACATAACAGTTTGCATGATCCACAGATCCTTTACACACTTGGGCCTTCATTAGATCACAAAATAAAACGTTAGGTTTACGCTGCAATACATAGAGTACTGGATATTTGTGGAAGCATATAAACAAACAAACAAGGGCAGAATCATACATCTAGAAAAATAATAATAAAAAAAGTGGAATAAATGAAGTGCAGTACCTGATTTTTCTGCATTACTTTGCCTGCTGCTTGTTGTTCCTTTAACTCGTCAATAGCCTTTAGTTTCTGAATCAATCACACAGAATCAGGTTAGCTTCCTCCTATTTAACATTTAAATAAAGTCTAAAGTTACAGCTCATCCCAAAACATGCACAGCTTCCCTTCATACCATTACTGGAGCTAGCTAATGAAGTTGACAGATGCTAGCTTAACACTGTACAAAGTCGACTCAAAACACAATGTTTGGCTCAGTTATACTACTTGAACATAAACAGTTTTATAAAATCCGGTTTACACTGTGCGAATTTGGGCACGATTTGGTCGTCTGAGACAAATTTTGAAAATCCTAAAAGATTTCTAGAATTCTAGGGTAAAATTTGTAGTCTTTGATCGCAGGTTTGACAAGATCACCGACAGCCGATTAAAGGCCGTTGCTATCATTTTTTTCCTCCGATGAAGTTCTGGCAGCGACAGAAGTTTTCAGACAGCTGCAGTGTGACATCTACAGCAAGCGTCAAACCAAGAACCAATAGGAGCCCAGAACCGGATGACGCACACTTTGCGCGACAATTTCAAACCACCTCAGAGAAGCTGTCGAAATGGCAGGAACAAAAACAAAATTAACGCTGCGCTTTTTGTTTCCCTATTACTTCGTACATTTGATGTAGTTAATAATAATAAAAAAGATTGTTTTCGTTTGCTGCTACCTGCCATTTTAGCAAGAGAACGTGGGTCTGAACGTGTCACGGATTGATGACGTAAAACCCCTGACAGGGCTTCATGTATGCGTCCGATTTTGACAATTCTGTTTGAGGGTTTTTTTGACAGGAAAGAGTGAAAAAAAAAAACTATTTTAAACAAATTATGTTGCTTTTCTACCACATGACGCTGTTGTATTCTGAAATCTGAATTTAAAAAAAGTATGAAATGCTGCTATTTCAATTAATAAACAAAATCAATCAATGGTGGAAAATTGTTTAAGGATAAGAAAAAAATATTTGAAAAGTCTCTACTGCTCTAGTAACTTTAAGGTTGAGAGTACAAGCCAGTGTAGGGCCCTTAAAGCAGGGCCCATTAATCCTCACCCACTACATGCCTAACATACCTTTTTTAAGTTCTTAATCTTTTTGTCAGTTTCTGGGTCTCCGTGTGTAGATGGTTCAGGAATCTCTCTGGTGGGTGGAGGCTCTGAGGCTGGAGTAGGAACGTCATCAGATTTATTTTCCTGTATGAACAGAAAAAGACATATGCCATGAAATGATTTGTGGAATAATGTAGACGATCAGTCCAACACTTAGATACAGAAAATATAGAAAAAAAGATCAGCAACATTTTCATTAACTGTAATAACACTAGTCAACAATGGCTAAAGTACTTCACAGTCTAAAATAAAATATCTAGAATACAGGAAAACGCATTAGGATGAGACAACTTCCATAACACACCTGTTTAGCTGCTTTCTTTGCCTCACGTCTTCTCTGATTTTTCAGAGCAGCCTTGGACATCTGCTTGTCTCCAGCACCAGGCTTCATGTTCTGTGGCAGTTCCTCTTCATGCTAGCAGAATCAGAGACATTCTAATCAGCTTTGATTAAATTAAATGCTCATGTCAGCAGAACAGAGACAAATAATTGACCAGAAGTCTGGAATGAGGTCATGATAAATATACAGAATATATATGAGGCAAGTGGACTGACGTGATGATATATACAGAGCACGGTGAACTTTTATGAGGATAAAATATATAAAATTGTAGACAAACATTCTTTATTCTGATGTTTGATATGAACATTAGCTGAAGCTCCTGACCTGTATCAGTATGATTTTATGCATCGTATTTCTGTCACATGATTGGCTGTTTTGAGAACTGTACAAAGTGTCAGATGAGTGTAAACATGGTTTATATACGACGACAGTGGCTTTTCTTTAGGATTTGAGCTCACCAGTTTGAGGCTGCTGCTCTCTGGTTTGTTGCGCAGGGCAGGAGGCCGGTAAGCCTGCGTAGGCTTGGTTTCAGTGCTGCCAAGCTCACTTGTAGATGCCTGGTACTTCACCGGCTTCTCAGGGAATGTTCCAGGTAAGAAAGGTTGCCAGACAACTTCCCAGAGCTCTTTCCCTCCCGGTGTGTCCTGCTTGTACAGAACTGTGCCGGTGTAGTGCCAGATTTTATAGCCATTACTGACCCTTAGCCTGGGTGAGCAGGTTGCAGTTACAATGTGCTCTCCGTCTGGACACCAGGAGAAGAATGTGGTGTCTGCAGCTTGGGGTTTGGACACTTGCTTGTACTTCTTCACGTCCCACACCTCCATCTGACCCCTCAAGTTTCCGAAGCCTGCCAAAACCAGGATGTGACCCTGAGGGCTGTAAAAAGCAGCGTTGCGTGGACCTGTGCCAAAGTCAAAAACGGGCTCGCATTTCAGGTTAAAGACTGTGGCTTTAGCGGGCATGAAGCCATAAACAACGCAGAATTCCGAAGAGCTGGGGCTCCATGTCACATCATAGATAGGGCCGTTCTTTGCTGTGTAGAGGAAAAAAGTATTCAGAAAGTACTTAAAAGTATTCAAATTATTTACTCAAAAGTGCAATTACACACAGTGCCAATGTATTTTATTGGGATTTTATGTCATAGACCAACACAAAGTGGCAAATAATTGTGACACATTTTGGACACCATTTATCATTTTCCTTCCACTTCACAATTATGTGCCACTTCGTGTTGATCTATCACATAAAATCCCAATAAAATACCTTAAGATGAAAAAAAAAAGTTATTATGGACGTCACTTAGTTTATAGTAAAGAAAAAAAGCCTGAATTTTCCCCTAAAGTGTGAAAGCAAAAGTAGAAGAAACATTCACAGGTCAATCTGAAGATACAAACTAGAAACTTTCTAGGAGGTCTAGTGACAGACCTGTTTAAAATTTCATTATCACAGTAAAAACACTAAAACGTCCACAGCACCATCAAAGAAATATATATACGTATATATACACAGTACTGTGCAAAAGTCTTAGGCACCATATTATCTGTAGTACAAATTTTGTTCTATAAGTTTATGATGTC
>JAOTRN010000036.1:24959130-24974130 GCA_028566695.1 Bagroides melapterus
TTTCTGAAATATTCAAGATAATAGCCGTTGGCATTTAGGTGAGAAAAGTATTTGTTTTATAACATGAAACTATATTTATTTATTTATTTATTAAAATTATTTCATAATCGGGATTTTAACATCGAAAACAGTAAGGATGATAAACTAAATGATTACAACTAACACTTTGTTCTGGTTGCAGATTTTAAAGGACACTTACGGAGCTGGACGACTGCGCTGTCTCCGTTTGTTGCGAGATAGTGTAAAGTCTGCTCTCCGTAGTAGGACGCACCGGTTTTATCCACTTCTGTGCTAGCTGTGACTAGAACCGCACTGGCTACAGGAGAGAAAAGAATTAAGTCGTCAGTAATACATACGGATCAGATTTCAAGACATGATATTATACATGATACTAAAAACAATTTACAGATTCCAATCATGTGTCTTTGGACAAACACAAATACACAGATGAAATCCCTGAAGCAAGATCTGTACACACAGGGTGGTGCTGGGAATCCAACCCCCAACCTCAGAGAGTAGAGATTAGTAAATTAAGTTACCTACTAAGCCACCATGTACAAAACTAATGCTCAGTACTGATGAGCAGATGACTGAATTTAAATCTTAGGACTGCCTAAAAAAAAAAAAAAAATCATCCGTCTCTATATGTTCACGTGTAAGCTGCTTTTGAGTAAGTCATCTTCACCACAGCGAATCATCAGTTTCCACCTAACTATCAACTCTGGACTTCCTCTCGACCTCTTACCTGGCAGCTCCATCGCCAACATCCTTCTACCAATATAACTACTCTCTCTCCTCTGTACATGTCCAAACCACCTCAATCTATCCTCTCTGACCTTGTCCCCAAAAACAGCTAACCTGAGCTGTCCCTCTGATGTGCTCCTTTCTAATACTGTCCATCCTCGTCACTCTTAAAGAGAACCTCAACATCCTCATCTCTGCTACCTCCATCTCTGCCTCATGTATCTTCATTGCTACAGTCTCTAACCCATACAGCATCGCTGGTCTCACTACACTCTTCTACATCTTTCCTTTGATTCTTCCTGACACTCTTCTGGCAAACAACACTCCTGACACTTTTATATTAATGTAAATTAATATAAAGATACCTCTTTTGTTCCACAGCATGGTCACTTTATCAGCCTTGAAAAAGCTTTTGTTGGCCAGAGTTGAGGAAGGACCACTGAAATTAGGGTACTGATAAAGCCGTACAAAAGAGGGGGCACCTTTGCTTCCGGGAACGTAGACGGCAACCTTGAGTGACGCAAAAGAGATTAAAATGAAAAAGATTAGCTGAACACAAAAACATTGGCAGCATTTTCCATCTGGTCATGTATTCCTGAGATCAAATTTTGAATCTGTGATGTAACTGGAAGATAGGAACCACACGAAAGTTCGAGGAAAGCTTAAGGAAAAATCGGACGAATTTGAGGAAAAATAGTGAGACGGGATTGTCATCAACAACTCTTTTGTTTTACTTAAAGTGATTAAAGTAATTTAAGTAGTTCAGGAAGAGCTAGGTCACTCAGTGACTCAGCTGTTAAGACATTTAGAGGAAGATCATTGTACCATCTCAGTGAGAGAGCAGAGAGCACCTGTCCTGATGCATACCTCTGGTAACCTGAGAGATGGCAGGACCAGTCGACTAGTGCAACAGGATGTAGGCTCGGTCATTTCTGGGATGTTATTAAATAACAAAAACACGTTGGGGGGATTGCGTTAGAGGTAAATAATCAACGGCCTAGTGGAGTTATGTGGAGATTATTTTCCTATCGAATTGTCTAAGTATTTTCTCAGTAATAGTGTGTTGTATTTCATAATAGCCATCTCTCATTCATGTATGTATTTAATTACGGATGTTTTTTTTCTTCCCATTTGGCTTACCAGCCAATTCCTACCTATAAGCCAGCACTCCTCATCACATATCCGCTACGAATCTGACACGGCAGATTTTGGACGGCAGCAAACTGCATCTCTAACCCTAGAAGTGCTTCTCCTGCTGCATTACATGGCAGTGGAACACCATCTGCAGCTCTATCTGCTCTCTTCCACAAACATCTCTGATTGACAGGACAGAGAGTAAAACCCCACCCACTCAGACAGCACAGCCAGATTTGCTGGCTTGACTCCTAGCCACGTATGACTTGCAATTTTTTTTTCTGACCAATCAGAATTGAGAATTCATCAGACACCCATGAGCAATACCTTGCTTGGCTGAATTCCTGGTGACAGAGCGAAGTCGGAAACCTTCTGAAGATGAAGTTTGTTGGCGATGGTTTCTGTACACAAGAAACACAAGCTTAGAACCGTTCATTAATATCACATTATACGTTCAAAGACATGGCACAGCTCTTCAGGTACAGCATGTTTATGTGGTAACTGTAACGAAAATGGTGGGGAAACAAAGCATTACCAAAGTTATTATTCTCAAAGAAATGTAGTTCATTGTTCACACATCTCACTGCGACACTTTCGTCGTCTGCCCAACTTGGACACCTTAAAAAAAAAAAAAAGAACATCTTTTAACAAATAGCAGTGTATCAAATAATTAGAAGAGTTGCTACAGAACCTGTAGTATTAGCCTCAGATATCACGTCTGGATGTCTGATGCATAAAGCTGCATGACTGGAAACACTTCCGTTTTGATGTCATCATCTGATCGATTGGATTCCAGACAAATTATTCTGAGAGACGTGCGTCACGTCTTTTAACGAACTGCGTGGAAACAAAACCGTCACGTTGTTCTACTTCCCTCTTGGAAGAATGAAGAAGTCATGTTTACAACCATGACAGTGAGCGGTTCTGAGGATCAGCTAAACACTGGATTTAACAAAAAGTTCCCTGTTTAGACACATTCAGTGGCACGACTTTCTAAAATGAACGATCTCTGGTTGAACACCGGTCTGACATTCCATCCTCACGCCTATAATCATGAAGCTGAACAAAAACTGTGATTGGTTGCTGTACGTGTCACTCAGGTGTCCTCTTGGGTGGTCCATGGCCAATAAAAGCTGGAGTCCAGACCTTCTGCTTGTCTGGCTACACAAGACTACAAATCATGTGACTTGGAATGACTGAAAATGAGGAGATTATAGACTTGAGCACATGTACTAGTCTCAACAATTATGATACAGCTGTATTTCTGTATCAGTGAAGTCTGATAATATATCCATTTATTTTTATTGTGAAGAAGATGACATCACATATATGTTACAGCATGGTGAAAATCTTTTCTTCACATATCCCAGCTTGTTAGGAATCAGGGATCAAAGAACAGAGTCTGTCATTATTACAGACCTACTGGAGCAGAGAGGGTTAAGGGTTTTGCTCAAGGGCGGAACAGTGGCAGCTTGGAGGCACTAGGGCTTGAACCCCTGACCTTTTGATCGGTAACCCAGAGCCTTTAGTGTTGAGGCAGGACTACCAGCAGCAACCTTACAATATGATTTTTGTTTGCATGCTCATTCTTTCTCCACATCAGTGAGTCTCTGTGCGTCAGTCCCAGGAAAGCAGGACACACATGTACCGCAGCCTGGGAAAACTCGTCACCTAGTGAACTTTTTACAGTTTCTGCTATAGAGTAGGACCCCCTTAACGGCAGGGCACAGCTTTAAAGCCTCCAAGCAGATGCCTGGAACTGCAGTCAGATTGTGCACTAGCAATAGAAGCATGAAGTTCTTTTTTCACAATTTCACACATTGAATATTTGCTCTTACCATTCATCCTAATAACCTCAGCATACAATTCTTTCCCTATTAAATCGTCTCACCTAGTCACTTAAAACCAAGACTTCATGACTTATTTTTGGCACATCTGATTTCCATTATTAAGCAAAAGAAGGGTTGAACACAAGCTTTGTGATATTAGGAGAGCTGATCTGACAACTGAGACAGCTAATAAGTGACTGCTGGGTAGCATGTACAAAGGGGTACAAAGGGGTACAAAGGGGCAAAGGGGCAAAGGGACGATTAACGTGTTAGACGAAATCATATGAGATTATCATGTTACTCAGAAAGGCACTCAGTTGAAATTATGAATATTTAATGCATTTTTGGAATTTTCTAGGTCAATTTTTTCAGACTGAAGTCAACCACTCAAAGGACAGTAACGGATTACAAGGGTTTTTCTGTACATGCTCCTGAAAACGACAAGTTTTCAAGCACTCTTTTTTTTCATACATCTCAACCACCACTCACAATAAATTACAGCATTAAAACAAGGAAAAGCAGAATTTCCAAAAATGCAGTAGTACATTTTGTTAAACTAACTACTGAGCTAAGGTGATATTGGTAAACTGGTTAAATAAAAACAATTTTAACAAGTTTGGTATTATTTTTTTTATATATTCATGTTCCTTCAAATCCGGTCAAAGAAACAACTGATTCTAAGAGAGTTGTCCGCCTTCCTAGAACTATTTAATTCAATTAAATGTATGCGGCTTGACTGTTGATACTGTGTTAGTTACTCACCATCCCTCTACTTTCTTCTGGTAAAAGGCTTTGATACAGTTGCCTGTTTGCAGATTCCATAGCTGAAGGTTAGCCTCACCCTGAGGATTATCTTGTGATTCTAAAACATTGAAGAAACACATTCAGGAAGAGATTATTACTCACTGTTAAACATATTGTGCTGCATCATTTAATCTGTGCTGCATAGTCAGTAGATATTCCTATCTTTAATCTGTTCATGAATCTTCAATTAAGGCAGGGAGCAATTAAAAAGAGGGCAATGAGTTGTAATATAATGTGATATAATCACTGAAACTCAATGCCAGCTTTTGGGCCAGCTCCACTGGTTTAGACGTTCTAAACTTTTACTGGACCAAAAGCTAGTCCTACATGGTCAGTGTCTGGCACAGGTTGGTGTTTTTTCTTCATTGATTTTATTAGGAGACATAAAAAAAAAAAAAGACCTTCACTCATCACAAAGCATGTTCGTGTTCCCATTACATGCCCTCAGCATACTCACTGGTGTACTGTTTCCATGTAACCAGCACTTTATTAAGAGGAGAAAATCCCAGCAGCGTTGTTTTAGGTAGATCAAAAGACTTCACCAAATCTCCATTTGCAACTTTAATCACAGTGACCCTGAAAAAAATTTAAAATAATATCTCAAGCAGCAATTATTTCTTAGTAAAACACACCTGATCTGAAAAGACAAATATAGTTCATTCATCTTCTGCTTTCCCTGGCAGGGGGGAAATTCTGTCCACACTTCTTAATCCCCAGCCAAGGATTGCAGTTCCTCACTGGGCTCCTCAGAGCTACCTGGAGCTGACTAGGTTTATCGATGTAATGTGTGTGGATAATATTTTTACATACTTCTCCCCATTGCACCAGCCAAACAAAGTACCATCCCTGGTGAAGGTCACAAATTTGCTCTGTCGTTCATCTCTGAAACATAAAGATGACAGCTAGTTAAACATGAAGTCAAAGAAGAACTCAAAACACCCTGTATTAAATTCTGCTCATATCAGTAAAAATGCTCACCGCTGGAAAGTCGGACTTTCCTCACAGTTCGGTGGTCCACGGAGCAGAAGTGTGCCATCTGATCCTCGAACTGTTTGTACAACAGATAGTTCATTATGGCGTTTAGGATAAGTTTAGTTCACAAGTAAACGTGGAACCGGAGAATGTGTCTGTCATGCAGAAACCCGGCTAGAGATCATGGTTAAAAAAATTATCGCTGCTCGTTATAGATTCCACTTCACGTAACATTCACGTGTATGTACAACGTAATAGCATTTTAAATATCTGTGTTAATAATAGCTTTAGATGAATTTGCTTACCTGCTAAATGTGGTGTGGGAGGCGCCATGTTGAAACGGAAGTAGTCACAAAAGGAAACCCCACGTGACAGGCTCAGCTACAATTTGTATAAAAAAAAAACTGGCGAAATAATGTTATTATTAGTGTTAGTATAGTAATATTATTATTATTATTGTTGTTGTTGTGCTTGCTGTTGTCCACCAAATAAATGAAAGCTAAATAATGGGAATGTGGAAACAATCATACGTGACAGTATAAACAATCTGTATTAGAAATGTGCTATTATATTATATACTTTAATATATATTTATTTATATTTATAAAATATTAGGGTTTCGCAAGAATCTTTATATACTTGGGACTTAATTTCACAAATCTTTTAAAGATTATAATTCATGCATGAATGATAATCTTTAAAAGATTATCAATCATGCATGAATGATAATCTTTTAAAGATTATCAATCATGCATGATTAAAAGTGCTGTGGCGTCCCAGTGGGATGCAAGACCTCCTCGAAGTTCCAGGGTCATGTGCTTGGGTTGCTGCCTGTGCATTTTCACACGTGCTCCCCATGTTCTTGTGTGTTTTCTTCAGGTTCTCCAGTTTCCTCCCACTGTCCAAAAACATAGCTTGTCTACACTAAATTGCACACAAGTGTGAATGAGTACGTGATGTGTGATAGACTGGCGTGTTAACCTCTCATCACTGGAGATGAGTGAATGAATGCTTATTATTTATTTTGTATTATTGCTTCTTGATTCAATATTGTAGAAATATAAATAATAGTATAATACAATAAAAAACACAGAACCATTTAGGGTACACCGACTGTGATCGCGTGAGTTCAAATTCAAAGTCCAGATCAGTTCAAAGTTCAGTTCAGGGGCGTTTCTCTTCGTGTCACTCAGCCTGGATTCGCCACGACGGCGGAATAAAGAAGAGGGCGGAGTCATCCTTGTGCTTACGTATTCTATCTGAATTAATAGGCGTGGTCATCTACGTGCGTACGTGTTAATAGGCGGAGTCTTTCCTTTGTACGCGTAGACGTACGGGTATCTAAATCGTGGTGTTCTCGTGGGTACGTATGCACACAGGTTTCGAGGGCGGAGTTTGGTTTGTGCGTACGTAGACATCTCTCGGAGTACAACGAAGAGCCAGCGATCTTTTCAAGACTGAAAGATTTGTAGTTGGGCTTTTTTTTTAAATTTCATTTAGCCACAAATTTATCTTTAAATCGTTGTACGTTAATATCAAAAACATGGTCGCGAAACAGAGGATACGCATGGCGAACGAGAAGCACAGCAAAAACATCACACAACGAGGGAATGTGGCCAAATCAACTGTAGGTTAAAGCTTCATTGAATAATCTAATCACTGTTTGATCATTAACTCCAATTTTCTGTAAGATTTGGTGATTGTATCTCTGTATGTTTAGCTGGATGTGTAACTTGGTAGTAAAGCGGCGTCTTTAGTAAGGAAGCCTAACCCATCACTTCCTACATTTATTCTGTTCATTAATGTAGTGTTGCAACTACACCCTAATCATTTCACGTAATCAACATAAACATTACTGATCTGTGGGCATTTTTTCATCTCTCCTGCAGAGGGGCACTCCAGAAGACAAGGCGACAGTAGGACCCTGGCTCCTGGCGTTATTTGTCTTTGTAGTGTGTGGATCAGGTCAGTTTCTATTTGCATTTCTCTATATCTGTTTTTTTCAAATACTCTTTCTATTTAAATGTCAGTACAAATAAGAACATTTCCATTTACAAACAACAAAGCAACATGTATACATTTGCCTTTTTTCTCCCCCTTATGCTCTCCTGTTTGTCCTGTCAACAACTTTGATTTCTGTTGAAAGTCTTAAAATTCAGACACTCTATCCTTTAAACAAACATACAGTTCTTCTTTTGTTCCTGTTTCCTTTAGCTCAGTATTTACTGATCTAAAAAAAAACAACAATGACACAATCTTGCTAGTTTTACGAGTGTTAATGCTGACTCAGATACTAATCACAGATCATCCTTTGCATGTCAGCACTGAAAGCAGTGATGCAACGTATTTTAAACATGAAATGCCCTCTAATAAGTAAACACTCCTAACATGCTACACAGATACAAATGATCAACCTGAGTATTAAACCAGAGCATTGGTTTTATTCTACTCTATTTTTAAATTAAAAATTTTAATTTTCAATGGATTACAAATCAGTGCAAAAAAAAGGAAGATATTACAAAACACTTGGGTTACAACACCAAAAAACACTTGATTACAACTTAAGAGTTTTTACGGAAAGAAATCACTGAATCAGAATGGGGTTTTATTTGCCATGTTTACACACACAAGGAATTTGATTCTGTCTGTTTGTGGCTCGCAAGTACAGACCAACATAAAACACTTAACAACAAAACATTTTTTAAGTTTTAACATTTAAATAAGGCATGGGGGGGGGGGGATCCTGAGTATGTATCCATTGTGCAAATAGTGTACCTAAATTGTACACAAATTTTGCATCAATTGTACATATAGTGGGTATGTAAGGTAGGTCACATATATTATAATAAGTAGTGCAAAGCATGAGATGTTTAGTCTACGTGGATGTTTCACCAACTGTCTAAAAAGTATAGCCTGCGAATAATAAAATAAATTTGCCAATTTTACATGAGAAGCATAGAAATTTTAATTATAGGAATTGTTATATTTTAGCTACACAAAATTGACTTGACTTCTAGCGTGCTAGTCATAATTCTTCCATCCATTTCACTTTGATAAATTCTAAAATGTTTTAAAATGTGATTAAAAAAATTATTTTTTTTAAACAAGCCATAACTATGCCTCTTCTTAGAAATATATACAATTAATAAATATGACCGATCTCAACTCAATCTTGTCTACTTTCCTTTTCTTCTCAGCCATTTTCCAGATCATTCAGAGTATCCGAATGGGGATGTAAGAAGACGACCAGACCACCACCACCACCATCATCATCATCATCATCACTTAGCATTCTTCTCTTTTCTTACTCTGCTGACAAGGAAAATGATCAACTCTCAGCTCTTTATGTCTTATTTAAAATATTCATAGCTGTCACCACAATATTCTGAGCTCCTCATGTGCCTTACAGGAATGCCGGAGGAATGAAAAATGTAAGAGGAAAAATCTAAGCCATATCTTACCAAACATTCCAGTCTGGTGAAGTCTGCTGCTGGAACACCATTATTATAGCAAACCTTTCTGACTTTTACTACAGTGTGATTCCTCATAGATATGTTCTTTTTTCCCCCTGAAAGACTGTTTCTAGGCAACAAGAAATGATTGAACTTGGAGAGGTGATAAAATATCAGGTCTCAATTTAGGTCAGAGTAACTTAGTATAGTTAAGAGTTCTCCTGAGCTGTAATCCAGTGGAATGTGGAGCTTTGCACCTTTCCACATTCCTGCCAGTGTTTATTGCTGTTCACGGCTCTTTGTTTGACCTTTTTGTTAGATGAAATAAATGAAGGTCTTTAAAGTCAGGTTTATGTATTGGACAGCAGCAATTTGTAAAATGATGTATTTTTTTTCTTTCCACATGAATGATCTTTAACAATAAAACAGTTAAATGAAAGTTTTGTTTTCGTTTTTGTTCTTTCATAACCGATTGATTTGTGCCGTTGTCATAACTGGCTTGTTTACTACAATTATGATTTTGACCAACAGTGATACATTAGAAAACTGAAAATGATACTTTTATTTTCTCTGATGAAGCAGCAGGCCAAATAATGCAAATATAATGTGTCTGACTGAAATTCCATTTCACCTAAGTTGTGGTCCTGTCAAACCTTTGATGTGAACATGAACTAAAGCTTTTGACCTGCATCTGCATGATTTTATGTACTGTGCTGCTGCCCCATTATAAAATTGCAAAAATTGCAAATGACTCTTATTAAAGTGGCCAGTGCGTCTACATATATTTATCTTCACATGCCATACAATATATATACTCAGGAATTGGTACACTAGTGTAGATTTTCCCTTGATGGGGACAATGTTCCAATTTGTCTGACAGATTAATTTAGTTCCTTGGTGGACATTTATACACAAGTCACCTTTTCTAAAGCCATTAATATTCCTTTTTTGTCTAAATGTACATCTCTGGGCAAAATCAATATTTGTTCACATATGCATCATTTTAAAATGATAAGCAATTAATAAACAGGTGATGGTTGGGGAAATGTAAAGTATATTGTGTTTGATGTGTGGACATGTATAAATCAATCATAAAAATATTTAGGAAAAAACTGAACATCTACATTAGGATGATTCTTTATAAACAAGGCTGTCAGGTTCCTACTTACCTGATTATTTCTATACCTAATAATAACAGTGGGGTTTATGTGTATTTGTCTTTTCTTTTATTTTTGTATTTGGTTTATTGTTTTTGATTTTTCTGTACACATTTATTTTAATCATGGAATAAATTACAACACTTGCCAGTAGCATCCTAATTTGGATGCAATAATCTGACAGAATATCTGAACACCGTGTAAGTGATGTCACTAATTTTTGGGACAGTCTCTAAAACCCTGGATCCCATGATATTCTCTGTTGATTCTCTGTCTCTTCATAACAGATAATTTCATCTCCAGGTTTAAAGTCAATAACCTTGTCCAAAGACAGTCCGCACTCCATGCCGGTCTTCACGACTTGCACATCGTCTTTATGATGTTTTAATGCAGTCAAAGCCCCTTTCCAAAGAACCTCTTTTCCTCGAATGAGTCGGAATTTCATCTTCTTGTCCAGCTGACCCTTCTGCACTCTACAGCCAGCCACTGGGACCTTCTTCTTCCCTACAGTCACATCGAATGTAGCCAGAACAGAGGCTTCTCCTACTACATTCTCTTCAGTGATTGGGGGTAGTTTACTGCTAAGCTCCTCTTTCAGGTCATCTATCAGATGGTAGATGACACGATGCATCTTTAAGGGAATGCCCTTCTTGGCAGCTATGTCTTGTATTGACTTATTAGCTCCAATGTTGAAAGCATATATTGTTCCTGAGAAGGTTTCTGCCAGGTTAATGTCATTTTCTGAGATGTCCCCAACACCAAAATTCACTATATTTAACCCACACTGTTCCTCTGCATCATAACTTGCAAGGATGTTCAAAATGGCTTCCACTGACCCATCAACATCACCTTTGACAATGAGATTCAGACTGAGATCCTCATCCTTGGTTTTCTCGCTGGGTCTGGAGGCTATATGGTGTTTGTTGGCCTTATAGAGAGCTAATTTCTTCTGCCTCCAGGTAAGATGTGCCAGTCTCTCCCTCTCTTTCTGATAGCTCTCTTGGTGTTGCTTCTGCTTGGCCTCGATGACTTGCTGATCCTCCTTCAGCTTGTGCTGTTCTTCCATGTATGTGCGCCACTCCACTACCTCGCGAGCACGTTGCTCAGACTCCACCTCCAGAATTTCCTCGCCAACGGAAGGTAGTTCCTTCCAGCCAACAATCTCAACAGGAACACCAGGTGCTGCACTTGTCAAAGTTCGTCCGTTTTCATCAAACAATAAGCGCACTTTAGCCCAGGCCTTTCCTGCCACCAGTGTGCAGCCCTTCTTTAGAGTGCCCCGTTTGATTATTGCCATGGTAACCGGTCCTTTGCCTTTGCTTGTATGGCTTTCAATGACAGTCCCTTCTACTAGACCCTTGGGGTCAGCTTTCAGCTCCAGCACCTCAGCAAGTGCTACTATGGCTTCAGCCAGCTCCATCAGGTTCTCCCCCTTCAAAGCAGACACATGGATAGCCTGGACATCTCCTCCAAACTCTTCACACACAACATCATGGGCCAGTAACGCTTGTTTCACTTTCTGGGGTTCTGCCTGAGGCTTATCACATTTATTCACTGCCACAATGACTGGAACTTTGGCCTTTTGGGCATGTTGTATGGACTCGATGGTCTGGTTCATCACTCCGTCATCAGCTGCAACCACCAGAATGATGATGTCAGTAACCAAGGCTCCACGAGCCCTCATAGCAGAAAATGCTGCATGTCCAGGGGTGTCCAGAAACGTAATGAGTTCACCAGAAGGAAGCTGGACCAGAAACGCTCCAGTGTGTTGAGTGATGCCTCCAGCCTCATGTACAGCAATCTGGCTCTTCCTCAGGCTGTCCAGCAGCGTGGTCTTCCCATGATCCACATGCCCCATAATAGTTACTACTGGAGGTCTATTCACTAAGTTAGCAGGATCTGGTGGCTGTTGTCTCTGGATGTCTTTGTTTTCTCTGATGTCATTCTCCACTATCTTGGCCCATTTGTACTTCATCCCAGACCTCTTTATAGCCTCCTTTAACCACTTCTCCTCCAACACAGTGTCTGGTTCCAGATCATTGATATTTAAAGCTGTGTTTAGTAGGGCCTCGTAGACATGATCTATGTCTTTGTTCATAGCCTCAGCAAGTTGAGACACAGTCATAGATTGCTTGATCTCCACTTCTTGCTTCTCCTCTTTCTCCAATTTCACTGGTTTCATGATAAACTTCTTACCTTTGCCATGTACTCTACCCTAGACAAAGCAAGAAATTTAGAATTAGTCAATTTATCATTCAAGGTCTTCAAAATATGGCTTACATTCCTTAAGATTAATTGTACATGTTTCTTTGAGCTGTATTGTGTGTTTATTGCATTACCGGTTTAGCAGCCAGGTATCGTACATGTTGGGGAGCGTATATTGGAACATCAAGACAATGGGCTGATACAGCCCTCCCGATCAGGACGGAAAACCTCTTAATCATGGCACTGAAGAAAAACACACAAAATTGCTAGAATAAAATGAAATAGGTCTCAAAATAAGAATGCAGAATACCTTAAGGGTGCAGAAATTAGTCTTACAAGTATCATAGTTATGCTGCATTTTGTGAGATCATTTAAGCCTCAAATTCAGTTAAGTATGGAAGCTGTTTCTGAACAACATGGTCCACATTAGGTGTGGAAGCTAACCACCTGCAATTCGAGCAATGTTATAAAACAGCTCAGTTTGTCATGTGCTGTGTTTTTTATTTTATTTAATTTTTTTACTTTTCTAATTTTTAAGAATACTGATATATAAAACCTGACTTTCATAAGACTGGAACACTGTAATTAGCTTATCTGTCTGTTGCAAGGGATAGCACTGAGAACATTGCAAAAGATGGCTGAGTGATGCCAGGCTGCACAGCTTTTTTTTTTTTTTTTTTTTTTTTTTTTTAAATTTATTTTAAAATAAAACTTGTGATTATGAACCCCTTCCCAGGATCCGTCAAGGGTGAAGACTCAGTTATTTGGGCCATGTGTGGAACTGCCCTCAGTAGTAACAGAGTCTGCTCGCAACATCAGGTGTGATGAAAATAGTGAAAAATTTTATGCTGTGTTAGTGCAGAAAATAGTGTATCCAAGCCTTCACCAAATATTTTCTAAATTTTATTATTTTGTAGGTGCATGTAAATATCAGAGACATACATGTTTATCCTATGTTCAACACAAGATTTGTGTCTTGACCATTCTCAATACTGATATTTAGTGTCAGGTCAGTACAAGCTACACTGCTGTAAGTGTCAAGCACAGTCCAACATCCTCAAAGTACTGACTATAACTTTAAACATGTAAACATAATCCTAAAACTTGAAGGATCATAAATATGAATCTAATAACAGTTTACTTGTATTATTCTATTTAGAAAAATATACTGATGCGGTCAGTGAGATTTATTTAACAGTTAACGGAGTCTCTCTCTAGATAAAGTTGGAAAACGCACTCTCTACAGATCACATGAATTCACATTTATCCAGCAACAGGACATAATGCCGTTTACCATTTATCAGTATCTAATCAAATCTTTAGTAACACACTCTATTACACCAAATCACAATAAATTATGTCATAACACTATACTGTATATTACATTCAGAAGCATGAACCAATTGACTTTGAATTCCTACCGTCCCAAAGCTTCCGGCTTACTTTAAGACTTCCTGTGACGCCACGTGACCTCACTTCCGTTGAGAATAACCCGTTCCTGTCTGTGGAGCTGTCAAAATAGTGTTAACGTATGGGTTTTTGGGGGGAAAACCTGTCTGAATATAAAAAAAAATGTAGTTAGTCACTTTACTAAATCGCGGTTTTATACACAAACTCACCCACACAAACAACGCTTAAGCGACTTCTTCCAGGTCCAGACACAACGACTGCACTCTACTTATCAGTAAGATCTTTTCCAGGTGTTGCTCTTTAGAAAGTTTTGTAAAGTGCTTTGTACATGCCTGTATTTATTGTTATTTAATATAAGTCCTCTTCAGCTATTAAGCTATTCAGTATCCCGGTATGTTTGTGGATTTTCAGTTTTTCAATTTTGCGCGGTTTGGTAGTAATTAGCTGGTTTCCATTGCAAATTCATCCAAACGCACATACTTAAAAAAATATAGATTATTCCATATTCATTGTTCGCCTTTTTAGGTTATTTAGGTAGTTTAGAAGTTAGTAATGAACAACCGTTTAAGAGGAAGTTAAAGAGGAAGGAGACAGTCTTTTCCTCTTTTTAAGGACGTTTATCTATATTTGGGAATATTCTTTTTTATATAATTATATTATATAATTATATATTATATATTTAAATAACCAATTATTCTGTCACACAAACCCACATAATGCTGAACACAAAATGCAATGTCCATTTACCACAGCAGTTTAAGAAGAGCTATCTCTGATAATAAAACGCATTAAATTATAAAGTTTTCCTACATTTAAGGCATGGAGACGCACAGTTCAGGAATCACAAGGAAAAGAAAAAGAGAGGAACCGAATGGAAAGACAAACAAAGAAGAACGAGGTGGAAAAATTCCATGTAGGACTTCGGTGAGTGATGTTATGGCATTTGATATCAGGCTCTCATGAAGTTTTGCCAACTCTCTAAAAATAGTATCTCATGTATGCTGAAAAAGATGCAAGAAGTTTCCAGATAATCACTTTTTTTTTCTGAATCATTGAATAGAATCGAGGACTTTCAAAATGTAAAATAATAGATTATAACATATTTACTTTTAGAAATAAGCCATTTTTGGTAAGGGCACCTCAAACCAACTATTTATGTATTTATCAAGACCCAGATAAAATTAAGCAGTGATAATAAGTAGTCCAGAGATAGTCATAAAGGAAATGGGTACAGTTTGAAAAACTGCATTTGTTACCTACACATTGCCAAGAAGAGTGTTTAAAACAAATAAT
>JAOTRN010000036.1:24996894-25026110 GCA_028566695.1 Bagroides melapterus
ACACACTGGAGCAGTGTTTGAAGGCGTGTATACACACACTGGAGCGGTGTTTGAAGGCGTGTATACACACACTGGAGATATTAAGAGCAATGAGAGCATTACTTCCTCCCTCCTAATCCATCCATCAATGCTGTTTCATTCTTTTCTATCACCATCAACACTTTTTATTGTAGTTCATTAAGCTGAGCTTTTATAATTCACTCCCTAACATTTTTCACTCTCTCTCTCTCACTTGTAGGTGATGTTGAAGTGCTCCCACTTGTAGCCCAGCGGGTTGATAGCATAGCGTTTGGCTCGAACTGGCGAATCTCTCTGTCCTCCGCTCGCAGCCACACGACACTCCTGATGGCCGAGACGCAACACAAACACACATTATCACTGCTGAATCATTCATTTTATTTCATTACTTATTCGAAATGATAATGTTCAGAATCCTGCTTGTCTGAATTCTACGTCTTTAGTTTTGCACTGGAGCTGCAGAATGCTGAGACTATATTCACTAGTTTACCTGAAAGATTTGAGCATATGGAACAATCAAAAACAAATATGAATGGAACAAAAATACTTATAAAAAAAAAAAAGAGTGTGACATTACAAAGACATTCAATGCTGATCCTTTTAATATTAAAATCTCTGGTGCAAAACAACTGATCAGCTAAATCTGGTTCTAAAATGGTGTAATGTAAATGTGTAATTAGTTACACCCTTCTCTACATTACTGCTATTTGCACTACTTAAACATCTGGTACTGTTTTCTTGTGTAAAAATACCACCATGATTCCTACAAACTCCCTGCATCCTACTGCACATTACTGTTACTTGCTACTTTTTTGTACATAACTCCAATTCCTTGTGTGTGTAAACATACTTGGTGAATAAAACCTGATTCTGATTATAATATAACAGGAATGCTGTTAATATCATTCAAACAAGAAGCTGAAAAGATCAACCAAAAGTATTTGCCAGTTTTGTGTCTATCAGCTGCGGTGCAGACTTCCAAAAAGCTGTTTGCTCCATGTGATCTTTCCAACTTCGAACTACAATTCTGCATTATTTCCGTCCCTCTATCCCTCTCTTTCATCTGTGCCCTTTAGTCCTTTGATCGCTCAAGCCACTCAGTGGCAAACCTGCCTCTTTTATTATCTTAGGAAGGATCAGGCCTTAACACCAGGCCAGCAGACATTAGCTCCTGTTAATTAACGAGTCAAAAGATTTGTAGAAACATATTTTTAGCTAAACGTTCTACACATAGTACACAGCTCTGTGCTCTTACACGTCTCACTGACAATGCAATGCTACTGAATAGAACTGTAGCTCTTACAAGGAAGGAGGTAGGATACAGAGCATACAAAGTCCTAACCATGAAAGAGGCTTAAAGAAGTGAAGAGGGCAGAAGCGCTACAGAAAGGAAGCCAGACTCTGAAATAATGGCGCCCAGATGTTGAACCCGAATCCCTACTGCAAGCCTCCGTCCTCCGTCTCCTCGTTTTACCAGCTGCACATCTTTTAGCTAGAGCTGAAATATCTGTCACCCACATGTGAAGAGAAGCACATTCACTCCTCCTCCTCCTCCAAGTGACCTTTTCTTCACTCTTTTCATGTCATTTTCTCACACGATTCAAATCAATCCAAGAAAAGCTCCGGTCATGAAGAAGCTTTGATGAAAAACTTTATTCAAAAAAGAAAAAAAGATGCGCTTCCCTAAACTGCCTTACAGTAGGACTGGGAAGTTTACCTTCAAAGACCATCAATGATCATGTATTACACATCGTGCTTGATACTTTAGGAATTATTTGGTGTAGAGGCTTACTTTAAAATGCAATTTTGTCGCAGAAATGTGTGGCTCAATGGGACATAATCTGTTTTCAAACCTACTCACACAGCTTCACAGTTTATAAGTAAAAATCTTTTTTTGTCTGGATTCTCTGCACTAGGAAGAGATTCAGTGTGCTCATGGTAGTTATAAGCACATAGGAGACATTCACTATATGATTGAACCATCAGACTCATATGTGGCTCTTCCTCAAACTGTTAACATGAATTTGGAAGCAAACATTTGTCTACCATGTCTTTGTCTACCAGTATGTCAGTGCCCCTCTGCACAATGCGAGCTACACGGTTAGGAGCCCTGACTGAATACAGTGTCAAATGAACTGGAGATTTGACTGCACCCCAGATCTTCAGTGACTGGCTTCACTCATGTTCTTTTGGCTGAATAGTCACACATTCCCACATCCACACTCTAAAATGGAATGGAAAGCCTCCCCAGAAGAGTGGAGGTTATTATAGCAGGAATGCAGTGAGTAGATCTGGAATCAGATCCTCAACATGTACCCAGGGATGTGATGGTCAGGTGTGCACAAACTTTTGTTCAGACACTCTACAATATCTATGAGGGTTGCCCTTAGACAAAGCTCCCTTCTCAAATTCCAAAAATTGACAAGCACACATTTGGTTATACAGCATGTTTGTCCAGAAAATTCTCCCAGCTCCCAAACCAGTCTAATGACATCTCTGCATGTAGAAGTACAGTAGAGGTTATGGTCAGAGCGTAGGTACAGCCATGATAAAGCACCCCTGGATTAGAGAGGGTTAAGGGCCTTGCTCAAGGGCCCAACAGTGGCATCTTGGAAGTGCTGGGGCTTGAGCCCTGATCCTCTGAGCAACAACCCAAAACCTTAACCACTTGAGCCACCACTGCCCTAAACACTTCAAGGCTGTGTTCACAAGAAATGTTTTGTTGTCATTATCTGTTGCTGTAGCATGTTTGTTTCTCACCTCCAGAGTTGGGGGTTCTCAACACAATCCTGTTGCGTATGTGTCAATTCAACTAAATCGTTCATCCGCTTCCCAAAGAAAAAAGGTCTTCAATACCAACGTTTGTTATTCGTGATCCTCCAACTGCCCTCTTAACTTCTTCCTTGCAGCTCATTTCTCTCAGGACAGCATGACTGCAGACCAGTACGACTGCAAGTTATTGATTTTTCCCTGGGTTTTATGACACTAAATAATGAATCAACATATTCCTCCTGAGGTTTGTAGCAGCCGAGTTACAATATGCTGATTTTAAAGAAGAGTTTATTCATGTGCAAAATGTATATCCATACACTGTGCACGGTGATGGCTAGCTAATTTACTGAGGTAAAATAACCCTACCTTGCTGAGTCCTGAGTAAAAATTCCATCCTGAATCATGTACATATTAAAATATTTGTGATGTGTTACATTGTTCCAATACTCTTTTCAATTTTCATCATGAGAAATTCAGTGTAGATGCAACATGGCTAAATGATGCAGCTTTGGGCTAGTCTAGTTAGCAATCCATAAAAAGCCATGCACAAAGGCTCTGATGGTGGAAGCTTTGGAGCTTGATCTGTTTGAGCAAAGTGTATAGATGAGGGTCTCAGATACAGGACAGACTAAAACAATAAAGCACTGCTGCATCACTATCCAGTCTTTAGGTAGAGAAGAATTCCATTTGGGATTTCTCTGCAGACAGTTGAACTGCATTGTGGGTAACATAGGAACACCATAGCCATTTTTTAAAACTTCAACTTATAAAGTGTAGTATAATTCCATTACTTTGCACCTTCTAGCAGAAGTTGTTATTTTGCTTCATATTCTGTCAGCCTTATTTCAGAATAATGCAAGTCAACTAATGAATATTAATGACCTTTGGGGCTTTACAGATGAATATTCATGAGTGGCGGGTGCGCTCAGTGAAATTAGACTGACGGAGATATTCTAAACAAACGTTTTTTTTTTATAGTAAAATTACAAGAGGTGTGTTTCAAAGACTCTATGAAGTAAAACAAAACAATGGCAAAAGTGAAAAGAATTATTATCTATAACAAATTAATTAAATGTGTATTGATTGTCTTAGTAACGCTTGATAAAAACTTTCGTCCTTTATTTTCTTCGTTTGGCCACAAAAACCAAATATTTGTAATGCTCTTGTTTAGTAGGCATTTTTCAGTGAGTAATTTGCTTTGCTTTATGTATAACGCTTTCTATATAACGAAATAACAATATTGAAAGTGTATGAAAATATTTTGTAAAATCGTTGTAAATTGGCGTTTACCTTTGATCACAGATCTCGTCTAAAATCGCGAGATTTGACGCGCTTTTAAACTCAGTTTTATCACATTTTTAACATCTAAGAAGATGTATTTGCTTATCTGTAAAGAAAAAAACCTGAGCTCCGCCTATTTGGAGTGAATTTATGGTAATATGTCTTTATGAAGAGGCTGAAAGCCAAAAAAAAAAAGGATTTATTAAATAAACAATACATGTGGTAGGTCTACTTGCTCTTCAGCATCTAGACTGAATATTATGTTTGTATTATGTAAGAATGTGTCGATAACATGTGGTACTGTATTTAATTAATGTACCACAATGTGATTAATTTACTTAATTAATTAATTTCCTTACCTGTTCTCTCCTCCAGATGTCGGCAGAAAACAGTATCACCAACACCAACAGTGCCAGAGGTACAATTCCTATCCAAATCCACCGCATCTCCAAAACAGAGCCTTCTGATAATTTAGTTTTACAACCTTTTAAACAAAATAGGCGATGTTTTACATGCGGGTTTATTCTGAACAGCACTTATGCGCACTAATCCTCCATCCAAAATCCAAAATCCTGGGGTAAACCTGCAAAACTGCTCATCCGAAAAACTAAAAGTATTTTCCCACACCCACACAAAACTTTCGCATTTTAACAATCCACCTTACTTCACAATGAAACGACGTTATTCGCGTTTATTGTTGTTTTATTTGCACCCGAACTTTAACCATGTGTCCGGGAGCGCTGAGATCTGGAGCTCTGTGGAGAGTGATTCACCAATGAACCGACTCTTCTGTGAACGACCCTCTGAAGGTGAATCGCTCGTTTGAATAGATTCGCGTGGTCGACATTGTTTGAACATGCAATATACAGTATCTAAGCACTTGTTAATTTAGCAGTACAATTCTTAATAAACTCACGAACTAAACGTCTTTGGTTATTCCCAAGCATTTGCCGCGTGTTGATGGGTCCATGGGCATGCTCTCTCATTAGAAATAACTATATCTGTCATGATTTTTAGCGCAGCAATGGGTGTAAAATCAACCAGATATTAAGTCAAGATGGCACACGATACATATGGCTCTTTATAGTTTGCCTTAGACATGAATTAATATGACTAGTAATAAAAATGTTGTCTATCCATTTACGACTGACCCGTGCAGAGAAGTCCAAACATATGCTAAAATAATTACAGAGTGAGTAAATCCCTGATGCTTACTACATTCTTGCTAAATCTCCCAATGGACTTCTGTAATGGAAAGAATGTGTAAATCTTTTAATCTAAAAATATTTTATTAAGTGTCTCCATCAGGATCTTTCTCCCTCATCTTGGCTGTGTTTTTAGCACACTACAATTTACAAGAACCCAAGGCTTAATAAGAGATCAGGGACTCTCAGATTAGAAGATGATGTTGCCTCTCATGAAGACAGTTTGTATACACAAACAATCACCTGCCTACATTTGTGTAGTTCCTCCTTGTGCCGTCAAACATCTGTGACCCATCGAGGCATGGTGTGCTGGTAGTATGTGGCACAGAGATACCAGCAGATCCTTCTTCTTGTGAGTTGGGTCTCAGTGGATCAGACGTGTTTGTCCATTTCACAGATGCTTGATTGGACTGAGATCTTGGGGAATTTGTAGGCAACACCTTGAAACTTTATGTCACAATTTGTCAGGGGTGTACTTGGTCTGCAGCACTGTTTAGGTAGGCTCTATGAGACAAATCAACGTCGGCAAAACAACACTACTCAAAGTTTTCTAGCAGAACATCATATCTGAACATCATACTACCTCCACCAGCATGCCTTCTTCCCACACTCCATCCTGGTGCCATATTTCCTCCAGGTAAGCGATACACATGTACCAAGATGGTATTCTTTACATATTTACATCATTGGATGGCAGAAGCCATCATCCGGAGCAACTTCACAGCATTGCTTTATCAATGAAGACTATCAATGAATACATCCATACTGGTTTACGAGGTCATTGAGTAAAACACACAGACAACACTTTTAGATTTTCTGACTGCTCTACAGCTATGCAGCCCCATAGACAGCAATCTGTAATACACTGTGTGTATTAAAACCTTTCTATCATAGCCAGCATTAGCTTTTTGTACTGTAGGATCAAATCAGTCATGATCGCTGTCCCAAAGTTTTTTTTGGGACCACTTTTGACAGCTACTGACCACTGCATACCAGGAACAACCCACAAGACCTGCTGTTTTGGAGACTCTCTGACCCAGTCAAGTAAACTTCAGGTCCCTACAGCTACATCTTTCTTTCTTCCAAACACATTAACTTTGAGAACTGACTGTTCACACCATAGTGACATCATAACCAGTGTTATTCACTCCACTTGACAATGGTTTTAATGTTACTTATGTGACAGTTTCAAAAAATACTGAAGATATACAGAATGCAAATAATATAAAGATTGTATAACAATATCTACCAATTTCGGTGGAGTTTCTCAAACTTGCTGCTTAAGCTAAATTAGTTGGTTTATAAGCTAGCTAAATATAGTCTTTGTGCTTTGTAACTGATATTATCTTAAAATCCTGAATTACTTCCACTTCCAAAGAACGAGACTTCATTTCCAAGACGTTTTTCTCCTTCTGGGTGGAGACAAAACTAAATAATGTTTATTTGTTGTAATGACAGACACACACAGATCTAACAGACATCCTTCCTGACCTGTAAACTTTTAACAGATCTAATACGAGGTGCGACAATGATCTGTTTGATCCAGAGAGCACTTTTTTTAAAAAAAAAAAAAAAAAACCTCCTCTTCCTCTTAGCATCTATGAGTGGAGGTGCTACCTGAAAGAGCAAGGTGTGAAATGTCACTTCAGTGTTGTGTTAACATTCACAGCAAATCCACTGAAAGCACTGTGTCAACATTTCATCTACTGTGTTCTGCAAGTCAACTCCAGACAGAACAGGCTGACGTCGGCATTTTAAAGGCCTACACATTAAGCATGCACACGCCGTACTTCTTCAAAATCCACTGTGCAGAACAAGGTGAAAATTTGGCAAAGGCTTGGTGTCCTTGGCTAAATGGCCCCCAGTCTCTAGCTAACCCTGCTAGACTGTCTGACCTTTAGAGGGCTGAGGGGAAAGCCTGTAGTTTTTCTCAGCATGGTACCTTAACTCGCAGCTCATCGTATGAGGAAGTCCAATATGGATGAAGAGGAAATCATTAGCTTATGATGGATTTACTTGGCATGAATGGTGCTTTGTCTAAGTGCCCTTGAATGACCTCCAACTCAATTCAGAATTCATAAGAGTTCAGAATGCCTTTCTAGTTATGGATGAGTCCTGCATATAAAACAGTGTCGCAAAATACCTCGATATGCTAATCGATTATTCTAGAATAACAGACAAATTACAAAAAAAACAAAGAACAGTTTTAAGTTTTGTTAAGATTACAAATACACCCCCGCATGAGGAAATACATCCCTTACACAGTTGGCTTTCAAACAAAATCTAAAATTGCTGTCACAGCACTGAATTAATGGATGCTACGGATTTCTTTTTTCCAAAGACAAGACAAACAGGGCTTTGATGAAGGACACCTGAGAAGCGCACGCATAACTTGCGGCCTGCATTCTGGCCCAAGGCCGGGGGCTTTGGCGTCGCTCCAGGTGACTGCGGAACTAGAGGCTGTTTGACCCTGTGCTGTCAGTCAGTCTGGGAAAGAGCAGCGAAGAAAAGAAGAGGGAGGTGGAAGAGCAAAGAGGAAAAAGAGCAGCAAGACAGCAGCTCCTCTTTCACTAAGCATGAGAGACGAGAGTTTAATTGGCCATCGATCCATCAGGCGGACCGTCCTTTGGCATCCGTACTCGCTTAAAGATTGACCATGACGTCAGCCCACACACACACTTTTACAAGAACAAATTCCTCATCTCATCTTTCTGAGTATTAATATATTTCTCAAAATGGTGTCTAGAGACTTTGATAGTTTTTTGCAGAGATAGAAAACACAATCAAACCTTATGAAGCTATATTTAATATTGAGATATTAATAAGTCTGTGCCACTTAAATGGAACAGGTTTAATCCAAACTTGACAAACATTAACATCTTATTCATGAATAGAGTTGAACCAAATGACAGTTACACAAATGTTAAAGTTTGCTGATATTCAACACACAGTATCATGTCCCTGTATGTCTAGTAACATATGTATTAAACATACAGGGACATGATACTGTATGTTGACTATCAGCAAACTTTAAATTAATAAAACATTTGATTATAAAACAATGCATCATTAATGGCAGAATATAAAACGACATCTGGCAAACTGATGCACACACGCACGCACACACACACTGTTCACTGCATTCATGACGTCTGTTTTTGTGTCTGAAACGTTCTGCTGGTTTCATGCTGTTTCTCCTTTAAATACCAAATAATGTAAATAACACTTTTATTAAAAACTTACTATTCAAGTGTTCTTTTGTGTAATTTGTACTTCACTGAACTGTGTACTGTACGTTTGAACAACTTTTAGTTTCTCCTCCGAAGGTATTTTGGAGTAATGAGTCATGATTAGATTCATTTTGTTTGATTTTTTTTTCCACATTAATCACTTTTACAGCTTCTCAAACATTTTTTGTCTTATAGGTTATTTAACGTGTCACATTACGATGTTATGTACAGCGTGTTATAAATAAAATTTCACTTGACTCACTTCAGCCTGCAGCTTCTTCTACATGTGTTAAGGATGGAGCGGTAACATGCTGGAGAGGCGGACCGCAGGGTGTCCTGTCCTATTTGTCGCAGTCGCTCCTGTGTACGAATGTTGTGTAAAATAAAAATGGAAACTAAAACTATACAGAAATGAAAGGATAGAGTTAATATTCAAAAGTGACTCGTTTTCAAAAGAAACCACTCAAGTCATGGGAATTGTTTTTTTTCTTTATTAGGATTAACAGGACAATCACAAAGTTACCAAATGAAGAGTACACACTGAAGCTGAGGGATCAAGCCCCACAGGACCCTCATCATCTCTCAGAGAGGTGCAGAACATGTGAAGAAACTCTTGTAGGAAAGTGTGTAGTGTTGTCTGGATCGCTGTAGCTTTAAGATTGTGTTCAAAAAGAAAATCAGCACTTTTTTTTTGTGAGAGCGCTGTTTAACCATGATGAAAGTGCTGAAAACTTTTACTTGGCCTACGTTATTGAATAGTGTTTTTTTTTTTCTTTTTTTTTTTTTTTTTTGAGAGTGTCACACTGAGAGGATAGATTTAGAGAAGCAGAACTCGGCTCAGTGCTGCTTTCTAACATTTCTCTATGGGCCGAAAGATTCTGGAAAAACTTTTCTTGAAAGCGGAGCTCGGATTCAGTTCCAAAGAAATTCCAAGAACCCATTTTATTTCTTCAAAGCTGCACTTATTGATGTGCCTCCACAATTGTGCCATAGAAATCTCAAGAGCCAACTAGGGGAGGGGATATGGAAAGATAAATAATCAGTGCACTGGAAGAATCCCACTGGTCCACCGTAAACATCTGGTAAACAACCTGGTAAACATGCTAGCACGCTCGAGGATACCTGAGAGATGTTGGGGGACCTTCTGCTTACAGAGGCTCAGTCTCTCTCACATACATACACACACATAACCAGCCTGAATAAACCTCCGCTACAGACACAAAGCTGAAACATCAGCCTGGCAGGTCACGTCTTACCCCTTTATGGTGTATAGAGTTTGTATACACAGACACACAGCTGGATTTACTCTAGTAATAGTACTTTGAAACGCATAGTTCCTCATTTTTGAGAAGTTTGGTCACACAGATAAAAGTGAAACATCAGAGACCAAAGCAGACGACATTTCCTCAGTATTATCCAGATGAAAAACTAAGTAGTGACAGAGAGGAAGATGACAGAGGATAAGTGATGCAAGTTGGGGCAAGAGTATTGATGCATACAATAAAACACTGCTTACAAAACATGGACGACAGCTAACTAATACACTTTGGGGATTAGGAATTAATAATAAAAAAAAGAAAAAGGAAAAAAAAAAGGGAAAAAAAAAAGAGGGGAAAAAACCTCATGGATAAGAATGAAAGGAGGAAAGTAGAGTTCAGCTGACTACACCAGAGCAGAAAGTACAACCACACGAGCGGAAAATGATCTGGTGACAAAGAGGAACATGAAGCACTGATGAGGCCTGAGAACAGAAGCACAGGTTCACTGCTTATCGCTAAACAGACAGAATGAGCCGAAAATCCTCCATTAGTCAACCGGCGAGGGGTCTGGAATGCTTAAAAAGAGGAAGAATAATGGGTTGGCCCGATGGAAAGGGGGCCTCGTCTTTTAGCAGGTAAGTATGCATAATGAAGTGAAATGCATCTTTCATATCCAAGTTTTCTACACTTATTTTCTACACTTTTGTTTTCTCCACTGGACATTATTTCTGAATAACCAATTAGGATTTTTTTTCCTCTTTTGTTTTTCATTGTCAGCGTGAACACAGAAAAAGGGGAAGAGGAGGGGAAGGGAGGAAGGGAGAGAGATAAAGGAAACGCCTCTTTCTGCACCTCCTCCAGTGAGGCTCCAGTCGCTCGTCTCTCCTCCTCAGCCCCTCCCTCTCCTCCTGACTGAGCCGGAGGGGGCTGCCGTTAGCAGCGGGTCTCGTAGATGCCGCTGCGGCCGATGTAGCGGACCCATTTAATCACATCGTGATCGCTGTAGTTCAGCTTCGGCTCGAACACCTTTAGGTAGCGCACCTTGAGTCCGGACGGGGCGAACGGCACCTGAGCGAGAGCAACCGCAGTTAATCAGTAGCTCTGTAGAAATACTAAGAGCTGAGGTTTATTAACAAAAGCACTGGCAAAGAATTATGTGCAGATTTTCTCATGGTGCACAGAATGTACCAATAATGTACAGTATTATATATTAAGCCCTTCTTTACTTGGTCACTGTATATAATTCCCAATGTAATTTATTAGCTTTCATGTCTTAAGCATTATTCTTAAAATACACAAATAAAAACAGGGCATGATGAACTCATAAAAGTGAAGACTGTCCAGAGGAAACTGCCAGTGTCATACCAAAGTGTTCTGAAAATGCTCTCCAAAATGGAGATACACTGATGTCACTGCATGACCCTTTGCTTTGTGTACATTTTGAATGTGCTAGTAATGTTTCAAGTCCTAAATGGTGCCTCCCCACTCTCTATGACCTAATGTTTAACATAGAATCATTTTACTATTTTTTAGATACCTTAAAAGATTTAACTTCATATTTACAAGGACGTTACACTAACTAAACTGACCTCAAAGTTCATGGAGATGGGTGGACGAGCCCACTTCTTCTTGTCATTGGTGGGCAGCAGCTCAATCTCAGCACTGATCTGTGACTCCTTCATACCAGCCATCCTCTTGATCCTACACACACACACACACACACACACACACACACACACACACTCTCTCTTTAATCAAACTAAAGGAATCCAACAAGGGTTTGTTTAATTGCCTCAGACAGGCAGAAAGAAGGCTGCAGATGCAACTCACTTCCACACGATGGCGTTTTCACTGGCCTTATACTTGGCTTTTCCCTTCATGCAGATCACCTGCACACCACTGGTGTTGAGCGGGGTGGGAATACGCACCTAAGGAAACATACATGCATATAACATTTTATCATTATTATAAACTATTATATGTTCAGGTTTAAAAATGATGGAGAATGCACTGGCAACTGCTCACAATCAAACCCACTGACTCTTAATTGGTTCATCATCTCAATTACAGGCATTATACACAATATTAACAATTCTATGGTTTATTTTAATATAAAAGAAGGCATTTTTGCACTCACTCACCTCAATCTTCTGGGCCAGGAGTGATGGTTTGAAGTTGGACTTGATGACCACCTTCACCTCCAGCTTGGTGCGCCCCACCTCTCTTACAAGAGGAATGACACGGAACGGCAGAATGATGTCCTTAGTAGTGCGATATCTACAGCAAGGGGACACACATACAGATGTGGAGAACCAGTTAGAGTGTGCACACAATGACATCTGCTGTGTTTACATGTAGAAACAGAATCACAGACCAACCTCATGAGCTCGTACTCTCCATCTGGTGGGATGAAGCTGATACTACGCTCAGAGTCAAACTTGCTGAGTCGGACACACTGATGGAAGGTGCAGTCGTCGATGGCTATAGACTGCTTCCCACTACTGCAGGGCATAAACAGGAGACACACACTCTGAATAACAAACATTACTGCGTCTCAGAACAGATGATGTATAGCTGAAGACAAGACAAGTATGTGTGTATTAGGAGAACACTGGGAACACTGACACAGCTATATATGCTATTAAGGGTAATATTAGTAATATTAGAGACTTGCCTATTAAATATCCATTTATGTACAAAGAGTCTATTGATGGAAAAACCTTTTTTATTGGACAGGGTGTCTGGTGTTTCAAAGGACAAAACTCTGTTTATTTCTGGACAAGAGTTGTTTTTAATAGTGCTCCGGCCCATTTTCATCCCTTCACTGGAATTAAGAGGCTCAAACCTGTTCCAGCATGACAATGTACAAAGTTCCATAAAGACCGAGATCACCAAGGTTGGACTTAAAAAAAAAAAACAAAAAAAAACAAAACATGACTGGCCTGCACAGAGCATTGACCTCAACTCCACTGAACAGGTTTGGAATAAACTGAAGCACTGACCATGAGTCAGGCCTACTTTTTATGTAATCTAGTGGAAAGCCTTCAGAGAAGATCAAGCACATATCTGTGATTGTTCAGCTGTCCATATACCTTTGGCCATACAGTGTATTCAGTAGTTATAAATAAACATGCAAAATGATGGCCTACTAATGCTGTATTTGGAAACAGGAAGATTTGGAGTCGTGTCCGAATCGAATGTTTATCAAGAAAGCTGTGTGTGTGTGTTAGTTATTAAATCCCCTCTCTATCATATATCCATTAATGCAAACAAAATTTCAGAAATTTGAATGAAACAGAAGGCAGGTTCCTACTTTGGAGACTTGGAATGACAGAAACACACCTGAGACTAGAAAACTATTAGAGGGTAATTTGTAGGTGGATGACTGGGTGAGGAGTGAGAGTACACTACCTGCCTCCCAACTCACTGCAGTCCAGCAGAGAAAAGAAAGAAAAAAGTGCAAATTACAAAATAAAAAAAAAACTGAACACGAAAACAAATGACAAACCTCATTTAGAGGAACGACCAAAAATAAATAAATTAATAAAAAAAAAAAATCAACATGCCATAACAGAGCCGACATTCAACAAAGACTAAATCAAACCTTTTACAGTATAGTCTAAAAGTCTGAGTCTTTTGACACAAAGCATTTCTACTTGATAAACTGGACATTTTTATTCTTTAGGTGTTAAAAGTCTCAGGAATCTGAGGTACTGATAATATCATATATCCCTCTGATATATCCTGTTGACACGTGTCATTTCATGCAGCTCTTCTGCCAATTAAAACAGAGACAAATATATGCTCTCAATAATTCAATAATACTTCAGCAGAGATAAAAGTGTCAAAAAAACAAACAAAAAAAAACAACAGTTTTTTCAGAGTGCACATTTATATGAGATTGATTTTTCCCTGATTACGAGTTTCCATTTTACAATATCACGATAAATAAATTAATCTTCCAGAGATAGCAGCTTCAGAAAGACAGGAATTTCGAGCATTTCCAGTTAAAGGAGAATGTGGAATGAGGGAGGTTTAATGATATTAGCAGCTCTGTAATCAGAAACTGTTGTAACCACAAATCCTCAGCTGGATGGTGGCTCTCTGACTGTCTGACATTTTTGTTGCTTAGCGTTAAACAGAAGAGCATTATTTAAAAACAAACAAAACCCCAGAGTCTTCCTTTATTCCACTTTACAGCCAAAACCCAATAAAGGCATTTTGCTTATTTTTGATGGTAGTCAGTGAAGCGGACTCTTGCTGCACTCCAGGGCCCTTCACTATGATAAGTGAGAACAGAGTGCTGCTGAATGAGCGGCACTTCATTCCTTCAGTTTTACTTCCTTAGACATAAACTACAATTCAGTGCACCAAACATTAACCCTTTCATCTGTAACACTAGCCTAGTGTGACTCTTTGCAGCACATCTCTACAAACTGTAATACTCAATAATCTTATTGGCTATGGTGGCATTGTAATATGTGATTCAGACTCAGACCTTCGGACTGAACTGTATGGTTATTGTATGTATAGTTCTTCATTTCATGGTCAAGAAGAACCAATTACAAAAAAAAAGCCATTTATATGAGTATATAGCCATTCACTTGAGTTTCTCACCTCTTGCCTGCATCGTCAGTAGTGCCCCCTTTGCCCTGCTTGTCGATGACGATCTTGTCGTTCATGCCAAACTTGCACTCAGGCATTCCACTCAGGTAGCTCTTCATAACCACACGGCCAGAGACATGGGCACTCAGCACCTGACCTACATGCAACCATGTATATTATTAGCCGTGTCACGGGTACACAAGGCTCAATCTACGCTAATCACCCAACACACCAAGCACAGCATACACCAATTACAGACACCAGTACTGCACCGAAAGCATGGCGTGCTAGCTCAGCAACAGAATTGAGTGTTACCTTGCGGTGACATGAGCAGGTTCACACTCTCCAGAACATCCAAAAAGAGCTCGTTGCGACGGTACTTGATGCCCTCACGTCTCCATCCGATCTGCCCAGTCACCTGACTGGTGATCTGAGACTGCTCTTCTTTAGTCTGGAGAAGGAAATACAGACGGAAATGAAGTCAAATCAATTGTGTGACTGTGAAAGATTTAGAGCAAACATTTTAACATAGACAGCATTTTATTTTATTTAGCATTTATTAAATTATTATCAGAGAGAGAAGCTATAACAGGTATGCTTACATGATGCTGGAAGACATGTCAGACCAGGCACGTGGAACATGGCGCACAGGGAGGTGAATACAAGAGAAAACAAATCAAATGAGTTTATCTGAGTGACTCATCTAATCATCTGTTTACTTGTAGGTTGAGAACAGTGAAGTAAAAATCTTCCATCTTGTTTAAAGTAAAGTTATTTGCACTAACCTGGCTCTTGATGCCCTGCTGAGTGATGAAGGTCTTCAGTGCACCGGTCTCAGAGTTCTGTGGGTAACCAAAGTCCAGAATCTCTACAGTAAGTGGAAAGAACCACGTAGACAGCGCAAATTAGATATCAATACAAATGAGTTCTTTAACACTTTTCTTACATTTAAATAGCAAATTAAACACCTTTATCCTCAGTTTTATTATTACTTTATTTATTATTTTCCCTCCAGGTTAGTGTGTCATCATGACTAGCTGTGCCTTCTGCAAATCAAACCTGGGTTGAAAAGTGCTCTGTGTTAATCTATAATGACATTTACATTGAGGCTCCTAGAAGTACACCAGGATTTTTGGCATTGTTTGTGCTTCTGGAGATAAAGACAATCCCATTTAGATGGCAGCACAAAGACAGCTGCCTATTTTGGACAAAATTCAAGAAGCAATGGAAGTGACCTGCTCTGAGAAGGTAAGGCCATTACTCTGATTGCCAGAGAAGCTTTCTATAAAATAAAAAAACCTGTCTTTGATATAATACCATGATAACATTTTGTTAACCTTGTCAAAAACATGGAAATCTCATCTCGACCACTTAAGGTAATATTGCTGCAGGATCCCAGGATGTGCAGAGACGCTGCTCTGTCTGCGCAGTATTTTCTTTAGGTTTTGATTTTCTTATATACGAGTCATAAAAATCAAAACCTAAAAAAACCACAGCACGACAGAAACTCCAGCTGGGACTTGTGGGAATAAGCGATCTCCTGTAATAATGGGTAAAAATGTAAAAAGGAAACAGGCAAAAAGAAAACACATCGAACACATGGTTATATTCCACAGGTGTGTCTTCATACAAATATCTGTTATAGAAACACTGATTTCACAGATGTAGACCTGCCAGACCCAAAGAGGAATAATGTGTAGATCTCTTTAAAGAGGACCAATGTGTCATCTGCAGAGAAGTATAGTTTCCTAGTTTAACCACCAGGATCTTGGGGTGAACAAGTCAGATTAACAAAATGACTCTTTTGCCATTAAAATGATTTGCCATTGAAATGATTTGTAAAGCTTTAGATGAACATTTCCTTGTATGCCTTGCATTCCTTGTATATTTATTTTCCTTTTATTTGACCCCAAAAAGTTCCTTTTTTGTTTCATTTCAAGTGAAGATTTTCAGTGACAGCATTTATAAATATACTGAACTGATGTGAACTAGGTTTGTCTCATGTTAGTCAAGTCTATGATGTACTATGACAGCTTATATATTTCATATTAACATACAAAACCTTCTCAGTTTCTCTTGGCAGATGGACACAAGGGCACCGTATTTACATTTACAGCATGTTGGCTCTTATACAGAGCGACACATATTTACTGAGCAAATGAGGGTTAAGAGCCTTGCTCAAGGTCCCAGCAGTGGATGACTGGTAGACCTGGGATTCTAATTCACGACCTTCCAATCGGTAGTCCAACACCTTAACCACTAAGCTCCCACATCCCACTTATCTGTCAAGAAGGCAGGGTTTCCACTAGGTCACTTAATATCCGAGAGCTCAAAAACAAATCTGTCAATCATTCCAGAGTCACAGGCTCACTGGTTTACACACCAATGTTAAAATCATTTGGTGTTCAGTGGTGAAGTCAATATAGTTTCAAACCCCTCTCCAGACATGCATTCTCTTTAAAGATCACCCTCATCCTTAGGGGATATGGAACTCATAGAAGTGTTGACCTCTAAAAAGATCACTGAGAGACTTAAAAAAAAAAAAAAAAAAAAAAGTAAAAGTAGTTTACCATCTAAGAGCTCGTAGATCAACACAAAGTTGTTTTTGATGTTCTCCTCACTGATCTTGCCGAAGTAGGCGGTCATGACGTCACACATCTTGTAGAGGAACTCGAACACCATGGCGGCGTTGACATTCTGCTTGGTGACGGCAGCCAGCCAGATGTTGGAGCGCTTGACATGGAAGAAGCTGGTCCGTGCGATGTTAGTGACGGGAGAGCGGACCTGCTGGCGTGCGTGGATCACGTTAACCCGGAACGCATCCACGGCGTTCCTCCTGTAACAAACATACAGAAGCAGAAAATGGTATCAGGACGTTGTTATAGAACACCTCTCCAAAATCCTGCACCACCTTCAGAGCAATGAAACAAACAGAAGGGACGAGTGATGTGTGTTTCAACAACTCAACATCATTATAAGAGACAAATTTAAATGCATTCATTATATATGTTTATTAATTAATAAGAATTGCCAAGTTTCACACTTTTCTCTAAACCTGTGAGACTGTTAAATACCTTTCTATTTAATGGAAAAACTGATGCTTTTAAAACTAATGCCACATGACAATTCAAGCCTGCATCATGCTGTTGAGAAAAAAAAAAAAAAAAAAAAAGGTAACGTTTTCTCAAAAACATTCACTTCTACCTGAACGACACTTATACGATATCACAGCGCAATTAAAAGCACAATCGGACCAATTTTGTCTTCTGTTTAATTCAGCAGAGCCAATCATATATTCTTGTTTAATTATACAATCATCACAGATGCAAAAAAATATTATTATGCTTGCTGTCTAATCATTGCATTCTTTAGAAAATTAGATTTACTGATGTACAGAGTTACAAAACTGCCTATAAGGACAGAACCCATGCTGGTGACTGAACATGGAGAGGAACTAAAGAGCAGATTAGAATCAGGGTAGAAAGTGGACTCTATTCAGGTTCACGTGTCACCCAGTGTCCACACTCCACTGACTGCTTGATCAAAACAAAACCATAGATAAATAAAATCATTTTCACATGCAGATTTCTCTCAAATTATTAATTATCACTAATATTAGCCACCCAGTGCTAAACCTCCATTTAACACAGCAATAATAGTCTTATTTAAACCCTTTCCTCTCTCTCCTCCTATCATCCACCAGTTTATGCTGATTGGCAGGAACCGTGTGTGTGTGTGTGTGTGTGTGTGTGTGAGTGAGTACTGGTGTAATCGACAGCTCGCTCCCTCGATGGAGCACTAGGGCACACAGCCTTATTTTCACTAGACATTTCCTTAGAATTGCATTAGGATTTGCTACGCTGTCAGGCTAATACAAGTTTGCACAGACTTCACGGATATTTCATGCAGTTTTGCTGTCTGCCTAAAATTTGATGTGACCTACTGTGACTGAACAGCTTCCACAGAGCGTTCAACACCACATACACACAGACATTCATTAAGAATAGCTTCTCGTATAGCCGATGAAGCACAGATGTGAAACAGGATATGAATGAAGATTCCACCATGTGTGTTTTTTCTTCTGTCACAGAAGGAAGAAAGGAGAGAGAGAGAGAGAGAGAGAGAGAGAGAGAAAGAGAGAGAGAGAGATTATATAGCCCTGAAGGTCTTTTTGGTTCTGCTATAATGAAGAATAATGAGAAAAACGAGCGGTTAATGAGAAAAGAAAACCAGAGGTATCTGAAAATCTACCCTTCTCTTCATATCGTTGTAGCAAATAACCATCGCTTCCCTCCTTCGTTCTGCCTTAAGTACAGATTAAAGCCATCCCATCTTCCCTTGTATTAAGTGAGGGTTTTCATGGTCACTCCACTGCTACACTTCGACTACAGTGCATTATTAAATACTCAGACACAGACGTACACGCTCTCTTGCGGTCTGTGAGTCGACGGCAATTTGTAGAGCCACTGTAGCCATAGCAACCCCTCCTTTGGACGGTGTCTGGGACTTTATGAGCATCTTTTTTTTTTTATCATCACAATACTTAACCTTCTATCATCGTTCATATAATTCATTCAAAAACAATTTAATTTAATTTAAAAAACAAACCTTTAACTTTGAAGTGGGGTCTGTAAAGACAGAAGCGGGGATCTGTGAGTTTTAGATTTGATTTCAGTGGTGGAAATCGTTATTGTCTCCCTTCCATTATCAAAGTTCCCAGAGTTATAGTTAAGCAGGCTTATGAAAATATTAACGGCATCTAAAGGGAAATAAAAATGTGTCGTGTGGAAATTCTTTAGAAATAATATGCTGTGTGATTCCCAAAGTCCCTGGCTGTGAAAAAAGGTCCTAGAGAAAGAACAAGGCAAAGACAGAAAATCAGGCAGGACGTGTCAGAACAGTTCTTCAGATCATCACGAATGCATATCCACACATCTACACTAGCACTTACTCACTGACTGTTTTCACCTGCAATGCAGCATCAGAAAAAAGGCTACACATAATAGAATTTTAAAAAAATGATTAAAAGGTATTCTTAAAGCAAATAATTAACAATATGCTATCAACAGAATTCGCTCCTGGATCAGATCAGATTCAACATATCTAATCCCGTTCACTGATGTAGTTATTACACATACAGCTTGTGGGTGGTGATGACTGACGTGATGCAGATCACGCAAATAAACACAGGCAGACTTAACGTTTGCTGCAGTCACGCCTCACAGATTTGAGCCCGCTTGCTGTGACGATCTCGTTACGGGGACGGTTTCGCCCAGTACTCGGAAATCTGATATTTGGATCGTGTAAGAGAAAAGCAAATAATGAGTGGCATGTCTAAAAATAACGTAGAGGCTAGAATGGAAATTAAAGCGACACTGACTGTAAGCAACACTCACTGAATGGAAAAATCTCCCTTTACCCAAGGTCAAATCAAAAGTCTGCCTGTTTACCGTCTGCCTCATCATAAAGCTCACGTTAATGAAGCAGGCGGATCAGCTCTCACCCTATGTCATCGCGGTAGACGCGCGAGATCAGCACCTCGCCCTTGTGGTTGTAGATGAAAAGTCCTCCGATCATGGTGGCGCTCGCGCTCAGTGTTCACATGCCATGGTTGAGAAATCTGGAAAAAAAGAAAAAAGACAAATCATGACAGAAATGCCAACATTAACAGCGAAGACAAACCAAAGCACAAAAACTGGGCCACACTGTGATGCAGATGGATGTGTGGAATATATAACAGTCCGCAGCAAAACACCACAGAGGCTGTATATTTACACACAGTATTAATGCAAATAATGAAGCAAGACTTTTTCCCCCCAGATAATTGTCTGACCTTTCATTAAGGTTAACGATACAATGACGGCATTTGATTTCTTTCATGTGTATTGTTTGAATGTGATATAAAAGAACAGTTCCATTATCAGAAAATTTTCTTTGGGACAGTGTAATATAATGTAAGATAAATACTGAGCTCAAGATGAGCAAACAAAAAACATGGACAGTGATTATAGATATGGAAACCCGGTACCATTACACACATGGACAAAATTGTTGGTACCCTTCAGTCAATGAAAGAAAAACTCACAATGGTCACAGAAATAACTTTAATCTGACAAAAGTAATAATAAATAAAAATTCTATGAATGTTAACCAATGAAAGTCAGACATTGCTTCAACGGAATTATTTAAAAAAATAAACTCATGGAACAGGCCTAGACAAAAATGATGGTACCCCTAACTGTATGTTTTCTTTATAATTACCTCTGAAGCTAAAGGACATGGAGCAAAAGAACATTTAATAAACCATTTTGGAACTGGAACCGAATATAAAAAAAACAAAGTACCAAAGATTTCACCGCACAAAAGTGCACTTTCACAACTATTCGTCCAAAATTGACCGTGTAGGGCAGCAGAATATCTGTGACCTGTTGAGGCATGAACTCTGGATGTGTGCTGTGGTGTTTGGCACCAAGACGTTAGCACCAGAACCTGTAAGTCCTGTAAGCTGTGAGTTGGGGCCTCCATGGGTCAGAATTGTTTGTCCATCACATCCCACAGATTTTGGATCACATGACCACTGCCATGAGAGAATATTGTTGCCCTGAAGAGTTTCTGAGGTAGCTGGAACATGACCTACCTAAATGGCAGAACTCTAAGCAGAGCATCACAGTGCCTCAGACTGCTTAACCTCTACCCCTAACGCATCCTAGTGTCATCTCGCCCCAAGGAAGCAACACATCCCTACCCAGCTGTTCACACAATGTAAAGGAAAACAGACCAAGTCCCCTTCTTCAATTGCTCCATGGTCCAGTTTTCATGCTAACATTTCCACTGTAAGTGCTTTCCGGTAGTAGCATGTGACTCTAACCGGTCTGTGCTGTGGTAGCATTTCTATCATAGCCAGCATTTATTCCCCATCTGCATTAATCCTTGTGTGTCCATGAGCCTGCAGCTTGTTCACTGGTTGTCCTTTCAGGGCCCATTTTGGTAGATATTAACCAATGCATAATAAGGCTGACACTTTTTATTTATTTATTTATTTTAAATTGAGTTTGAGGGAATTTCAAATGTCACATAGTTTGTCAGAATATTTTCAAATACCAGCTCCATCAAAAAAAACAAAAAAAAAAAAAAAAACACGTCTGAACCAAAAAAAACAAACAAAAAAAAAAAAACCAACCAACCTGATTGGGATCAAGTGCGACACTTTTTATTTAAATATTAGTAAATAAAAATGATTAATAATACACAAACATACAAGGTTGTATGTCTGCTGCTGCCCCGTCCGTCTGTGCCTCTGTCTGTCTTTCTGCTACCTCATTGGGGAGGCAAGTCAACAGGTCAGTCCAAAGATGTGTCATAGAAGCCTTTTTTTTTTTAAACAAAGCCTCATATTTGACCATTAACTTATAACTAAGATGTAGAATCCAAAATATCTTACACATACATTTTAGATGCTTTGGGGTTGTCACTGTCTGCTCAAAGCAGCTCTACTGCCTGCTGTTATCTTCCATTTTTGTATCATTATCTTCATTTAACTGATGGACCATGAGGGCATTCAGAACTTTAAGGGCACCCACTGCTGGATCAGATGCTAAACAACAAAATGAAAAGCAGTCTATTGGGTTTAGGCTGTATGTTCATCGTTGTATGGGCAAATTATAGATCAAATATGAATTTTTCATGTCATGTTCAATCTGATGTTTGAATATTGATTAAAAAGTGAAATGTGCCACAAGACCCGCTGTGTGGTGCTTGTTAAAGATGCTCAGGTCCCAAGTGGTTTTAATGTTATAGCTGTTCGCTATATACTTACGTGTGTGTGTGTGTGTGTGTGTGTGTGTCTTGAAATGGGCGGGTGCTTAAACTCAGAACCGACACATTTCAAATGTGGCTGATCAAACCAACAAAAATATTTTTTTTCCTGGCAAGTTTTAACCGAAGTATCTTGATTTAAGCAGATTTATCTATATATTCTCACACCTGCCGATAAAGGTTAGGCTGAAAAACACTGCAGAATGTTTTGAGTGAGCTGCACACCAGTGCGTGTTCCTCTCTTGGCCTGTCCTTTTAACAAGAATTCAAAATACCCTTTTAAATTGTAAACTAGGCGAGGACAGCAAGCAGACAAACACACCCACACACACACCTACACACACACACACAAACATAAATGCTTGATGTAGCAATGCACTGTATTCTTCAAATTCAATCCCTGACCTTGAACAGGTCCTACTGAAAAACGATTAATTCATCTGCATGGCTTCTTGAGGGACATGAATTAATTTGTTCATATTCATATTTAAGTCCAGCCACATTTCATGCATTTATGAAGATTTATTTAGATATTTATTTATTTATTTAGCAAATAAAACAGGAAGCTTATAAAATATACTGTCATACAAAATCAATCACATTATTATACTAAATATTTATAGGTTAAGGTCAAAGCTTATGTAAGGATACGAGAGAGAGATTTTCTCACACTTACCTCCAGGATTCAGTCAAAAATATGTAATATATAAAGATGATAAATCAGTTCGTAGAAAAATAGCATTAATTACAAGAAATTAATTGTAGAAAAGAAAGGAAATTTCACATCATATTTCACGGAACCGCAGCATCCAATATGTCTGCCGCTAAAACCGGCCTTTCCGGGGTTCAATCCTCAACGGATATTCAGCGCACTACATGGAGCGTAGAAACGAAATATTTCGTAACATGTGCAGTGCACTCGTGTTGAAAATGTGAGCCGTTTAGGACACAGCCCAAGAAAATGTGTACTTCCCTAAAATAACACTTAATTAAGTACCTTAATCGTGGCTACTGCAATATTCTTAATAGTCATTGTTCAGAACAGTAATAAAACCGAGCAGTAATAAAATATACTTTAAAAATATTAAACCGATGTCGGGTTTGAAAATTGATGAAATGTCTGCCGAGACCGGAAAAAAATATCTGACCACCACTGCAGGACGACTAGCTAGCTGCCTAGCGACATCACGATTGACGTTTAATCAAAAATTAATTTATATTTCTTAGATATCAAACTGAAACAATACAATGTAGAGGGTAATCTGATGTTTTCGGATACCCCAGGTTAAACACTGTCACAGCAAACTGTGCTATGTTATAGTTTTACAGACAAGCTAACGTTACTAGCCGTAGATACGCTCGGTTCGTTTGAATTGAATTTCTGTCAAGACACTCTTTCAGTAAATTAAAACCAAAAGAGAAAATAACTCTTACAGCTTACCAGGTGACTGTGTAACTGCCACAAAATTGGGCCGGTATTGCCCAAAGAGCCGTAGCTACAAAGCTCTGTTATTCAGTGAGCTTTGGAACACTATAGCGGTCACTGATCAGTCATTCTATTCAAGATGGCCGACCGCTCCCTCCTTTCGACCAGCGGTATTTTTTCAACACACCCGTTTTTTCGTGGAATCGACATACTGCTCCAGGATTGGCTGTAAGGACACGCTTACAATCCGTCACAATCCTATTGGATAAGATTGACATTAATAGCCAATCGTAGAATAGGAGGCGGGATCAGTCGGAATATGGATGGATTGTGGGTGCGCCTTCTGTCAGCTGATCCGATGTATAATGACGTTACGTCCAACCCAGGAGGAATAATAATAATAATAATAATAATAATAATAATAATAATAATAATAATAATCGTCAGGTTTTCTTATTAAAATGATTCATAACCCTTTTAGAAAATCCGGTTGGGTGCATTGCTTGTATTCGTTTTAACGATTATTTTAATGGTTATAGTATTAAAAAATGCAATAAGGTATAAGTGGACTACAGACAAAAGATTGTCCTTTTGAACGCAAGTATAATGGTTGGTGATAAGGAAATATCTTTAAAAATCTATATTATCTGTCATTTATTCATTCCACTTTATCTTGGTCACAGTCAGGATAGATCTGAGGTCTACACACACATTCATGGCAATTTAGTGTAAACAATATACCTACTGGTGTGTTTTTGGGAGGAAACCAGAGAATCCTGAGCAAGCCCATGCAAACGGGGGAGACCATGTGAAACTGTGTGTGTGTGTGCTGCAATACATAATGTAATAGTTGATACTTTTGACACATGACACTAAAATGACAGCAAACACAACATGTAGGCAATAAAACTATGTTTATAAATAAAAACAATTTTGTTTTGGCATAAAACAGTGTACAGCGATTATTAAAATTGAACCATTTGATACTAAACAGCATTGGTTTCTAATCATTAAAAACCTGTGATAAATGTATTTTGGAAAAACAATAATGAGTTTACAGAAATACAAAGAATCATTAGACTTTAAAAATACAGGATGTTAATGTTATCGATAAATCAACAGACGGATTTATGTTGGAAGAGTAAGAAAGAGAAGGAAGTTTAAAGGGGTGAAGTCTGCAGTTCAGTCAGTTGGTTAACAAATTAGAAGTGTTTAATCCTGCATGAAAACAATCTCTTCTCCGGTAAATTAAACCCAGATAAATATTCGAATGATTTCAGTATTTCTTTTTTTTAAATAAAACAAAGTGCAAAAAAGCGGTCCGTATTTATAACTTTGACAGATGTTACACAACTAACAGGATCACATTTGGAGTTCTTTGTTGTTTAATTGTTTGCTAATAATTCAGTTATATACAACATAATTGGTTCCTTTGTGGGTTTGTTTGGTTACACTCCTTCTGAAAGTACGTACAATAAACCTGTAAAAACATATTTTGAATGATTTCTGTTATATTGATGAACAGTGAGACAGGACACATGCTTAGTCTGGATCCAAGACGATCTTTCTGGCAACCAAATAAATAAAGATAAAATATGAATACTAATATAACTAACAACTCATGAATGGTTTTAACCAGTATTTAAATGGCGATGAGGCTCCAAAATGAATAGAAAGGTTTGCTAACAGTGATCTCAGTCTTTTTGGTATGGGCGTGGCCTTTTTGCTGATAAATGGTAGTATCTAAAATGTGCACTATTTACTGCTAATTTAACAGTACTAAGATATTGTAATCAAACCCAGGAAAAGATAAAACAGTGATTCTTCCTCTAGTAGGAACTAGAAAAGAGAAGTGAGAGTAGGTCATTAGGAGTTGTCTCTATTATGTTACGTTCACACACACACACACACACACTGACTTGCAGTGAAGCAATCGGAGGTTATTTTCTTTCAAAGCGAGCAAAACAATGTCCGGTGCCAACTAGATGTGGGCGTGACGTGACGAATTTGAGAATAGTTTAACTTTATGCAAATAAAGTTAGGAGCGACTTGGTGCAGCGACTACCGACGGGGGGTGAAGACAGTCGATCTGTGGCAAAGATCAGACACAATGTTTAGTATACTCCATTACTCTCAGGAGTTTAGAGCATTTTCTTCAAACCATGTGTACAATATTCTTTTAATTTCTTTCAGTTGAGTACGGTACTTTTTTCTCTCAGTATTGTTTAGTACTGAACTCTTCTTCTTCATGACAGACAGGATACTGTACTCCCTAATAAGTGGAGGAACTGACTAGCAGTATTGTGTGAGTCCTTATGTCTTCGTAAATGTCATTGTGATACTGTATATGTTCTGTGGTGAATCTCCAAATCGCAAAGTCAAAGCCGGAATGTGATCGAAGAGAGTCGATTGTCTCGTCATGATGATAGTGTAGTTAGTAGTAGCTGTCATGTACACATGCCTGCTAGCGTTCACCTGCAAGCGGCCATCTGATTGTTCCGTCTCGAACGGGAACCGATTAGCATCGCTGTAATTGCCAGGTGAGATTTTCGTCTTCATAAAACTTATGCACCACGCCTGAAACAGTACGCTGTACGCAGACGTACATGAACAAATTGGTCCTCTAGCATCCTCTACGAATGTTGCAGTGTTGGGGAATTGACGAAACATGAAACATATAGAACCTTATGTTACTCTTTCTCTTTCGAGTAATAGAAATCACTTTGTATTTTAAGTTCTGCAAGAGGCGCCCAGTATTAGGAACGCCCACTAGTGACATAGTGCAGTGTTGAAATCGGTGGATGCGTGAATGTAATGTTCTAGTTATCTTCTGTTCGTCAATTCTGTTAATCGTTAATCGCTACCTCTTTGGATTAAAGTATTAAAATTTGGACCAAAAATGACTAACGATTGTTTTGAGTGGCATTTAAATGTTTCCAAATTTCTTGTAGGTAACATTAAAACTGCATTTCTGTACATATAATTAGTTTTTACCTCAGATAAAAAAGCAGCAGGCATACTGGAGATTTTTTAATGAAGAAAGTCTGAGCACACCATCAGGTGACTTTTTTTTCTCTGAATGATGACGGATCATTAGCTTAAACGCAAAGACACTCCCCCTCACTGCCTGAGGTTGCTGCTGCCAGAGAGATGATGATGATGATGATGACATGATCGTTCCTATATCTAGGTTACCTGATCATATTTGTTTGTAATATAATAAACATAATATAATTGGATCTCCTGTTGATCTGACTTTAAAAACAAATAAGGACTGGAAGTAGTAACTGTAATGAGACCCCAGTGTAATAAAAACATTGTTTTCACCCCCTCTCTTTCCCACTCTTCATATGATTACTGACAGAGAATGTACAAGAAGAAACATTAAATATAAAACAATCGTCTATAGTTTCTCATCATAGCATCTTCTTTTGATGTGAACTGTTATGAACGGATTTCACTTCGTCCGTTAAAAGCAAAAAGCCCCATAGGGAGAGGCTCTACCTCCATCTTCCTTCTCCCTGGTCTCTCTTTCGTAGTGTTTGATAAAAATGGCTCCGGATGAGGTTATGAAACTGCAAAAGGAAAACGGCAGACGGAAATGCGAGACATAAAAAAGGACACCACACGGAAAGTATTCACGCCACTCTGAGCTCATCCGTCTGTCCCGCAGAGTCTTCCTCAGCAGGACACAGGGATAGGAGCTCCATCCAGCCCAGTCTTCTTCACTGAAGAAAGTACAAGCCACAGGACACAGGAAGGACAATGCAATGGAACACTCAGCTACCCCTTTAGCAACTTACGAGGGTAACGAGCACATTTTCCAGAAATCTTTCTATCCGCACGAGTGTCAGGTCACCCGTTAGTCACCTGAAGCGCATCACATGACATCCACGAAGAACTCGCTGGGGTTGCCCATGGCCATGCGGAATGACTGGCGGGACGCCGTGAGCTCTGGGGGCACTGATGCCAGGTCTCGGCTCGGTGGAGAACCAGGTGCGGCGGCTGCAGGAGGTCCGTATGACGAGTTTTGGCCTTGTGAGAGAGCGCTGTGGGCACTGCGGATACTGTGCTCACTAGGGGGGGCTGCCGAGCGCTCACTAGGCGCTTTCTCTCTTTTCTCAGTCTCACTTCCGCTCCCGCCTGACTTTGTCTCCAACGCACCGGCCTTATTCCCACTGCGGTTGGAACCACTGCTACGACTCCCTATGAATGAGAAAATAAAGGAGAAAATGGAGGCAAATAAAGAAATAAATGCAGAAAGGTGTTTGGAGAAGCAAATTCGATGATGCCGCAGTCATACACAGAGAGCAAAAATGGACAACACCCGGTCCACCCACAATGATTACTTGCTCCACTGATAATCAGAGTCTGTTACACTGCCCTGTGATGCAGCAGGAGCAACAGTTCCAAAAGAAAAGAAAGCATGGTTGGCTGGCTTAACATTTCTTGAAGGAAGATCTCGTAGGTGAGAGACAAAAATGTGAACCCTGACAAAATGTATGACAGGAAAAAAGTGTTTAATAAAAATGATTATTATAGTATATTATATTTTCCTGAAACAGCAATGCAGACTGTTAATAAATTTGCTTGCTAAGCAACATAACAGAAAATAACCAGGACGTTATATAGACAGAACAATGGCTGGAGTGAGTTTTCTTGGTTGCTGCATTAATACAGAATTAATGAATTAATACAATTTTACAGATCAACCCATCCATTTCATATCAGTGCTTTTGCAACAGACTAATAAATAACTAATGTCGTATATAGTAGATTCTTGTGTCTTAAGTTAGAATTACAGAATGTACTGAAAATGAATCGAAACAACATGCACAAGTATATTGCGTGAGCTCGGGGCTGACAGATCGTTAAAAAGCTTTTAGACACACTTAGAGACACTGAGAACGGAGAAATCTGGATCATCACAGCAGGAGCAACTGCGCTTAGAAAGTGAATGACGTTCGTCCTATCTTACGTACCTCCCAAATAACAAATAACTATTAACTGTGAAATGTTGGACACATCCATGCAGAATTTTCTATGTTGTGAGCACAGCTCGCCTACAGAGATGACTGCACTTCCATCTGATGGAGCGTGAGGTCATGGTGGCACTGACCTAACTAGCCGAGTCGTGTTAGCTGCGTTTGGCGTCGTTTCCATCGAATAGGAAAGGGCTTATACTTCTGGTTGAAAAAAAGTTTGTGATCCATTAGAGAAGATACTACCCTTCTAAAATTCATGTGCATGCTGTAATATACATTACTTGGGACACAACTGGTGATGAGGTTAGTTACCCTGGTAACAACCAGCCTTACACCTCTGTCTATTACAAGCCAGATCTTTTGAATACCATATAGTGGAATAATGATAGTTGCTCCTCCCTTGAACTAAAAAAAAACTCAACATCAAAATGGCCTCATGGGAAAGTTACATATGTAGTGAGGAAGAGAGTCTGAGTTTTATGATATGATATGATCAATGATCACATTGATCTAACTGAGGCTTTTGGAAAGAGAAGTCACAAGGTACAGTACTGTGCAAAAGTCTTAGGCACCATATTATCTGTAGTACAGATTTTGTTCTATAAGTTTATGATGTCTGC
>JAOTRN010000036.1:25032161-25042416 GCA_028566695.1 Bagroides melapterus
CATCATAAACTTATAGAACAAAATCTGTACTACAGATAATATGGTGCCTAAGACTTTTGCACAGTACTGTATATGAACAAACCGGTGCTGGGTCTGTTTTTTTCAGTTAATAAATTGTGTTTTTGTTATCCCTGCATTTGGGTCGTGCACCGTTCCTGACAGTAAGAGGTACTTACCCATGTTTAATGTGACAGTGATGATGTTCAGAGACATGGTGGAGTCAGTTATGCTGCTGAACGAGGATGACTGAGAGAGAGAGAGAGAGAGATAGACAGAACAAAGAGAAGATAAACCGAGAGACACAGTCAAAGTGGGCTGGCTAACACTGATAGACAGTTCTTGCACGTGTGTCTGTGTGTGTGTGGATCAGCTGTCTCACCCTCTCCATCCGCGGTGGTTTGGTTTTCCGTCTGCGCCGCCGATGTCGCCTCATGAGCCGTGATGATGTGCTTTGCTCTGTAGAGCTGCTGAAACTGCAGTGACATCACATCACATCCATCATGTAACTTCTTCTACACATGTATTATCCTGACACTATTATTCTTAATTCTGACTGGTCCTCAAAGTCATGTGACATTTTCAAGCCGTCCTTCGACTGCGTATTTACTGTGCACTAACAAAGGAAAGGCGTTCTTCTTGCTGAGTACGGATGTACGTATTGTTCGTGTGTTTGTGCCTCAGTGAATCCATTAGGAACGTGGCCAGATTAAAGCCTCAGGCAACTATCCATGATCCACAAGATCCAGTACTGTGTCTTCCTGTGTAGTCAGTTACACATTTAACAAGCTAATATGTCTGTATGTTGATTGACGTAAAGTATATACTGTGCAGAATAACTCTATACACATTTTATTGTTGATGCTGTGAGCAGCCATGTTGATGACATCACTTGTTAAACTCTGGGTTAATAAAAAAAATCCTGAGCAGGAATTCTGAGTAGATGAGGCATTTTCTTTGTTATTACCCAGGCAGACTGTCGGAAAGTCTGAGTTACTGTATACACATAACACTTATACACCGAGTTAGAGACGTAAAGTGGGCGGGGCTAAGAGGTATGTTTTTGTATTCATCAATCGGTGGTGTCCCGGAACATTTCTTTTAGCTCTATATGCTGTATATACTGCCACGTGCTGTGGAATGAACTGAGTATAATGTTTAAGGTGTTACGGGATCATCACAAAAGATCCTTGCAATGCAGATAAAAGGAAGCTGAGGTCTCAGCGCTCCCCAAAGTGAATGTCTCTCGTGTGTAACGGTTTCTCTGGTCATTTAGTTCAACCGTCCAGATTTACTCGTGAATTCATTCATCGTTAAATCTGTCCAGATTACCGTCACTCTGCACCGTCTGTTCATTAGAACGCCAATGTAGGCTAGGATTATGTCATATACTAGATTTGTGTCATGTGCTATTGGCTGGTTGGTGCTGCAGTATCCCTAGATTTTCTAGGATGTTGGATATAAGTTCATATCATAACGACTGTGACATGAGATTTTATTTATTGTTGTTGGTTTTCAGAAGGCTGGCACGTGTAATCTCTCACCGGCTGGTCGAGTCATCCTCCTCCGAGTCGAAGAAGCTGGTGGTGTCCAGTTCACTGCTCATGAGCGTGGAGGAGGTCTCATAACCCGCGGTCTCGGGTCTGCGTTCGGGCCGCGAGTGACCGTTCAGCCTGCCTCCTGCGGCGCAAACGCACGCACATAAAAACAACACGATCAGGTGAAGGAAAGGGAACAGCAAGCGTGAATGAGCCTGTATGAGCCTTTCTGTTTGGTTCAGATGAAGACATTGAGATATATGCCAGTCTACAACCACATACAGGATACACACATACGTCTCTAAGACGACTTTCACACTGGCAGTTTAGTGCAATTACATGATAAATTGTTAACGTGAAAGCTGTCACGTGGACCAGGAACAAAACCCGAGACACCCTGTAGGAGGCAGCGTGAGTTCTGGAACCGTGTCACAATTAACGTCAACGTCAACACAAATCGTACCGCAACTCAGATCTGCACTTGTTCAGGAAGTAAAGTATCCTGCGTGTGTGTTTCGACCGACGATCTTCAGGCCTCAGACGTGGAGCGTGAGTGGAGGTGGAAAAATGGTGAGTGGTGTTGTGTGCTCTGTGCTTATGTGCGTCTGTGATCAATTAAGATGAACCCAAAGGGACCAGGGTTTGACAGAATCAAGCAGGTCTGGATCCCTGGTCCCTTTGGGTTCATCTTAATTGATCACAGACGCACTTTATTTCAAACATCTTGGTATTTTTATCAGTGATGGAAATATAGTCTGTGTTTGGGTGCATGAGCATGTGTTTAGTGAATGGCTCCTTTTTATTTTCATCTGAGGTTAAGATCACGTTTAGAGGATCTTGTGCTCATACGTTCAGGATAAAACAGAAATGTTGCAGCTTCGTCATCATTTTCTATCAAATTGGATGTTTCTGTTTCAACATGGACTATGTAATATTCCTCATGTCTGTCAAATCAGCACCAATCTTCTTGAGAAACTTCTCCCTCTGTCACAGGAAGAGTTACGTAATGGAAAAGCCCCAATTACACACACACACACACACACACGCACACGCACACACACACGCAAACAGCCACACAATGCACACACACAAACACAGACACACAGGCACACATTGAACACACACACACAGGCACACACACAGGTGCACAACATGCACTCCACACGAATACATGCACAACACACACACACACACACACAGGCGCACATTGCACACACACACACACACACACGTGCACAACATGCACTCCACACACATACATGCACAACACACACACACACGTGCACAACATGCACTCACATACATGCACACACACACACACACACACACGTGCACAACATGCACTCCACACACATACATGCACAACACACACACACACACACACAGCTGGTAAATGAATAGATTTGCTCCCAAGTGGAACTGTTCAGTGGAGAATGGAGTTTGGAAAGACAGAAATATTCTTGACGACTGAACAGTCATTAAAAAGCTCCAGACAGGAAACCAATCGCACCATGATCATGGGTGTCTTTCCTGCGTGGTCTCTCTCGTTCTCTATCCCTGTCTCGCTCTCTCTCTCTCCGTGCTGAAGTGCCGACCTCGGCCTCCGTGTCGTTGTCCAGGTTGTCTTGACTGCCCGCTGCATTGGCACTGAAGAGTAAGAGGTGGACAAATGGTTAGAAAATACTGTTAAACTAAAGGAAAAACAAATGGAGAGCCAGGAAGGCTGTTCCACCATACACACACACACACACACACACACACACACACAGAGGTATAACTTCAGACCTTTCAGAAAAGTCCTGCTGTGTAAATGTCAACTGCTGCTGTCAGGAGTTTTTAATGTCAGACACTGTGTGTGTGTGTGTGTGTGTGTGTGTTTGTGTGTGTGTGTGTGTGTGTATGTGTGTGTGTGAGCACTGGCACCAGCAGAGGGCACTCAGGAAACGCTGCATTGTTCCAAACTGCTCCCAGCTGCATTTCCACTGATTTAATTATTAAACTGAACACACAGGGGGTCCGGCAGCCACAGAGACAGAGCCGGAAAACACACACACACACACACACACACACACACACAAACACACACACACACACACAGGAAACACCAGCAGGACAAACAGCCATATACACACATATGTTCAGACAAAGATAAAGGGAGTGTCCAGTAAAGCAGTAGATCTATGGGGGGTTGATTGAGGGGTATTTGGGGGTGTGGGTGTGGGTGTGGGTGGGGTGTGGGGGTTACTGTGGGAGGGCTGCACCAGAAGGGCTTGTAAAGTATAACAGTAACGAGTAAAATGTTTTGGCAAAGCAGAACAAATGAGGAATCTCTATAAACGGCTGCTGAGGGTTTTCCAACCTCAGGATACATCCGAGTTAACATTCACCAGGGTTTCACCACAGACGACTAAACTGGTTCCAGTGATGACATCATGACAGTGAGAAACACCAACTTAACTTCCTGTTGAATCCACACGGAACAGACACCAGGATTCACCCGGCTCCTTTAACCTGATTGGCTGTTCACGATACCCATGTCGATACTAACGACTGTGAGCACAATGTTTTCAGACCTACAGAGAGCTTCTGCTGCATCATGTCCTGGCTGTCTAAATGTTGATACCCTCACACACACACACACACACACACACACACACACACACACACACACGTCATCCATGCAATGATTCTTAAAGAAATCAATGCACTTAGAGTGGAATATTGATCAATATTGATGAGGATATGTGTGTGTGTGTGTGTGTGTGTGTGAGAGAGAGAGATGCAGAGTCACTCTTTACACAGTTACACACACATAAACACAGCATGCTCAGAATCATCAGATCATTTCCAGGACACGTCTCAACTTCTCAGATTTCTGCCAAGCAGCAGGAGAAGGAAGAGACGAGTCTTATTCGTTTAATTTGAGGACACCAGAGACTATTAGATAGAAGGATGACAAGTGTGTATCTATATGTGTCTGTGTGTGTGTGTCAGGTCCAGCTTGTGTGTTTGTGACTTGCTGGGGGCCTTCTCTATCTCCTCACACACACACACACACACAAGAGAGAGAGAGAGAGCAAAGTTACTCACTGGAAGGAGGGAGGTCTTGAGTCCCCGATGCCCCCTGTCCTCTCTAATGGAGGAGGAAGATCAGCCTGAGTCTCTGCACACACTGAACCTCCATCTGAACCGTGAGAGCCATCGGCTGAGACCAACTGCAGAGAGAGAGAGAGAGAGAAAGAGAGAGAGAGAGAGAGAGAAACAAAGAAGAGAGAGTGAGACAAAAGTGACACATAGAGACAAAAAGAGAGAGCGAAAGAGACAGAGAGACAGAGAGCGAGAGAGAGAGAGAAAGACAACAGGTAGTGACAGGAAGGGAGGATGTAGATAGAAAGACAGAAAGAGAGAAATTAAAAACAGGGAGATAACGTAAGCTGTATCTCATAATGGTTTTCTTGGAGCATAAATAAAAAATTCTGGTGGAGGTAATATGCAAAAGTAATAAATCTTAAATCTCACACACACACACACACACACACACACACACACACACACACACACACCATACTCATAGTCATAAGACACTAACAGTGATCTCAGGAGACACGTAAACTGATCAGAGTGTAATAAGGAGTGGAGTGTTGAAGATTATAGTGTCTTCATAAGACACTGCTGAGAAAGACACCATTCCAGGTTCAGCATGTGCACGCACACACACACACACACACACACACACACACAATATGCGAGCAGTTTGCTGATTTGATCTTCTTGTTATGGATATTTCAGGCAGTGTTTTTCGCTGGCCCTGTGACTTCACTTAGCTAATGGAATCAGATGCAGCCACGTGAGAAGGCACTATTCTCCTTTTAGAACAAAGCCTCACCCCAAGGGATCGTTAAAAAAAATAACAAGCTGATAAAACCAAGCTAGGACCTTTCGAGTTCTTCACCTGCACTGAAATCACATTTATCCATTTGGGAGACACTTTTATCACCGCACTTCCGAATCTAATCTAAGCACAGAGCTGTGTATTCGCACACATAACACACAACACGTGAATGTTCCGGCGGTTTTCTGGTGCGACAAGACTTGTGAAATTCTAAAAAGGTTAAAACAGTCGATATGAGCCAGGGCAGTGATCCGACATACAGCTGAAAGTGAGGAGGGAACGAGAGGAAATCCAGGGTTTTGGTGTGAGAGGTTCGAAAGGAAGATTCCATTGTTATTCCATCATCAACCAAACGTCTAGCTACAGAATCTGTACAATCGTTTAAATGTGGATTAGACACATCTCTGTAGTCAGACATACAACTAATACTTCACATAAACTTGTGCTACACAATAAAATCTAAATCTAACACTATGAACAGCTGCTACGCTAATTCCTCTCCGCTGTTTGTCTTTTTCTACTCATCTTGAGGCATCCCAGATCGCTCCATCTCCAGTTTCGGACCTTCATTGAGACGAGGCTGACCCTGCTAGGATCCTGGAACATCTAGAGATGTACCTGCTCCAGTTAGATTCTGCTTCATGAAGTTTTCAGAAGAGGACCGTCCATCTACACGTGGTCTTTGAGGACAACAACCTCCTCTCTAATACACAATTGTCAGACTGTATATGTTTAATTCACAAGCTCCAATGTCACACAAATGAGGATGAGGTTCACTTTTGAGTCTGGTTCCTCTCAAGCTTTCTTCCTTTTCCATCTAAGAGAGTTTTTCCTTGCCACAGTCACCACAGTCACCTCAGGCTCGATGAGGATAAATAAAAACAGACTAAACAGATGCATATTAATTATGAATTTCTGTCATTTTGGTATTTCCTAGTATAATGTTAAACTCTTATTATGTTCATGTTCTGTAAAGCTGCTTTGACACAATGTCCAATGTTAAAAGCGCTATACAAATAAATTGAATTGAATTGGACTGAACTGAATACGTCTGATTACCACAGACGGTAACGTTGACGTCTATCAACGACGTTTCCTGTACCGAGGAAGCAAAAAGATATAGAATATATTCAACTTTAATGCAAAATTTGTCCTATTAAAAAATGATCATATATATATATATATATAAGATTATATCAACCGGCTTCTAGAAACATCTAACTCCCTTTAAGCTTGAAATAGTCTTGTTGTATTGGCAGATCATTATTATATCTTCTAACATTCATACACAACAATCTGATCTCCCCCTTCAGCCCCTGCTCACACACGTGGAGTCTCCATGGACAATTGACTGTCCTTTTTCCTCACGTTACAAATGTGACACGCTCATGTAGGTTTCTTCTCTATACCTCAGAAGGATTCTATTTTTTTCCACGCACACTCGGTTGCTTTTTCCGTGTCTTGTCATTTCGCGACTGGATTACTGCGTCTCTCTGTCAAGTCTAACTCTGAACCTCTACCTCATCCTCTGCAAATATTTTCAACCTGTCTAAGTTCTCCTACACCACCCCAATGCTGCTCTCCTCTCACTGGCTTCCTGTAGCTGAACGCATCAGATTCAACACAGTGATGCTTGTCTACAAAGCCAAACATGGACCAGCTCCCTCTGACCTCAAAGCTCTTATCACTCCTCACACTGCACCTCGCTCCTTCCTATCTACTATGGGATGTGGCGGCGGTGGTAATGTAATGTAAATGTATCTGCATTACTCAACTGGTCCCACCATCTCTCAGGGTAAGGGGGAGGTATACACCAAGACTCTTGTCTGTTCTGCCACGATGGTGGTGGAATGAACTTCACCTAGATGTCTGAACATTTTCTCCACTACTTTTACCAATCACCAACCAAAAACGTATTGAGAATTCATTCCTCTTGTCCATTGGTCTTGGTCTAGAACGTTCTCTTCCCAGTTGATCCAAAATGATGGTGGTACTAAAGTGTCTCTGGGTGTGCATAAAAGTGTGAACGTGTGATGCTTTACAGTCGATTGGCATCCAAGAGAAGGAAAGAATCAACTGAATGTTAAATGGATGGATGGATGGATGGATAGATAGATGGATAAATGGATGGATGGATAGATGGATGTATAAATAGATGGATGGGTGGAAAATTGGATGGATAGATGGATGGATGGATGAATAGATGGCTGGACAGATATATATATGGATGGATGGATGGATGGATGTACAGATGGATGGACAGATTGATGGATAGATACATGTATGGATACATGGGTGGATGCTCGAAAATTCATCAACTGCCCATAGACTGCTATTGTAAGGGAGTTTCTGTGACAAATGTTTTCCAATTTATTCTTTACATGTCAATATTTTTGCCCATTGGAATTAGACACGTGTTACAACAGCAATGGAGAGAGGACAGACTGACAAACATTTACGGTTTTCCCCTCAAACGAAGAAAGAAAGAAAGAAAGAAAGAAGGAGGGAAGAAAAAGGAGCAAAACCAGACATGAGGGTTAGTGTGAGTGCAAGAATCCTACTTGAATCTTGAAAGTCAAAAAAGCAAGAAGAAGAAGAAATGGACAACAAAAACAACAAAAGAAAGAACAAAGATAAGAAAAAGAAGAAGAAGAAGAAGCATTCATGTATTCATCTTCATCCTGATGAGGGTTGTGGAAACTCAGACTTTCACACCTGGGGCAATTTCAAGCCCCCCACCACCAATGTATTTAAAGGGAGGAAACCGAAGAACGCTGAGTCTGTGATAAATATTGTTACGCAGACACTCAAACAGCAACCGAGCCAAAGAGTACAGGGACTGGAGGGAGGTCCTTCTCCCACCTGCCAAGAGAACAGTGATAAAAGCAAAGACGTGATGCAGTGCCAAGACCTGCCCTTAATAAAAAGCTTCCTCAGGCCCAGAGCTTCATGGGAAAGTGGTCGGAGTGAATGTGAGGTATGGGAGCACAGAGAGGACACGCATACTTCCCTGAGTCCAGCAGGACAGGAAAAGTGGATGTAAAGTCAGTAGGGAGTGTAAGCGATGTTAAAGATCTCACCTTCTGTTTCTCTGCAGCGTGTGGATTAGGGAACACAGGCAATCTGGCAACGTGGGTGTGTGCCTAAACGGATGCGTTCTTCCTGTGTGTCTTGGCAAAAAAAAAAAGGCCTGTGTGTGTTGGGAAAAGAGGGAATGAGAAAGCACTGGGTGTACAGTCTTGTGTAGAAATCGTGATGGCTAAAAGGAAAACTAGGAGCATGAGTGTGGCTATGACTGCCTTGAACAAAGAGTAACTTGGTCATAGGAAGGCACACGATTGATCTTTTTACATTAACGTCATCTCGATATCAAATATCAGTCAGAACAATCTCAACGGAAAACAAAAAATTCATAAAAAACTTGAACGTGAATCAGTCGTGAAGATCTCGGCATTAAACATCACTATATTGGGACTTACAGACTGACTACAAACTGTCTGTACCACGCTGCAATTTCCTACCTTAAGGACCATAATTTGTACGCACGAGCGTGTGTGTGTGTGTGTGTCTGTGTGTGTGCGATGGGAACACTAAAGAGCCTCTTCAAAGTTCCCTAACTGATCTCTCCATAATAGCAAATATACACCCAGAGATATGAGTAATGAATTATGCATTAGATGCATTAACTAAACACACACACACACACACACACACACACGTGCCAACATTGCATTTTCATCTCATGATAATTTCCTATACCACAGTTTAGTATTAGCACAAACACCACAAATGTACAATACAACAATTAACCCAACACAAAAGTCTACAAAAATGACATCATCAGAAAGATACACTATTCTACCACTATAACGTTTCTTCATGCTTTTTTTTCTATTAAATTACACACATGGAATTCTGTAGGAACATAGGAAACAGGCTTAAACTATTTATATTTAAAAAGTTTCATTTCAGCATGAAGCTTTGCACACACTTGGCTTCTTCTCAAGCAGCTCCAGGAGAAACTTCATCCAGGAGGCTTTTCCTAAAAAACCCAAACACACCAAGCTCCTCATTGCTGGAGGTCGAAATGAAGACTATTTTTTTAGATCAATTCAGTGCTACATGAGTAAGAGCTTTATTATTTATACAAAATGCTGTATGGACCATTTGACAGACACGTTACATTGAACTTTTTTTAAACATATGAGCAGTTCAGGGTTAAGGGCCATGCTCAAGGGCCCAGCAGTGGCATCTTGGTAACCTATCGATAAGTAGTCATACATATTAAGCGCTGAGCTACCAATTTCTATTTCGATTTCAATTTCACTGAGCTATATCAAAAGTAATCATGTGGTAAGAATCACCTGTAGGTTACTGAGCTCCTTTTCTCTGTAGATATTCAGCCACAGGCAAGAATATATATATATAGTATATATACAGTACCTTCATGTTGTAGGAGGGGAAAAAGTCACTGCTGTAACCAGATGTAATGTACAAATGTACAATTAACAACAGGTTTTGTGTGTGTGTGTGTGTGTGTGTGTGTGTGTGTGTTGATTATTGGTACCTGCTGACTTATTAGGTACAGACTAATTAGGGCATGCATACACACACATGAACACACACAAACAATCATAAAGACATACATTCATTGTGAAGACACACATGACGACACACACATGAAGACACACACATGAAGACACACATGAAGACACACATGAAGAGACACATGAAGACACACACATGAAGAGACACATGAAGACACACATGAAGAGACACATGAAGACACACATCAAGAGACACATGAAGAGACACATGAAGACACACA
>JAOTRN010000036.1:25064501-25080751 GCA_028566695.1 Bagroides melapterus
CTTCATTAATAACATCTATTTAAATATCAATCCCTATAGTAACGCTCCACACGAGCACCAGGCACGTTATATCACGTTCACTTACCATGTGTTTTTTTTAATAAACAGCATTTATTTCAAATAAATTGCTCCTACATCGTAATTTTAAAATTCTACCTAAATAAATGTTTGAATAGACCACAGATAAACACACTGCTGTATAAAAATAATAAAAAAAAATAAATACATATATAAATGTGTATATGATCTATAAATAGTTTATAAAGGTTTATAAATATTGTTTTATTTTCAGATGATTTAAAGCTCTATCTGTATCTTTAGTATATCTAAAATATACTATAATGATATGAATTCATGTCTTAAAATGAAAGCATTAAAGTAGTAAATATGTAACACAGTGAGAAAAATAACAAACCCATAATACTTGTATGCCAAAAAACTAATAACATTTACTTTATATTATAAGAGAAGTTAAATATCATGTATGCTTTAAAATGACAAATGGTCAAAAGTACGGCTCGATCTAGTTTTTATGTGTTTCAGGAAAATTCCATGATGGACTACTTGTTTTTTTTTTCCGTCCATCCTGTCAGTCATGTTATTAACACTTTTACAGCTCAGAAACACAAACATGCTGAAATCTGAACCCATCCACCGTTATTAAGTAGAGGAAAGGACAATTTACTGCAATATAGAATACAACAGCCAAAAAATAATAATAATCCAGAGCGGGAAGTTGAAGTGTTAAGAGATATTTAAATATTTCTGGAGGAAGTCTCCAGTGTCAGCTCTTTTTTAATAGTTTTTTTTCTAACAGAGGAGAAAATACACTGTAACAGGAATAAAACATGTCAGAAGGTGCTGTTAGAGGAAAATAATAACCAATCAATAATAACATTAACTAATCACATGACACCATCCTGACCTTTGTGGTTGCATCACACAATCTTGACGTGGATTATTTTCATACATGCCTCGTTATGTTCTTTGCTTTATATAACAAGCCAAGTACAATGTTGAGATGTTCGTTACCCAAATATCGACTTCTTGCAGATTCAATAAAAGCTTGTCGGCGAACCGCTGTTGTGTAACAGGAATAAAACATGACAAAGGTGCTGTTATAGTGGTTAAGGTGTTGGGCTACCAATCAGAAGGTAGTGAGTTCAAATCCCTGCTCCACCAAGCTACCACTGCTGGGTCCCTGAGCAAGGCCCTTAACCCTGAATAGTTCAGTTGTATAAAAAAAGAGATATGAATATAAGTCTCTCTAGAGGGCATCTGCTAAATGCTGTAAATATAAATAATAACACCGAGCCAAAATTCTGTCCAGAAATTCTGTTTAAATGTCAAACAAAAGGTAGAAGTAACGCCATTATGACGTGACCACGATAATAATAGTGAACAAGTTGCCAGAAAAGTCAGAACCAAACGATAACCAGAACATTATTCATGCAGAACATCTTCCAAATGAGCTAATGAGACTTGGGAAGACAGAAAGTACACAGCAGACCACATGTCTGGCTCTGTTTAATCGTATGAGCTGGACTGAATGGCTGCATGCTGTTTACCTGGACAGGACGCACACACAAACATGGATTTAGACAACCAGGCTGTGTGTGTGTGTGTGTGTGGCCTATCCGTAAAATTTGACAGATGCATGTTAAAGAGTCTCACCCTGCCAAGAAACTTTATGGATTTAAATTTAGCAAAAACTAATCAGTCACATTCAACAGGCATATCTGAGATATGTGGAATTGTGCTAGAGCACAGCGATATGGTTAAAGTGCACTCAGAAAAAGAGGGGGACTAAACAGTACCTTTAATCACTGGGATAGTCTTTTTAGCTTTTATAAATGGAAACATGACAATATGATTTATGGTACATAACTGAACAACGACTGACACTATTAAATACCCTTTTTCTGAGAGAGTGTGTAAAAGTGCCCTAAGGCAAAATTCAGTGCCTGCCTCTGATGAGAAGCTCTACAGTAGCCATCAGGAACAAAAGCAATTTACCCTACCACAGAACTACGCTTTGCTACTTTATTTCCTTAACTGTGTAATGTCCGCTCCCTGTCAGCAGGTCCCAGAGGAACCCACAAGAACCTAACAAGCTAAAAAGAAAATTCTAGAAGATTAAGGATTTTTTTTTTTACCTCAAATACCCTTACATATATATATATATATATATATATATCTGTGGATTGGCCCAAAGCTAACAGCGAGTCTTGATGACTGGTTTTTAGAGAATGTAAGGTTAACGTTAACTCAAAGTCTCTATGGTTAAGACAGAATGGGCCAAAAACCAGAAAATGTCCAGTGAGCAGTGATCATGCGAGCTGAAAAACACCTTGTTGGTTAAAATACAGAAGTCAGATGAAAATGGCCATGCTGGTGTGAGCTAACAAACTTACAGTGACTCTAATGACTTACAATGATAGTGAGCAGAATCGCATTTAGAAGGCATTACATCTAACCTCTAACCTCTAACACTGAATTCAAGGCTTCCTTAAGGAACAGGCTCACTGAAACAAGAAAGCTTTAGACTAGAAGACCAGGTGACATTTCTACCATCTTTAGCTGTTGTTGTGTTTAGATGCATTTCTGGAGTCCAGTTTTTTCAAAGAATGATTATCTAAGTTGTAAATAACTCCTGTAATTTAATGAATTTCTTTATATTCTAATGTTCAAATGTACAAGCACATGTTAAAGTGACATACATATATATATATATATATATAAAATACTAAATAATAATATCATTATTGTATTATTACATGCTTATATATAAAACATGGAGTTTAAAGCATATTTGTTTTAGTTATAGATAATGATAGCTCCATGGTAAAAACTATGGCTTACTGATCATATGGTCAGGGTTTTAACCCCCAACACCTCCAAGCTGCCTCTGTTGGGCCCTTGAGTAAGGCCCCTATCTCTCTCTCTCTGCACAAGTGGTACTGTATCATGGCTGAACTGTGACAAATATAGGCTTCATCTTCAGCTCTGACATTACTGAAGCACTATGAGTAATATTGTCGTGTTACGAATGTAAAGTCACATACAGTAGAGATCAGACAGCCATGTAACTGTTTATAATGAAACGACTGAAATAGGAATTAAAAATAAACTATGATGGAAATATTCAGTGTCAGCCGTATGTATAAAAAAAATCATCAAAGAAGTAAAACATTTCAAATTGTTACGGTTACATTGGAGTATATTTCTTATGTTATCGTATCCTCCTGTAGCCTAATTTCCCAGCAGGGATTAATAGAGCTGTATCATCTAATCAAATCTTACTTGAACCGCATACAAAATGAATTATAAATCAAGTCAGATCACTGAAAGTATTCTAATCTGTGGAAGAGAAAAGACTGACAAATAGATGGTAGCAGATCGAGTGTCATTCACTCACACGATTAAACCTGTCATATGATTAGATTATCCATCCATCCAGATGTATAACATTAAAACCTAGCTGAGGATCATTTCCCACTGGATTAGTTTAGCCAATTTTCCTTCCTGTCCTACAGAGCAAGTGCCAAAACCGGCTCATTCCTCACTCTTTCACCAACAGGGCTCTTTTTCTTCTCTGTTTCCCGCAAAGAGTCTGTCTGTCTGGTTGACCTGAGAAACCCTGCAGACCTCCTCAGAGACTCAAAAAAAAAATCCAAAAGAAAAGAGAAAACACTTCAGATTTGCAAATGAAAACCCCACTCCCATCCTCATTCCAATATCCATATATAGCTAAAATGTCCTCCATTTCTCACTTGCATGTGTTTAGTGTTTGAAAGCTATTCAGATTTATGCTTCATTTAAAGCCATAGAATGTAAACATGTACAAAAAAATTCTTCCATTTTATTCCCCATCATTTTCCCAAACAATAAACCAGGCTGTGTGAATGGAAATAATGTAGAAAAAGGATCTAAAAAAGAATTTTGAATCCATTCCTTTTCAAATAGCATGGATATTATAACTGTAATAGAGTGTACTGTCTCATACACAACTGTGAATAATGAGAATTTAATACTTACCCGAAATCATCGTCCATTGACTTGAAGAAGAATTTATAGTTGGGTTTATTGAGGACTTGTTTAAAGTGGGCCAGAGTGACTTCTTCGGCCGGGACTGGCACTTTGACCAGGTACGGAGTCTCCTGGTCGTCCAGGTGGTAGATAATTTTCGTCTCCCCCATTGCGGCCCGCTGGGGTGGAGAAGGCCGGGAGCATCGGGACTCGCGTACCACCCGAAGCCGCTCCTGGGCGCCGGGACGCCGGTGAAGGCTGGTGATGTGAACCGCTGCGCTCTTTTCCGTGGGATTATGCGCTGTAATTCTCCGCTGTTTTTTCGTAGGATAATGCGGTTGGGCGCTCCAATTTTACCCGTAATATACTGCAGTCTTTACGGTATAACAGCCTGGTTTAATATTCCTCTCTTTTCGATATTGTCAGGGGTTTTATAGATAATTCCGCTGACTTTATATAACAATAAACCGCAAATAAACTATAGACTATTCATAATAGACTGTAAACTTGTACTGCAATTCTTATACTATCTAACAGACTGTATATGTGATTAATAATATTACGATCTAAACGAATATGCTAGATCATCTCGTAATTTATTAGCCTTTTGCACAGGTATTGTCCAGAGACGAGGAAATATCGGACTGGTCCAGAATGGACTGTGCATGAATATCACTGCTTTCTCTTTTTCCCTTTGGAACAACTGTCGGGTTGCCAGATTGCACAGGTTCAACATTAAGCAATGGCACAACAGGTAGAAATTACTAAATTTTCACCTGAATCGTTTTCTTGTTTTTTTTTTGGAATACATTAAATATGTGACATCGTTTACGTTGTAGGATTAAAAACCAAATCTAAGCAAATCGGTGTTTATTCCACAGTTTTTCTGAAATCGCTTCCTCTGCTTTAACAAAACTGATTAAGGCTATAACCCCCGCCCATTTTTGTTTGTTTTTTTTTTGGGTTTTTTTGGAAATATACAGTTTTTCGGTTTTAGAACATTATTGCTTTCTCTATCATTTATTAAACAACAAATAAAGTCCAAAAGTCTCTCTTACAAATGTTTAACAATGAAATAAATAATTTAATTGTATTGTTTTCTTAAGTATGCAAATAAATGCATAGAAATTACATGAAGCCTCATTTGCATAAGAAACTGATTTTTTTCAGGTTTAAATTCAAATAAAATGCTAGAAAGAATTAGCTGGCAATTCAATTGTTATATCAATGTCAATCTTTTTAATTTATACATCTATGAACTCAATACAAATCATCACAAACTGCACCTGTTGCATATTCGTGCAAGGCAACCATAATTGACAACGGAACTGAGTTATTTATTTCTCACTGGGAACAATACCTTTACTAATACACTAAGCCTATCAAATATAATTTAAAACAAACAAACAAAAAAATAATTCTAAAACATCTACTGGCCTGCTTTTTTCATTGACAACTTGGGGGTTTTATTAAATCTGGCAACCTTGACCAGATGTTCATTGGAAGTGACATTGCGCCTCCTGTCGGTTTTTCGATTTGCGTCTTTCACATGACCGCTTATTTAAATAAAAATATCTCATTCCCGACCACAATAAATCTCCATGACATAGTACTGTAGTCTTAAGACAAACCACAAAATGCTTTCAGTACAGAATGCATTGCTCTTCAAGTTCAATAAGGGTAAAATTTTTCTATACCACCAATCAGAAATAATTAACCACACTTATTTTTTTATATTCTTAGTGTGAATTCTGGAGTGTATTTTTTGCGAGTACCTTTGCGTTCTACTATGGATTTTGGCTGGTCCACACCTTTGAACTGCACGACAATAAAAATCTCTATTCATATGTTAGTTAAATATTTTTCCCCCACTTGATTTCTATATCGTCCATTCATTCTAACAATAATCAGTCGTGCTGTACTTATCCCACATCACTGCAGAATTATCTGTTTAGATATGTCAAAAAGTGTTGATTAATTTTCAATAACATGAACTCTAACAGTTCCAGCCACAATTCACATCACAGGTGCATATAAATGTGCATAATTGAATGCATTGTTTTATAGGATAAAAAGAGAGAAGCTGGTGATAAAACGTTACAACCAGATGTTTCAAACTGCAATATTATACGTGATTTTTAATCCCCATAATGTCATCATTCTTTAACTAATAAAAATATTGCTGGTATATTACTGTGGCAAAGCAGGATTATAAAACACTTTTTTTCAATAAGGAACATCACACCATTACACCACCCCAACACTGTTTTTTTTTTTTTTTCATTTTTTAAATTTTTTGTTCTTTCGTATAAACAGACATTTGTCATATTTTATTTGTTACTACATAATTTAAAAAAAAGTGAGTGCATGGTAGCTTTGCCTCACACCTCCAGGGTTGGAGGTTTGATTCCTGCCTCTGTAAAGCGTGTATGGAGTGCAGGTTGTCCCTGTTCTTCAAGAGTTTCCTCTGGGTACTCTCGTTTTCTCCCTGAATACAAATATATGTGTTGTCATCAGAATGACATCTCTAAATTGTCCGTTGTGTGTGTATAACGGTGTGAGTGATTGTGCCCTGCATGTGATGAGTCGGCACCTCGTCCACGTTAACCTCTGCCTCGTGCTCTGGATCCTCTGGAATAGGCTCCAGGTTTCACACGACCATGTGTAAGAAAACAGATGAACGGATGGGTGTGTACCAGTAAATACTGAACAGTGGATACAAGTAAATTAGAATTCTGGTAACAAACAACACGACACTTTATTTTCATGACATTTATTTTCTTTAAAACAGAAACCAAACCAGTATTGGCTTTGTTTATTAAGGCCGCTGGTGTTTGATGTTGATCCACACACGCGCACCAACTCGGCTCACAACCACCCACTGACCTAACAGCACTAAATCTGACTCCACACACCTCTTTTGCATTTACTGTGTTGCATTTCAGCTAATATTAAAAGGCATTCAAGGTCACAAAACAACAAAAAAAAAATTACAAATGGATTCGAGGAAAAATCTGTTACGTACGTTTAAAATGAGGCTGAAAAACCAAGCTAATAACCCGATCTCATTTAATGAACACACTTTCACTATTACTAACCAACCAAACAAAAAGAAAGTAGAAAGAAAACAGAATGATAAAGTGTGCATGATATACAGGAAACCTGCAGGAGATTTCTCTCCAACACTGACATCAGAAATGTCCCAAATATGGCTTCGAGAGCGTAAGGTTTAGGCAGCCATATTGTTGAAAGCTTTCGTTCAAAGGCACCGACGTGTCTCAGTCACTTCAGCACTGACGCACCTGAGAGTCGAATCGAGGTAAGAGGAGAGGAAAAGTCTCCGGGACTGGATAATCAAATAAACAATTCAAGAAAGATACGAGAGAAAGAGTTATTTTTAATCCAATATGCATTTAAGCCGTTGTCCTCAGGAGGAAGCCAGACTCATTCGGGACTCCTCTGAAATACAGCTGAACTGAACATACTTTCAAGCGAGGCTTCGGTTTAAAAGTGAAGGTTTGGCCAAAAATAAATATGACGTCGTATTTCATTTCATTTCATTTCATCTCGACACAAACATCAGTCAAAAGCTTACGCTGCCTTTCGCTTAAAAGTTCACACGTTCACTCAATACAAATCCTAAAACCTTTTGTACACAGTTTGCTAAAATACCAGAATTATTCATAGTCTTTATTTAAAAAAAAAAAAAATAATAATAATAATAAATATGCAATTTGTATCAGAGCTACAAGATCATCTGATTTGCTTCTCACACACAATTTGCATTAATTTCAGTTCGAAGTTTTCACTAAAATCGTTGTTTGTGTGGAGTGACACGAAATTATTTGCTGAGGAAGAAAGCGTTTCTGGCTATAAACAAAAAAATCCACCCTAAATACATTAATTTTTAGAATCCACATCTCAGTTGATCTTCAATTTATTATAAAAATTCTGAGTTGATTTTATTTATTAGGTTTCATTTTCTAGATCGGTCTAAAAGTTTCCGACATTACCCATAAAGCTGTTTGACTATCCACTGATAACGGAGCTGTGATGATACTGCAGCAGAAAACCACTAACTTCTCATACACAACCTACCAACAAAACAGCAACAGTATCGTTAATATTTCAGCAGGAACATATTTAATGTGCTTCAGGGTGGAGGATTCTGTCAACCGCTCGCAGCGCTGGTGTCTGATTTAGGAATGTAAATGTATACGCAATGCTGGAGGCCATAAATTTATATTGCTCCTTGTAGAACTCCAGCCAAAAAAAAAAAGAAAAAGAAGAAAAAGAAGAAGCTCACTTCTGACAGTGGACACGCCTCGACCGATCGTCATTGATCTGCATTAAAAGGAAAGTGTGTGTACCTTTTGTTTTTGGCCAAAGAATATCATTAACCTATGAGCAGCTTTCACGGGTCATTAGCTGGCTTTTAGTTCCAGTCTCTGATACGGAGTCCATTACAAGTCACATCATGTGATCTGAGGTTTTCAAGGTGCAAACACACACACACACACACACACACACACAGATGATTACATGGAACTGACAGATGTCAATCTATAACACATCTATATGCACCCTTATGCTCTCTCTCTCTCTCTCTCTCTCTCTCTCTCTCTTTCTCGCTCTCTCTCTCTCTCTCACACACACACACACACACACACACACACTCACACTCACACTCACACTCACACTCACACTCACACTCACACTCACAAATATATAACCAAACACAGTCCATGTTGTCTGTCCACCACATTATTCCACAAAACTTGAGCAGCTTGAATATGAATATTGAAGGTGCATGTAAAAATCCCAGTGTTGGAGAGAGTGTGCACACACACACACACGTGTGTGCACACACACACGCGCGCGCACACGCACGGATACACACAAACGCACAGGCTGGCCTTCAGTGATGGGCTTCTCTGCTTGTTTCTCAGTTCACTTACTCTGTGTCCCCTGCACCTCTCTAAAGGGTCATGCTGACACGTTGACATCTAGCAGGGCCATGGTCCCGTTAGTGGGTGGGTCTGGGGGTGGCGACGATGTGGACTGGGTCTGGCCAACCAGGGCCGGGGTGCTGGAGGTGCTTGCCGCACTGGTTTGGAATAGAATCTGCTGAAGCGCCTTGCGCAGGTTGGGGTGTAAGCGATCCTGTGTTTGGTAAAATACCTCGACAGCGAAACACTTCAGGACTCCTCCACACAGGTCTTCATACAGAGGCACTGTGTACATGCGGGAGGTCTGAGGAGATAGAACAACAGACGGAAGAAAGGATGGAAGGAAGGAAGGGAATAATGGAAGAAAAGAAAGGAAGAAAAGAAAAGTAAAGAAAAGGTTATAACAGTCTCAGGCATGTAGAGTGTGAACCCTGGATACAGTAGATTTAATAAAACTACAGTGAGAACTTAGATTCTGTGCAGAAACTGCTAAAACCTCTGCTGCTCATCATGTCAGGAATTCCACATAACACAGCTTCATCTCAGAAGCATGACCATGACGTCAGTCATCAGTCTGTCTAATTGATAGCACATGAAGGGTCATAAAGGAAAAAACACACTGCACAGGAACATTGGAAGCATCTCTGCTAAACAGTAATATAACATTTACTCAACCATTTTGTTTGACATGGCTGTGTAGTCTCGATCCAGTTAGGTTTGATCTGTAAAAAGCCTAGAGTTGTGTCCCAAATAAGATACTACACACTTTAACACTTACACTACACACTTTGTACTCTAGTGTCCAGTGTATGGATGTTAGAAGGGTCGTAATTGCCTGAAATGGAACGTTTATTTTTCTTTACAACCCGAAAGAAACAGTCGCTTCCCAATCAAAGTCAAAGTGTGATGAGGTCAAAGCATGTAAATGTGATGCATCTAGCTCTGACAGAATACAGCATTTTTTTTTTATGTTGAAAAAGTAATCACACAATGTGAGCTCATTTCTAAAGTCATCGGCGTCTTGCCTACCAAAGTAGCGTCAGCGATCTTGAAATTTCTTTTGCCATCCCGTCGCCCATTTTCAAAATTTTTTTGTCATCCCTCTAGAGCCTGGTAGCACCAACATTCTACACCAAGTGTCAATACTCACATGTTTGTGAAGGAAACTGCGAACACGATGCAGGTCAGGATAGAAGCTGTTCCTCACTACGACCTGCAGCCAGCGAATCTGCACCTCGGCGTTCATGCCATCCAACAGAAGCGAGTAGCTGCTCGACAGGAGACTCATCACTTCTGCAGAGCCAGAAAAAGAAGAGGGGATGAGTGTATATTAAAGATTAAAGTCTATATAAAGTTCTCTAACCAACCGAACGTGTCCACGTGTGAGAAGGAAGTGTTGACCTTGTGGAAGAGGCGAACGGTCCAGCAATCGGTCCAGGAAGAGAACGGTCTGGAAGGTGCTCCACGCTGAGAGGTCAAAACTCGCAATGGCTTGGCGGTCAGGTGACTCCATGCCCCAGAGCTCACAGAGGTGCTGGACAGGTCCGGTCAGCAGGACGCCAGCAGAAAGATCCGGCTCACACAGAGGAGGACCACACTCGTTCAGCCAGCGTTCAAACTCCAGTCCTGAGAAAAGGAAGAGAGAAAAATGACAATTTCAGTGACTTTCTGTTTCTCACACCGCTGCTACCTCTGAGCTGAATTCAGGGAAGACACTGCCAAAGAAGCAAGCAGAGATGATTACTGAATAGCAAAACTCTTCAAAATCTACTGAGATTAATCTACAGATAAACAAATGCAGTCAGCAGAGACGGATTTATCAGAATAAAACAGAAAGAATTCATGAACAGAGGTCATAAAGAAAAGGTATCACACATCAGCCCAGGGCAGAGCATGCCAAGACATATTCAAAATATATAACTTATAAAGATTACGTCATTTACAAAGAAGCGGAAAGTATTAACAATTCAAATACTATAATCTTAAAAGCTGTGTGTGTGTGTGTGTGTGTGTGTGTGAGAGAGGGAGACAGCCTTACCCTCTCGCTGAGCTACACAGCTTTCCTTAAGCTCAGGAAAAAAGCCCAGGAAGAAATCTAGCAGGTCCTGAGCAACCACACTGCTGAACCTGAACTGCTCGATGTAAGCCTACACAAAGAATGAGAATTACTGATGAGTGTGTAGAAGTGTGTGTGTGTGTGTGTGTGTGTGTAGGTTCCACAGCTTTCAAAAAGTTTTACCCAATCCGTGTTGATAGATTTTGCGAAGCTGCTTATACTCATCACACAGTATTATTTTTGGAGTGTAATCCAGCGCCACAAATATGAGACAAATTTACACCATCGTATTTATTCACACCTTTTTATTCCTGAACCTTCCACCAACAAAAGCCACACTAACATCTGAAACATCTCTGTCCACTCTGTCTCTCTGTGCCTGAGTGTGAAAGGAGTGGGAATCTAGTGTAATTTTTTTTTTTTTTTCCCCCAAGCTTAAGCTTTAAGCTTTTCATATAAACACTATTTCAGTACCAGTGAGGTAATGATGAGGAATTTTACACTGGCTTTGTAAACAGATAAAGGAGTGAGAATTAAACAGCGCTGCGATCACCGTCGACACCTCGATCTTGTGAAAGGATGCCGAGCCGAGTTTTTAATCTTATAACCTTTAATGTTATAAAAAAATAAATGTGTTGCCAAGCTTCACCTGAATCTCAGGGTTTTTAAAAATTTACCACAGCTACATGAAAGGACAGTAAAGCTCATTAAATAAACGGGATATGATGAGTGATACTGCGATGCTGTACTCTACTGATCAGTGAAGCTTTTTAAGCCTCGAAAAATAAGTACACCCCAGTAGCGAGCTCCATTGAGTCATTCCTGCACGTTACTAGACTCAGTACAGTACAGTGGCAGCACGCTAGACCTGGGATTTGATCTCACAACCTTCTGATCGGTAGTCCAACACCTCAACCACCGGGCTACCACCTCCCACTTATTATTTATCATTTGAAACTTGATTGGTAGAAGCTTAAAGCATCAAACCTTGTGTCTATTAAGGCACGAGACCCTCGTGGCATTTACCTTAAGAAAAGTGTCGAAGCGTTTGATGTCACCGCACAGCTGGGAGAGGTACGAGACGAAGCAAAAGCCTTTCTCGTAAGTGAACAGGTTCATCAGACTGCTGGGGTTAACCCCTGAGGTGAAGAGGTGGGTAAAGAGAGGGAACGTTTTCAGTGAAATCACCTTTTATTTTGGTTTGTAGTAGACGTCCGGGTTTGAGGTGAGTTACCTGGCTCAAACTTGGCTTGCAGCTTGCTGACTGGATTGTTGTCTCCAAGAAGACGCATTTGTCTGTGCAGCGCGTCCAAACGAAAGACCGTCTCCAGACAGGTGAGGGCTTCACCTGCAAAAACAAAAAGACAAAATTTCTGAAAAACGCACACACCATTTTTATATTGGGCGCGTCTCAAATCGGCTCCCAGAGTCGTGAACCGGTGAGGATGCAATTTCCGGCAACACGACTACACACGTGCCGTAAAACATCACTGGCAAAACTGCTGTTGTCTGCATTCCAAGACTCCACATTCCAAGCCACCACGCTGGTACACCACAGCGTCTGAGCTGTATTATTGGAGGATTTAACAATATTTAGGTTTTGGTCAACGTCGTCATCAAGACGTTTTCAGCTTGCTGTGATTTATACCTTTTATAGATTTAACAGATAAAATAATGTTAAATGAGACCCAATACCAGATTAAGGTGTGGTGTTTTTCTGTACACTGAAGAGTGTGTGTGTGTGTGTGTGTGTGTGTGTGTGTGTGCATGTGTGTGTACCATAAACCTCTGTAGTGATGCGTCTCTGTGCATACGTAGCTAGTCCCTCACTCAGCCACATCTCCTCCCAGGTGGCGTTGGTGACGGCGTTTCCAAACCAGCCGTGAGCGATCTCATGAATGACGTCAATCAGCAGGAACTCCTGACTCTCCAGAATGGAGGATATGATGAAGGTGAGACACGGGTTCTCCATCGCCACGATAGGGAACGAAGGAGGGAGGAACACAATGTCGTACCTGTGGAGGGAAGACACTCAGTGATGGCTTCTTTACGGCTTCATTTACGGATCATAATCCCAAACCTTATTTTACAAATCTTTAAAAAATTATTTAATATTATTAAAAAATCTAATAGTATTTTTTATCTTATTTTTATTCATCTTTGCTGTCTTGCTTAAGTTAAAAAAAAAAAAAAAGTTGCTCATTAGTATATTGTTCAATTTTCTTAGCATGCACTATACTGTGTACACACACACACACACACACACACACTACATTGACTTTGTGTTTATGTGTCTCGTTTGTTTCACATAATCACTTTGGAGTAAAATTAAATTTTTTTAAATTCATTAATTAATTAAATAATTTGTATTTAATATATTTTAAAAGATAATCCAAATATAAAAAAACGGATTCATTGATTGATCATTTGCAATTAGGTGCAGTCTTTTATTTCCTGAATAAAAATTAATGATTTTTTTTCCAAACTATATTAAAACAATGCTGTGTCATTTTCCACCAATATAAACAGATGCTGTTTTTTTTCTAGTCTGTGGTTCACCGCTTGCTCTGTGCAGCAGAAGTTGTTAGGGGCTGTTGTGGTTTCAATATGTTTTGATGTGACAAACAGGGTGTAGTGAGTTCAGTACTTGTTCTAGTGCAGTACAGTATTGTGTGTGTGTGTGTGTGTGTGTGTGTGTGTGAGAATATCTCCTTACTTGACAGGACTTTTTTATGGCAGGATGAGACACAGTAAATATGATATTTGTTAAGAGTTTGTCTTTATGATACAGCATCTACCTGGTGCTATATTTAGACAGATTTCTACACAGATTCTATACTGCGGTTCCTTTTACCAGCCGTTTGTGTCATCTCAGAACCGAGCACAATGTAATAATATACTTTTAAATAAATGATCCTGGCTGTGGTCTCAGACTTTTATGGTCTGGGTACATCGGTGTACGGAAATGCATCGTGTCATAGCTAATAATAGCCTCTTGTTCTTAACAAACATCTGAAAGTATTAATAGACACACAGCAGTGGAGTTCAGATGGACAGACACTCACCTGCCCCACACATAAGGGCCAAAGAGCTGCTCAGCCACGTCGAGACAGCGCTCCACACTGCCTCCCAGTTTACCAACAGCAGAGGTCAAGAGACAGGGCTCAGCCCACACACGGCTCCTACACACACACACACACACACATTTATATACACATATATACACACACAACACATTCACACATATATATACACATGCACATATACACATACTCACACACACACACACACGCACACACACCTGTTAAATGAATAAATCTGCATACACTTGAGACAAAACCAGAAAAATTCCAGAATAATATTATAGTATAGTGCAAAAGTTTGTACACCACAGAGAGGAATTAATTTGATCATAAAAAGACACACTCGCATAAATCTTTAATTAAACCTGGCCGTATGTAGTTTAATCTCTTAATCAGTTTTATTTAATTACACACACACACACACACACACACGATGTTTGTCTAAAAGAGGTTTTTAATCCATCAGACGTGACCATGTGAACACAACACTTCCAGGCCAACACCGGATTTACTATTTAGGTTAGATCTGAACTCCTCGTTCTCGGCACCGATCGTTACGTTCGGACCGTTCGCAGTTTTGTCAACAATTTCTGGACCCAATTATTCCCATCCTCTATCTCTGAGCTGTACGCTGTGGCATGAAAAGTATATGGCTGATAAACCGTGTTGTAAATGGTTCTAAGAGCTTGTCGTTAAAATTCTAATTGCCGGCGTCATTTTGTCCCGTAAAGAGGGGAAGATCAAGTCAAGAGCCTTGAGGAGAAGATTTTTGAAACATTACGTTATTATTGTAAGCTGCAAAGCATGAACAGTCTGATTCTGAAAAAGGCTGGCAGTGTCTTTTATTGGTTTCTTCCAATACACTAAAAGCTGTCAAAATATAGGTGTGTCACATGTTTATGCTGGATTGTGAGTAGAATTAAATGAATAGAAGTCAATATGATAAAACCTTTCATTGTAAACATTGGCAGCAGCATTGGATTTAAAAAGTCTTAAGACAATTGAACACACGTATCGCATTCCTATATTATTTTAACCTCAACTTCTAGATTTGGTCCAATTTTCACTTCCGAGCCTCAAAGAAGAAACAACGTGATCTTGAGAAACCTGTGAGTGATATAAAGCTTTGTTTATTTTAGTTTATATTTAAAGCTTCAATCTCCTCACACACACACACACACACACCTGGGTCCAATGTCAGCGTGCTGTAGATCTCCAGCCACCAGGGCCACTAAATAGGCAGGAACAGGGTACTCCATAGAGAACTGGAACAGCCGGTCCTGCTTAGAGTACACACTCCTGGAGGCACTCATTAGCACAGTCACTCCATCTGGAACCTGCCAGACAACACCACACACACACACACACACACACGCACACACACACACATACACACATATATATATATATAAAAGAAGCTGAGCGGACTAGAAAGAGAGAAACAAAAATGTGTCTTCACTGAAAGTGAGAAAATCTAGGTGAGAACAGCTACAGAAAAAGAAAGACAGAAAGAAGACATGCTGCATCAAGAAAGTGAAGCTTGCACTAAAATAAGAGGTGGACCCTAAATAAAACTAATGAAACATTTCAGGGCATGCCATTACAGGAAAATAATCAACGATCGGGACGAGAAGCCGTGTTGTTGTAACCACAGTGAAGTTCCTATAACAGAACATCCCAAACTTTTTTGTGTGCCTTTTGGACCACAGCAAGTTATTAAAGTACCTGTAGATAAAGTACCTGTAGATAAAGTACCTGTAGTTAAAGTACCTGTAGTTAAAGTACCTGTTGTTAAAGTACCTGTAGTTAAAGTACCTGTAGTTAAAGTACCTGTTGTTAAAGTCCCTGCTGATAAAGTACTACATGTTGTTAAAGTACTAAATGTTGTTAAAGTACCTGCTGTTAAAGTACTACATGTTGTTAAAGTACATGTTGTTAAAGTACTACATGTTGTTAAAGTACTACATGTTGTTAAAGTACTACATGTTGTTAAAGTACTACATGTTGTTAAAGTACCTGTTGTACTGTTTATCAGACACGCTCGAGTCAGTGATGATACAGGACACGCTCGAGTCAGTGACGATACAGGACACGCTCGAGTCAGTGACGGTACAGGACACGCTCGAGTCAGTG
>JAOTRN010000036.1:25099456-25109561 GCA_028566695.1 Bagroides melapterus
ACACACACACACACACACAATGAATACCAGAAGGGAATGTAATGCCTCTTAGGAATCTGTCAGCATTTGTCAGGAGGTCATACCTCTATAAAAGGAGTGTCTCCAAGCTGCAGGTTGTTAAACATAGCTGCGTAATCTCCATTCAGATTCATCAGGTCTTCATGGCTACCCATTTCCGTGATGCTTCCCTCTCGCATAAAGATCACTTCATCGCAGTCCACCAAGTACTTTTAAAAAAACAAAAAAACAAAAACAAAACATTGCCGTAACATCTTTAGACTAAAAAAGGTTGGGAATTCACAATCACTATACAAATCGAGAATCTTAGGAGCTGACAGATTAAGATTAAGTTGAAGTTTGTTCCTACCTGTAGCTGGTGAGTGATAAAGATGATGGTCTTGCCACGCAGCTGCTTCTTAATCGCGTTGTTAAAGATATGGTTGCTCACATGGGCATCTAGAGCACTGAGAGGGTCGTCCAGGATGTAGATGTCCCTGTCACTGTAAAGTGCCCGAGCCAGACTTATCCTCTGTCGCTGACCTCCGCTCAGATTCGCCCCTCGTTCACCAATCTAGTGATCAAGAAAGAAAATTGATATGCTCTCCATAATAGACATTAGACAACAGAGCTACTGATTTTTTTTATTATTTAACATGCAGTAAGATGATACACAAGTTTTTCTTAACATCTTACCTCAGTCAGGTCAGAGTTAGGAAGTATGGCCAAGTCCAATCTCAGAGAACAAGCACTCAAGACTGCCTGGTATCTAAGGCAACCGAAAACAGAGGACTTATTATGGGATAGAGAGGTGCTAACCATGAAAATGATAGAAAGTCTCTTAATTAATCACCACAGTTAAAATCTACATACTGATGCAGCAGCGACACTATAAGAAGCAGCCATACAGAAGGTACAAATACATGGTTAATAGAAGCACTGTGTCCAACATCATGACTCACATTTCTAATATTTTCACACATGAACAATTTATCTGCTCAAACAAAATGTTTTGCTGTTATTTGATCATTATTAACATGCTGCATTTGTGCTGCCTAAAACACTAAAGGTATTACAATTTTTACTACATAAAACCCCTTAACTGAAGCCTGCAGACTGTAGACTTTCCTTCTTTAGCACTGAACCTCACCTTTCATCCTCATAATCCTTCCCGAAGAGGATGTTGTCACGAAGTGTAGCGTTAAGGATCCACGCTTGCTGGGCCACATATGCAAAATTTCCATCAACTGCCATTGTTCCTTCTAGAAGAGTCATCTAATCCATGAACATAAGAGAATACAACAGTGTTTTATCCACATCCTGGTAATGTCTGTTTGTTTCACTGGTTATGACTGAGTAAAGAGAGCAGCGCTTACCTGGCCAAGGATGGCAGAGATGAGCGAAGTCTTTCCACTGCCAACACTTCCACAGATCCCCACCAGCTTCCCCTGCAGGCCGCATGGTGAAAATAAAGACGTGTTTAAGACACACAGGAGAGAGAAGACACAGGACGCCTTACCTAAAAATAAAATGATGCTACATTCAGAATCCTTAAGGATTCTTCGATTGTCCATCTGAGGGACCAGACAATAGAGTGTTTTAGGACACCAAGAACCCTTAATTTTCCAATAAACATCAGAAGAACCATATTTTCCCTATTACCTTTAACCCCTATTAACCTTTTAGAGTCCACTAGAAGTATAATTTTAGAGAGTGAGGATGTCTTCACAAAAAAAATATGCAACAATCAAGAACTCAATCAATATCCTCCTTTATAAAGTGTCACAACTAGAAATTTGGGCTTTGTATATACTGTATATTTATATATATATAATTTGGACCTTCTGTATGGTGAGGTCGATACAGTGCAAGGTTCTCTGCAGCCGTTGGCTAATGGTAGGTACAGGCAGGGTGTGATCGTCTTCTCCTGAAGGCATGTCGGTGAACAGCTGTCTGTGGTGCTCATCCTCCACCATCTCACAATGACTCGAGTCCTCTTTGTGGTATCGTTTCTTGCGTGCCACTCTCTGACTCAGCCCCACGTAGGGAGTGCCGCGCGGCGTAGGCTGGGCGCTGTGCCCGCTCGTCTCCCAGGCAAAACTCGCCCCACTCAGTTCAACAGATATGTGGGTGCTCTGTGGTTGATCACGAACTGTCCTGACCTCAGCCATCAAGAGAAGACTCTGGAACATCACACAGATGTAGACGTTATAAAATTTCTTCATGCACGTGTGTTTCTACCCATCAAATCTAAAACTGAACTAAAACTGCAGCAAAAAAGTAGATAAAAGAATAATATTAATTGGTTTATGAGGAAGGACAGCACTTACCTTGAACCTCTCCATCGCAACAGACGCTTCAGAGAGGGACTTGACTGAGAAGGGAGTGACTTTCAGAGCAAAGGTCATGGCATTGAAGACGGTCACCACGGTAAAAGCCTGCAGGAGGACAGATGTTCAGCTTACAAAACCCAAGACAAGTGTTTAGTCTTTATATTTATAAAAGTGGGTAAACAAACCCTACCTGAGCAGCAGTGAGGTCATAACCTAGCAGCATATGAGTGGAAAAGGTCGCCACACTAGCAATCACCACAACGATGGGAGCCACACCAACAGTAATACTCTGGAAATATCCTGTTCGTTCCAGGATCTGCCTTTCTTCATCTCGTATTCCTGAAAGATTACATTTACACAGTTTTCACTAACTACAATTCCAACAACAGCTAGAAAGTCAATAAAAAATAAAACAGAAGAAACAAAAAACAAACGCCCTTACTTCGCAGAACTTGGGAAAAAGCCTTCACCCAGGCGCACATCTTAATGAACTTGATGTAGTTCAGGATCTCGTTCATTTTTTGAACACGCTGGTCAGTTACGGCGACTCCCTTCCTCCTAAAGTAGGCAGTGAGTCTGGAGCTGAACATCTATCAAAATGATTTGAGCAGAAAGAAACAAATTATGATGATGCAAAACTTTTTCAGTTTCTGGAATACTTCAGGAAGCAGCTGCTCACCATGGTAGGGTAGAAGAGGATGAACACAGCAGAGCCTAGTAGAGATGTGGGTCCAAGCACTGAGAGATTGTAGGCCATTCCTAACACAGCCACAAGGGGGCCTCCTGCCAGCAAGCTGCCCATGGCTGCTGCCTCAAACATGCGTTGGCCATCGCTGGAGCACATGTTGATCAGCTGGAAACATCAGTGCAAACATATTTATACTGTAGAACACTTCTGCACAGATGTCTGGATTTTCAGTAGGACGGCATTTAACCTGAATGACCATCTACAACTTCTGCCCAATATGTCAGAACTTCAGAACACCTCGGTAGTGACTCTACAAGTCCCTGAAAGTAGATGGATAAATCCCATTTTTTCCAAAACATATTCCCTCTTTTGGTGTTTAATGTGGTGTCTAACACCGTCGATCCAATATCTCCCATTCGTCTTCAACCGGGGTTACGACCTGGTGACTGTGGAGGTCATAGCAAATGATTTCCATACAGTTTCATACCATTTACTAGCCCTTGTGCGCTGAGGAGTACGATGAAGGGTGGGGCTATTCTGGAATAGACCACTCTTATCAAAATAGATGTTCTATCTCAAACCATAACAGGAAACAGCTTTAAAATGCTTTGTATGACTGGTCCTTAGAAGAGAGGTAGAGTGGTAAAAATTGAAATGGTTAAAATATAAGATATATAGAACAAAAATAAGATAAAAATACAAATAAAGAAGTAAAGAGATATGTGGAAAATAAATAAAAATAAGAGTAATAAGAATATAAAATATAGAATATATAGCATATAGAATATAGGAGTAGACTCTTATATATATATATATATATATACACACAAATATAGGACACTATAAAACTCTTATGTAACACTTCTTGCCCAGCTCTTTCTGCAAAAGGAACAGGTACTGCAGTGATGATGGGAATTTTACTGGCTCTGCATTTAGACACCCTTATCTCATGACTCCTTTTCCAACCACACTAACTTTATAGCCATTCATCAAGAACACCAATTGTACACCTACAAAGTGACCTATATTTTACAAGAATCTCTTAAAATGAGCGACTTGAGGTGTATCTACTAGTTAGGTGTGTGTAATAAACTAGCGAATGCAGGACACTGTTCAGGACTCACCTCTCCGACAGACTTCTCGCGTAGGCTGCGGAGGTGCAGGATCTTGTGGAAGGCCATGGTGAGGATGGCGCCGCGCAGGCGCGTACCCGTTCGGTAGTTGAGTGCCCAGGTGAGGGCAAGTGACCAGGAGCGCAGAAGCTCGGCGCCCAGTATGCCGAGCACCAGCAGCAGGCCGTAGGGCAAATCGGGCTCACTCTTCTGAGTGTACTCCAACAACCGCCTTACCACAAAGGCCTATAGAGAAAGGGAGGACGAGCAAGGGGGCGACAGGACACAGCACGCGTGACTGAGGGCACACACGCACACACGCCTCCTTTCATCAACAGTCCTACCGTCATTCCTCACTTCGCATTCCTTAATCTTTCTAGTTATCGTATCCAAAGTGCACTAGATATATTTATCGGAGTGCACTAGATGCATGGTTGAGAAATGTACTGAATGGTGTTCTAATCGTTTAAAGAAGTCAGTGAAGGTAAAGCAACTTCTACTGAGAAGAAATGGCAGCCATTTTGAGATTGTGTTCTAATCGTTTACCTTAGGTGGCCCTTTTCTCTACCCTTTGAAAAGAACAAGAGAGACAATGAAACAGCACCAATAGCGCTAGGTTTCTGGACAAATAAAAAACATTGCACTGCTAACATGTTATTACAGACATCCCTTGTTTTGTTTTGGCGGATTCAAAGGCATTTTACCTACAGTCAGATCAGGCTGGGATACAGGACGGAGACGCACTTTTGTTTTAATACCTGAAAATCAATATCAGTTAAATCAAAAAAATTAGGAGCAAAGAGCATATAGGTATAGGGCACAAAAACAAGAACAACTTCAGCATCGCACAAATACCACAGACACGCATCTTCCACATCACTCGGAATCTCACACACAGAGGCATTCAGGAGATCTCATCATACATAATGAGAACATTCGCCACCATTCGCATGTGGTTCATCACAGCAGCAAGATTTTATTTCAAAAAAAAAAAAAAAGAAAGAAAGAAAGAAAGAAAGTGGACGTTTCAAAGTGGATATGACATCCATGATGCACATTCATGAGACAATAAAAACATGTACCAGGAAATCAAAATGTACAAGATGCAGAGAAAATAAATTTTAAAACGCAAACAATTTAAATAGGTCAAAGGTCTTCCAATCTCTCATCGGAGCAAGAGTCATTTGTAATTTGGTGTAACAGGATTTGCATATTTGTCGCAATACTTGTCTTCTTGTCTACTTGCATTCGGCTCAGTGGAACAGCTTTTTTGTATGAAAAAAAAAAATCCCCATAATCGGTAAAAAAAAAAAAAAAAAAAAAAAAAAAAAAAAAAAAAAGACCACTGAGGTCACTGAAGGAGTCCACAGATGATGTGTTCAAAGAATTCTTCAACATACAAAGAAAAATGAAATGAGATTTAAAATGCACCAGGGCATCTCTCCAGTGCAACAGCTTATCAGTCCAAATAAGACTTAACTGTAGAACACAAGTCCTGTTTCTTTCCTGTTTCGTCAGGATTTTTTTTTTTTTGCTTTGCTTAAATCAACAGTCCATTCTGACGTGGCTAAAGGACGGACATGGAGTCCACTTCAATTACAAATGACACATTAGACAGCTTAAAGCGTAATTCATTTCCAAACCAGTGACATTTCTGCTGGATCAAATCAAGAAACAATTTTTGGATGTAAGAGCAAAATAGAGATACGTGATTATGGTGAGAGATTATCAGAAAGGGAAGAGAGACAGACAGAGAGAGAGAGAGAGAGAGAGAGAGAGCTAGAGATAGAGACAGATGGGGAAGAGGGGGAATAAAAAAAAGGAACATATACTCTTGATCCAGCCCTGCATAAGGAAACGTGCCCTTACCTCGCGGGCGTCATCACGTGTTCTGTCTGCCAGTGTTCACTCCGCTGGTAAAACCGACACCCTGTGGAATCTAAAGAATAGCCTCTGTCACATGTCTCTCACATGGGGCCACAGCCACATCTGTCCCCCCGAGCAAACCCCCCAACCCAACCCACATTCTCCCTTTATTAGCCATCTTCCCTAATAACGTCGCCTAACTCAAAAAAGAAAAAAGGGAAGGAAGGCTTGCTTTAGCTAGATATCATATTACAATGAGTTAGGACTCGAAGACATGGCCCTGAACAAATCTATCTAGAATGAGCAGAAGTAATAGAGACCAGCTGCTGCTGATGGAACGCTATATAAGTCATCTGGGATTTGGGGTAAAATCTGGAGTCCTCCAGAGGGTGAGGAAGGCAGAGACTTGCCGTGTCACCATGGAGGGACAGTGACAGAAGCTCTCCTTGTAAAGCCAGTTAGCCTATCCTCCTGACACACCTTTGTGTACACTAGTGCTTTTGCATCGGTGCCATACAATCCGAATTTGTGACACAAAGCAGTAGTGGATTGCGATACAGCTTTTCTTTAGATTCAAAAAGAATGCCTACGCTCTCTGCTTAGTCGGACTTCAAAGAAGAATTCAGTTGTTTCACTTCTGGGCACTTCATAACACTTACCCTGTAGTTTGGAAATATCTGCAGGATAAAGTTACTTTCACAGTCCAAACTCATAGCACTGTTTTTTTCTTTCAGGGTGGAATCCAAACAGGTCAAAATGTGATATACAAAACAGCAAAAAAAGGACTGAGTACATTATGAACTTGGGCTGAAATTTCATTTTAAACCTTGCAGACACTACACAAAAGTGAATACTGCCCTTACCCAAATGTAGCAAGATTTAGTTTTAGAATGTTGCTAAGACGCTTTTGGGAATGTTTTGGCAATACTTTGAGTAAGAACGACTTCCTTAACTGTCGGTTGACTTCATCTTGACCATCAAGTAAAACTTCATGACTTAGGTGACTACATTGTGGTAAGGGAAAAGGGGTGGGTTTTTTTTTGTTGTTGTTTTTTTTGCCAAAAAAATCCATTCCATGCTCCTAATGCCACCAATAATCACATACTTCTGGATATGTCTTAGGTCGTCTCAGCAAACAAGCATTTCTGAGACAGATAAAAGGTTGACCTAAACATCCGGTGTACTCACCAATGCCCCAGAAAGTGCTGTGAAGAACCCAGAAGTAAAATAAAATGGAATTGCCCTTGAAGTGAGTAAGCCCTCCTTAACAACATGAAACATATCTAGAGGGAAAGAAAAGTGGAAACCTTTCCAGGAATACAATATAAATTCATATTCAAATTCTTATATATTTATATATATATATATATATATGAAAGTGCATGAAACTCTTTTTTTTTGGCTTTGGGGAACAATGTAAGTGTGAATTTGTTTTTAAAAATCCTACAAAGAAAGAAACCTGTGATGGAACTAAGAAACTTCATTATCAGACAGAGTAAAAAAACATTTACCTGGCAACTTGGAAAGGAAAAAAAAAGCGGATAGAAATCAAGTAAATAAATCAAAACAAAATAAAAAGGCCGCAGAGATTCTGAATCTAGGTAATTCTGCAAGCTAAAGTAAAACATATAACAATCCCACATGTTGGTTTTGAGGTGTCACCTTTAAAGCACTAAATAAATAAATAACACTACATAAATGACCCTTTATCGTAAATGTATTTTGCCAACCACATTTTAAACACAGTAATGGTAACAGCTCTGGTAAATCTTTACAACACAGTCCTATTTCATCCTATTCACCTTCCATGCCCCAGGAAAACACTCACCTTTGCGTTTGACCTGAAGGGGCAGGCTTCGGTCAACCTCAGAGCTAATGATATATAGAAAGAGAGAGTGATAGACAGCAAAAAGAAAGAGAGGAGAAGAGAGAAAAGGAGAGGCAAGAGCTGAGATGGTGTTACTTACTGGGCCGCTGAAGCCTGCCAGCTGAGTGACCATGAGGCACAGGATGGACAGCAGCAATCGGGTACGACAGAACAGCCAGACCACACGGTGGAGAGAGGCCTGGTCCCCTCGCTCGTTCAGCTCCTTCTCCCAAAGTCCTGCCAGCCTGCACGCACGCACACACACACACACACACACCATAAACTCCCAAACCTTCTTCCATCAACTTATCAACTTTCCACATTCACATGAGCCAAGACAGGCTGAGGCCATTCTTTAGATCAACTATGGACGCAATGTCCAAGATTCCCAAGAATGGGAATCTCGCAATGTCCGAGATTCCCAATGGACATTGCGAGTCTTAAACTAAAGACCTTCAAGATTCCCAATGTCCATTGGTGTCTGGTATATATAAGAGCACCAAGGCTGATGTGCTCCCCTTTATTCCTGAGGTCAATCCTTCGATCACGGCGGTGGGAAATTAAGGAGCTAACCCGAACGACAGTGTACCGTGGATATGATTTCTTCCTCGTCTCGTGTGAAATCAGGTTAGTGGGTTTATATCCTTACCGAGTTCTGCTAAACCGCTTCAGTTGCCTGTTTCTCACTGACACTGAGCACACATTAGCATCGAATTTCTTCACCACCAGTGCGGCATATTATCCGTAGATTTTTCCGAAGATGCTCGCCTAATCCCGGAGCATAAGCTTCCCCCAGCTCTACAGACAGCAGAACTGATATTCCACAATGGATTCCCAGAGGGTACGGTATAAAACAGAGGGATCCAGTTACTCAGAAGTATGCAGAGCTGAACATCTTAAGATCAACATGAGCCTCAGGGCACAGTATCAAGTCTGAGGAAATATTGAAATTAACGCTATGACGTAAGTCACCGGTCGCTGTACTATGAAGTCACCGGTGGGCGTGACGTTACTACCGGTCGTCATAGTAACACCGGTTATCAGTGAGCATTCTTAATCAGATTTCTTACTGCTAAAATGAAAGTGTATTTATACATCAAGTCATACGAGAAGTATGTGTATGTGTTCTCTTTGCCACAGATCTCTTCAGCTCTACTGTCTTCACTCCTGTTGGTAGTCGCTTCATATCTGCATAAAGTACAACTTTTCTCAGCTTTGTCGTGACGCCGAACACGGCCACATCGAGTCACCGACGGTCGCTGTCGCTCATGTCGCCGCAAGTCAACGGCTCTCATTGGAAACGATCGCTCTCTGGACGCTTTGTCACTGCGAGTCGATGTATGTAGAATGTAGAATGAATGAAGATGGACAGGGTTTTATACTCACCGTTTGCTGTTGGTCTCACAGCTCTCCCACTGCGATATTGCCCAAACGTCCTCCAGCAGAAGTTGGCCTTTCTTGTGGGCCGTTTTGGCCAGTGGTGTGAGCCAGCTGAAGCTCATGAAGGAGAAGAGGCCAGCGTTGTCCACCGGGTGCTCGTGTCTGAAACAAACAGAGACAGATAAACAAAAAAAAGATGAGCTTCTTTCCCTTAGATAGACTATGTTTCATTTTTAAGATAAGGAATGTCCATAAAACAAGAGAGTTCCTGTTCTGACTTGCATAGCAGCTTGAACCAGCTGGTAACTCTCTTTATTGCTACTGAAGATAATAAAACTGAGAAAATGCAAACAATAAACCAAAAAAAACCCAAATGTCCTTCATCCAGTGTGGGAAAATTTGAAGCCCTGACACTTTCTATTAACGCTAAATAAACATGTGCTCAAAATGTTGAATTGAAAGCCGTTTATGAAAAATCGGTTACTATGGAAACGCTGAACCTGTGATATGCCTTACAGCCTGAGCCACTGGGAATTAATCAACACTTTCCAACAACAGAAGCAAGAATTCAAGTGCACTGTCGGTGCAAGAATAAGAAAGTATAAAGAATTAGAAAAAAATAAGAAAAGATGTTTTTGTCGTAACCTTCGGCATAGCAACGCTCTAAAAGCTTACTTGCTGGTAGAGCGAAAGGGCTTAAGGACACCGACGCTGTGGTGGTACTTGCTTCGACCTCCTTCCTCTTCCAGCTCTTTAGTGTGAGCGACGCTGCCTCCGTCCAACGGAAAGCCCCCTTCGGCTCGGCCTGCCGTCTCCAGAGCATCCTGACACACACACACACACACACACACACACACACACA
>JAOTRN010000036.1:25117628-25128398 GCA_028566695.1 Bagroides melapterus
TTTTTTTTTTTTTAACACCAAACCCTTTTCTAAAACTTTCTATAGCTCCATTGTCTTCATGTACTAAAAACTACATTAGTTGCCTGTGAACTCACTTCATTTACTCTCACTTGCACCAATTTTACGATTGGAGAAATCTGAAATGTCTGGAATAACAATACCTGAAATGCATTTCAAGTAGCAAATAAATATACTATTCATCCAGGAGCCCCCAAACCAAGCTATTTTTTCATGTTATGAGGCAAAAAAGGCTGTTAAAGGTGTTTAAAAAAAACAAAACAAAACACCCAAAACATCACATTAGTGACATTTCTTTCATAAGCAATATTTCAGTATCTCTAGATCCTGCTAAAGCACAGATGATTTTGTCTTTCTCTTCCGTCTCAATCACAGGGACACTAGCTGATATTTGTAAGTGAGTTAAATAACTCTAAACATCCCTTCTTGGCTTCACATGTCAGAACTACACAGCTTATAATCCTGAATTGAATCATGACTGTTCGGCTACTTTATTGGTAATTTAGAGCAGAGCTTAAGGGTTTGGTTTACTCAATCAACTTGGTTTTAGAGAGGAATGAGAAGTGTAAGCAAACCATCAAGCACTATGGAGATCAAACAGGAACTTGAACTTTAACAACTTCATAAAACAGTGTGCGTTATGTCTGCTAGTAAGCAGCATGGGTCTTTTTTTCTTACCACACGTATTCTGTGGCCGATTGCCTTGGGTGGCAGGTTGCTCGTGAACTTGGCGCGCACCATGCCACTGTTACCATGAGCACGTGTGACTTTACCCCAGATAACACGAGTCTTATTGGGCTTCCCACCTGGGGTCACTGTGGCTCTAAGGACAAAGCACAACATTATGGCATATTAGAACAATGTTAAATGAAAAACAATGTGATTTTGAACATTTCAGAAATGGCTTCCACAAAGACCAGTCCCTAGAGTTTACAAAGAAAGGTGAGTGAGTGGCAGCTCTGAGGGTAAAGGGAAACGGTTTGATTAGAAAGGTCAGGGAAGAGTGGCCAGACAGCCATGTTCAGAAAAGCATCCTGAGCTCTGAGCTGCAGAGTCCTTGCAGCCAAGAAAAGGAATCAGAGTCTACAGTGGGCACAGAGTGACAGTAACAGATGAGCGGAAAAGGACCGAGTGACATTCTTACAATTTGGTTAATTTTTAGGAAGCTCATTTAAACTCATTTCATGTTTGATTTCCTCCACTGCATAAGGACGTGGGAACTGTATCAATGTAGTAGTAGAGGCTTTGTGCTAGAGAGAATAGGTGGGTTGTTTTTTTTTCCAACCTCAGGCTTCACAACAAAGACTGACTTGTCCTGGTCTTTCTCTGAATCTGAACATGTGCACACTGATTCATACCTACTGGACACGTGATCCTCTGGGGTCTACAATTAAATCCATTAAGGTCTTCTCTACATCTACATGTTTATTTGCATGTTCAATCTGCCTTAAGGCAGCAGCACACTAAATGAGGGATTTCAAATATTATCCAGATTGGGCCAGTGGGGATCAAATTTTCATCGTTACCTAGCAGAAGGAACACCTCACCACATTTTGAAAGCCGAACTAAACTGATTAAACCGGTGGAATCAGATGTGACTCCTAACTGACTGGAATGAAAACCTGCACCCACACCAACACTTTTCAGATAAGATTGGACATCCATACTGATACAAAGATCTCTGGGGTCTGAGATTTCTTTAGTACTGGAAATCACAACTTTCCATTATAAAAAGGTAAATTTGTAAAGTGTTTAGTTCTTGGCTTAATCCAATCCACAATTAATTGCTGGATTGGGATCAGAGAGAAAGAAGGGGCATTTCTTTCAGTTACAGGGATCTCTGACTGCAAGAATTTTACCACCCACTGCTTTAGATCAGAATTGGACCAGTACACTCAAACCTCTCTTTGACTAGACAGACCTGCACCAACATCATGTCACGACTGAGTTTGCCGACCTCAAATTATGACGTATATCATAAGTTATATAGATATGCAAGATGTTTTCTGCTTCCAGGCACACTTACTTTTTTGCCTTGTAGACATAGGCACAACGCTTCCCCAGGTAGAAATCCACTTCGTCACGGCTATAAACACCCTCTACTTTGAGCAGCGCTGTGTGCTCACGTTGGTTCCTCAGTCCACGCTTATATCCAGCAAAGATTGCCTTGCACCACAACCTAGGACATGAAGAATGACAGGAAATGGTATTATAAAAAAAACAAACAAAAAATACATTTTTACATTTGCATCTGTCTGGGAAACCTGCCTCAGAATAACACATATTGCCAAAAAAACAAAAATGGTGCTTTGACTAATTTTGTTTTCCGCCAGTAATATACTCTGAATAAAACTTATGCATGTATAAATTCCCCCCTCACATTTTAAAACAGCCTGCGAGTCTTAAAAGTAGCAGTAAAAAGACTCTTAGTGATCAGATCTTTAAATAGATGCAAGCTGGAGAAAAATGGACAAACTTAATGCATGTAAGTCATGGGTGATCAAAAAGAGCTAAGAGCAATATAAACCAAATGACATGACAGATTCTTTAACTGAGATAAGTGGAGTGAAAGGACAACGATGAGGCAGATGATGCTGATAAACTGACAACTTTCATAGACATCCTATTGTAAATCATAATTCTTTCAAATTTGGAAGGTTTATCCATGAGCTCACTAAATTATAAATGCAAACGTGGGCAGGAGAAATTTCAGTGAAATTATAAAGAAACTTTAAATGTTCTGCATTTTACTTTTGGAGTAGACTTGGAAATGCTAGAACTTTCCACAGGGTTGAAAAATGCACATCAATACAGTTCAGTTATATAAACTCTCTTCAATGTTTGACCATGTGAAAGCGTTCACCAAATCACAACACATGTATGATGATGTATGAAGATGCAAGAGCAAATCACCTTCCAGGCATTGTGAAATTTTTTATTCCGGTTTCCCGTGCAGGAAATCTGAAGAAGAAGGGGGAAAAAAATGACAGACACAAACGTTACTTTTCCCAATTTGCTATGTTGCCGGTTGTCATCTGGCTCAATAAACACACACTACACAACGCTGCTCAATCCTGACGCGTTAGCTAGCGAGCTTCCTAACTTAGTTATACTGCGTAACATTAATAAAAACTAACTGCACACAAATACCAATAACTTTTCTTCTTTTATGTGGCAGTAGGGTATTTTATGTGCTCTTAACTACGATGCGAAACGTTTTGCTCTCTGCCTACAGGCAGCACTCAAGAGTCTGTTCTCACTCACTCAATCAACACTAAATCTTCGCCATCTTTCCTTTATACAAAGCAAAAAACACCAACCTATAAAAATTAAACGTTTAACTACGACTTGATGTAGATATTGTTTATAGTATTAATTCACAGCATGTTCAAAAGTGTTATTTTTGAGCCAGTGTTAGAATTTACCTGCTGGATACGGCAATAAAGATGGCGGAAAAGGGCGGCCGAACGGAATTCTGGGTAACAAATTTGGTCGAGAGGGTGTCTGAAAATACGCCTGACTAAATTATTTTTGGTTGATGAAAAGCAAAATAAAATATAGTTAGAATGTTATAAAACATATACTTTTTTTTTTTTTTTTTTTTAACAATTTATAAAAGAAGCACGTAATATCAGTAAGAATATTTCTATTTATTCTTAAATTCACTCTAATATTCATTTAGGAGTTCCGTTTTTATATGAACTGGGGAAATATTATTTTTTATTTTTAACATATATGGCACTATAACAAACAGCAAGAGGTTTTCCTTGGAAATCCATCATGTTAATAAACAAAAATAAAATAAAATACAAGTTTAGAATTTACCCTATATGGGGAAATATGTACAGTAGTAGAGCGTTCAAAAGATTAAATTAGTGACATATTAGCGTTTGGTATTTCCATCTTTATTTTCAGTTATTTAATATAATAAAAAAAATTAATAACTTGTTGGCCCATGCGCTTTCATGCGGCTTTCACGCATGTCATGTTGGATTGGTTGATTTAACGCGCCGCAAAACAGGTTTCTGATTGGACAGTTGAGTACGGGCTGGCGTCAAAGCGCGTGCAAAATTTTAACCATAGTTACTTTTACCGTGTAAATAATAATAAATGGTGTCTTGTTTAATTCTCTGATATTGGACATATATAATGAAGCATGAAATGCGTAGTTTACAAATGGCAAAACAGCCAGCTTTTTAGGTACACTTCCGGTGTCACCGGATGTAGCCAAGCTAATTCGCCATTTTATGAGATGCATAAAGAAACAGGCAGGCCATGCTGAAATAGAGCCTTGTTTTATTGTTTAAATGTGTTTATAGGCGTTTGGAGGTTTAGTTAAGCATTTGCGTATTTGTAATTTGATAATGTCTGCAGAAGTCGCTCCAGATCAGGTAAAAATGCGTTTCTTGATTTGTTTTCAATCACTTTTGTAATTCATTGGTGTTTTGCGGCCTTGTTTAGATTTGCATTACTGTCATGGTTAATCTGTGTTGTTAAATAATAATCGGTGCAGGTTACGATGAGCTACTGCGTCGGGTAAAATAGAAATTTTTACTTGTTGGTTGTTTTTTGTTTTAAATTAGACTTTAAAGTCTAGTAAGATTTCCAGGTTGTAATACGGTATAGGGCTTCAGGAGGGCGGAGTGGCTCCTGTGATGAGAGTGTTATAAAAATACTAAGCTAGGTTGCAAAAGCAATTGCTACTTTTTATCGTCTGATTATTATTAGCCAGTGCTGCGTTAGCTAGGAAGCTAAAGTGAGAACATGGAAAAAATCCCATAGATTTATTCATAAAACAGGTAAACAAGGTAATGGAAGAAGGCTATACCATAAAAATTCGCTTTGCTTACTCAACGTGTTGTTTTAGCGCATGCGCCGTGTAATAGCTGCGCAACTAAATCCCAGCTTCGTCTGCAGTGTTAGCGTGCAAAGTAATCGCGCTTAAAACTTTTCCTGTTTTGTGGTTTTGCAGACTGGAAATAAATTTCACTTAATTAGGGTTTGTCACGAATGTTTACAAAATAGCCCTTTATATTGAAATGATTTGAATAACTAAGAACATAGACGTTGTGATTGCAGAAATATTCGTGAATAGTTTGAAATTAGTGTTAGCCAAAATAAACCGTTTGAACCTTAAACACCAAACTCTTATTCATTTCTTTGCATAGGCGATAGTCAGCTATTACTACAAAATTCAGTATTACGCTTGCTCCTCGTGGTGTTTAATTCCTTCACTGTTTCCCACGTTTGTCCGCTAACCTTAACACTAATAAGCAACAAGTGCCCATTCATTTTCTACCCATGTTTGATTTAAGCGGCAAGTGAAAGCCTGAGATTTGAACTGAGAATTACTGAATTCAGTATGATTAAAATATACCACAATTAAAGTGACGTATGATTGGCTCTAGTGCTTCCTCAGACTAACGTTATGGTGTCTGTGGTCCGACTTTTCTTCAGTTCCCCACTGAAAAATGAAAAATATCCCCGCAACGTAGCTGTAGTTTCCTGGTTTTTATATTTAAATTAAACTTAAATACACTTTAATCTAAAGTGGTGAAGTATATCTTATAGTTGGTTTTTAATTTTGGCTGCTATTGAGGTACTTGGGGGAAAATTGTTTGGGAATTGGATGGGGCTTCACATGTGAACTTGTCTAAAGAACCCACCCAGTGTGTGTGTGCTGTAAAAACACTATTTAGAGCACTATTCCGTTTATCTTGTTTAAACAGCTGTAGATTGGTACACTTTTCCATCCCTCAGCTTGGAGAACCCACTGTTCTGTACATTTTAATGCTTCTATTCTCTAATATACCTGACTGAACTCATGAAATGAATCAGGTCTATAGGACAGGGAAGGAGTTGTCCGGTACAAGGTTTGGGAGTTTCTAGCGTGGCAATATTTCACTCGCTTCCTCAATTGACTATGAACTGGTGCAGTGTTTGTGCTCTTTCTAAAGAGAGTGGTGATCTATGTAATCCTGCACCTGTGTCAATCTGGGAACACAACGCTGAGTAATATGGAATACAATCGTTTTTGTTTCCACAACGTTCCTAGTTTCCTGGCTCCAAAGCTCCATGCTCTTTCTATGTTTAAGACTCTAGATTGAAGCACACAAAGCTCACGCTTCTGTTAATCTTCTTCCTCTGTTGATTTTAATTTGTTTCAGGCTGCGGAGTATATTCCAGAGAAGGTGAAGAAGGCCGAGAAGAAGTTGGAAGAAAATCCATATGACCTGGACGCATGGAGCATACTGATTCGAGAAGCACAGGTTTAGTGACACAGGGTTGCATTCCTTTTTACCTGGGGTGACCTTAATCGGGGAGTTGAAATCGGGTTGGTGGGGAGGGTTTGCCTATCCAACCCTGCCTTAAATAAACCGATGATTTACTTTCATGTATGTAAATGCATTTTACTTCTCCTAGAACCAACCTATAGATAAAGCAAGGAAGACGTATGAGAGACTTATCACACAGTTCCCAAGTTCGGGCAGATTCTGGAAGCTATACATTGAAGCGGAGGTTCGATTCTATTTCCTCTTATTTGTGTGTGCTAGAAATCATCAGAAATCTCGTATTCAGATCAACAATGTGACTTTCACACTTTACCTCAAACAGCGGTTGGGGTAGTTGGTTGGGGAGAGGGATTTTGGGGCGGATGGGTTTGTAATAATTTTTTTTTTTATTCCTTTTCAATTTTCTGAGGTTAAGTTCATATTGTTGCATGTTTTATCTGCAACAGCATTAAACTCTTTTAATAGTATCAGAGTGCTTTAGCCTTTTATTCACTTGTTGTGTCAATTTCTTGCCTCCTGTGTCATTTCTTTGAGGTCATTGTGGATTATCTGTGTGAACACTGCAAGATAGATCCGAACATATTAACATGTTTTGTACTATGACCAATTTTAGAGATGGCCGGTTTGCAGCAAATTTTTAATTTCAGGCAAGAGATACATCTCATCTCAGTTTTCCCAAACATTTTGCAAAAAATAAATAAATAAATAAATTCTACACATTGTACACCTGAGGCACATGACCTTCAAGTTTAGGAATAGTAATTTTATTAACATCAAAGTTACACAATAATATGTAGTTATACTCCAAGTCAACCAAGACATGTTTCTCTCTTTAGACTCTGAAGCTACCTGGCTGTTTTAAACCTGTAGCTACTAGTTTTGCACTGTGCAAACTACATACTTAAGGGTGCTATCACATGCACACTGTTTAGTCCGTCTGAGTGGAGCCCTGGTGTGTTCTCCCTCTCGGTGCAGTTCTTGGAGCAGGTTCGGTCTGCTTTCAAGTCTACTCTATTGAGGAAAGCAATTGAACTCTGAATCAAACTACCGGATGTGACTGTAACAAAATACTGTGTGTGTGTGTGTGTGTGTGTGGTTTTTTTTTAATTTTTTTTTTTAATTTATTAATAAATAAATAAGGTGCTTGTTACTGAGCCAATACATAGAGCCGTAGCAGTGGCAAATGAATTCTGGAGATGAGGAACAGCCAATTGTGGTAGTTATTAAATTAGCTATTTATATAATCATCCAATTATTTATTTAGCACATACTCTGCTGTCACCCCCGCCCCCCTTTAATTTTTATTTATTTATTTTTTTTTATTATTATTTTTTTTTTTAAAACCTCATACAGACTTGGTAATTGTCCCATTTTCTGTCCCCTTATTTATGACCAATAAATGAAATTGATTTACAAAAATGTCTTTAGTCAAAACGCTGCTTCGACTGCAAATGTATTTTTCTCTCCATTTATTTATGTGCAGTGAGATTTCTCTAAGACTTCATTTGTTGTATAATGGTTTATTTTTAAAAGCACTATACAAGTCTAATCGAATTGAAGCCAAGCCAAATAGCCAATGTGCTACGGAGGGTTGGGCGGGGTCATCTACTTTTAGTTATTTTAATTTGCACAAACACCAGAATACACAAGATAATTCAGATTCAATTGATCTTTAAAAAAAAATACGAAGTGCATGCTTATTTTGCTTTTGACTGAGCTGAACTGTCATGACACGATTGGGTGATTATTTTGCGCCTGCACAATTCTAACTGGTAGCTTTAAGTTTTTCACTTTTCTTTCAAACAGAAGTATAATGAAACACAAAGACTGATAGTAGTTATCCTTATTGATAGTCCAGTCCAGTCCAGTCAATACAGCAGATCTGCAAACTAACAGGGGAAACAGATCTCGAGTGGCACAACCAGGAGATTGAATCATGACGACGGAGCCAAAGGAGCAAAACTGCTCTCTAGGAGCTTCCTGTCAATCACGATGACTCTAACCAGTCATGGCTGTCTGTGAGCTCTTGTACATGGAAGAGGGCAGATAATGCTTTCCTCAGAGTGTGTTATCCTGCCTTGTGACGCACAATGTGCAGCTCGTTTGAAAACCTTTCCTACCTAGCTTTATCTCCCTGGTTGGTAGCTGTTAGGATAGAGAGCTGATTGGGTGGAAATTGGATCCTAAATAAATTTGGGAGAAAATTAGTCGTGGGTTGTGGAGAAGGGGTATTGGGGTATGGGGAACTAGCATGGTAAGTATTTCATGACTAACGTACATGCATGGTTTGTACATTTACACTTGGTTTCTTACAAAACAATGTGTTTGACCCCATCTTTTATTTGTTGTATTTATTTAATTAATAAATTGGCTTGTACACTAGGCACCCAAAGGTTTGTGGACTCCTGACCATTATATCCATATGTGCTGTTTGAAAACCCTCTTCCAGGTTTAGCTCCCATTTCCTGTTTTTAATAACCTCCACTCTCCTGAAAAAGATTACTACAAGGTTTTTGGAGCATGGCTGTGAGGATTTGTGCTCATTCAGCCCCAAGAGCCTTAGTGATTTCAGAAGTATAAGAGGTGATCACAGGGGTTAAGGTCAAGGCTCGGTACAAGATGGAACATCTTTGATCCCGTTAAGGGAAACGGGAGATGTTTTGGCCTAGAGTTTAAAGTGTTGGACTACTGAACAAAAGGTTGCAAGGTTAAATCCTAGGTCCACCAAGCTGCCAGCGCTGGGCCCCTGAGCAAGGCTCTTAACCCTCAGTTGCTCAGTAGTATAAATGAGATAAAATGTAAGTCACTTTGGATAAGTGCGTCTTCCAAATGTTGTAAATGTCAATTGTAGTTCATGTAATGAGTTCTTTCAAATTATGTGTGTGATGGTCAGGTTTCTATAAACCTTTTAGCCAGTGAGTGTATTTTATCCAGATTTCATACTTTCCCACTGCTTTTATAGAGCAGCTGAGACTCTGTAGTTTAAGTCAATGGGTTTCGGCTCCAGATCCGGGAACCTGCTGCTCTGCTCACTTTAAACTTTGCAAGGAACTGAGGTGTAGTCATGACTCCAGGCTTCGAGTTCAATCAGTTGAGTGGCTTAAAATTGGATTCCTTAAAATCTGCAGCATTAGATAGATAGATACTTTATTCATCCCAGTGGGAAATTCACAGAATCCAGCAGGATCCACCGATTTAGACAATAAGATAATTACTTAAAAGAAAAATTACATTTTAACGGTTTATTTAACATTAATTAAAATAGACTCTTTAATAAAAAAAACTGCTATGCTATGTCAGGATGCATTTCAACATTGCAGTGTTTTACTAGCTGTCTAGTCAGGTGTTTAGCATTATTTGAATGTTACAGAAAGGTTGGTTCATACAAAAGAGATCCCGCTACACATTCCACAGACAATTCAACAAGACCTTATTGAGCAACACTTAGTCACTTAACTTATAGTTCAGCTTTCTAGTAAAGGTTTAATATCTTTAAAAAAAAGAAAAGAAATAAAAATGTCACTTGGCATTATTGCACAATAGGAAATAAGTTAAAATATTACCTGGGATAGCTTTACAGATTTATTTATTTATTTGTTTTTTAAATGTTCAAAGAAATTTTTTTTATTCATGAATCTTTTATTTATTTATTTTGAATTTTTGGTTAAAAAAATTCTTTTAATTTAATTTAATTCTTGCTTATAGAAATATCCTTCCAAATGTCTCTTTCCTTTTTTTGTCCTGTGTGTTGATCATCCTTCATTCAGTCATCATATATTTTAAAACTTTAAAATATTTTTGCTGTTACTAGTCATTTACTTTTTTTTTAAATGGCTTTTTGACTAATTTTCTCAATATTTACACAGATAATTATTTATAACTTTTTTTTGACTAAAAATGTGTCGCAGACATCTGCACATTATAACCGAAGGCTGATGGGAAACAGGAAGTGATTTTTTTTTAAAGCTTATATTTTGAATCTTTTAGGCTGTCTGCTTTACTCTCTATTAGTTTTATTCCTGTTTGGCATCCAAACTTAACTTTTTCTTCTCTGTAATAAAACTGACTGATAAACCAGAAATTTGTTGAATTATTGGGGTGTAATTGTGTGTCTGTGACAGACTGGCTTTGTATGTGAGTGTCCGTGTGTGTGTGGAAGAGGTGACCTCAGGTCTCAAAATATGTATTTCAACACCCCCTTCCTTTTATCTATTGAAAGTAAAAGCAGCATTAAGGATTTCTTATTACTTAAAAAAAAAAAAAAAAAGATCTGTAAGCTTCTCATCTGTACTATGAGGCCATTTAACAGTCGAATTCTTTGAGCACATCAGTTAAACTAAAACTCTGTTAGACTGAGAAGGCTTTGGAAGGTAAACTGCAGATTGTTCACTAAATCCATGTAGAGCTAGCCAAGCCTTTATTTATTTATTTATCTATCTGTCTATCTATCTTTTTTTTT
>JAOTRN010000036.1:25247584-25261365 GCA_028566695.1 Bagroides melapterus
ACACACACACACACACACACACACACACACACACACACACACACACCAAGCAGTGTTTTCCGGAGGAAATTAGATTATTTAGTGTTCACTTCAGTAATTATTCAGAAAGAATTATTTTTTTTTTTTTAGATGAAATGTAGCTTAATGTTGATACATCAAAAATAGTTTATAATATAAATAGTGCAAGATAAATTAAAAATGTTGAAATGAAAAATAAAATCCATCAATAAATTAATAAATTGCTGTGTTGTTTAAGTGCTGTGCCTTTTTAGAAATGTACAACTAAAACAACATTTGGCTGAGAAAATATATTTAAAACAACAACAAAAAAAACCCCACTTATATTAGGACAAAAGCTAATACGGTCACGAAGAATCTCCCTCTCAAGCTTATGAGCCGAGTGTCTAGCACAAACAGTGTTGTAGAATTGCAGTTTGTCAAATATTCAGACATAAAGACAAAGGAATTATTAAAGGAATTATTAAATATATACCATAAGCTCTGTACAGTTTTATGATTCGTGTAGTAAGGTCTGGGAAATATCCGTGAAGTACATCTGCCCTTCTGTGCTGATATTGACTTTAATAACACACCCTCCTGTGTTTTTTTCTTTTAGAAAGAAGTTTAGTCATGATTAGTAAACTTGCCTTCTGTGTCTCCTGTGCTGATGTGTTGCAGTCCGACTACAGGGTTTGAGAGCGAGCCCCAGGCAGCTGTTGCTCCTGTGATGTACAGCGCTCAGTACCACATACACACACATGGCATCTACCGAGGAATTCAGGTGGGTGCACATAAATACACATCCTCACACCCTCTATTAAAAAGGTTCAACTAAAGGTCACACTCTCTCCACACAAATAACCCCCACCTTCCCCATACCCACCTGCTGTAGCTGAGTTAGTCAGGCCAAGGCCAGGTCAATGCATGTTTGATTAGTCAGGCCTGACCCGTGATGTGACACTGTCTGCATCGGTGCTTCTGTCTTGCAGGAGACACAAAGCATTAACGAGATACAAACGGTCGTGACAGTGCAGTGGAGATACGTATTTCCGCACTTAAACATTTTTCTGGAAAAAAGTCTCAACGATTCCTAACATTGATGTATTCGGCTTTCTAAACTTTATTCTCACTTTGTGTCTCTTTGGGCATGTTCACACCTAAATTGTCTCAGATGCAGACTTTTAGTCACTTGTCACACGTTTCAAGTCAGACGTTTGCTTCAGGCAAAACGTGAAAGTTTTTTTTTTTTTTTTTTACACATTATCTCTATTTTTTTCTTCTATAATTTAAATCTTTGTTGAACCATAAATCCTGTAGAAATCTGTTCACAAATCACAGATACACATATTAAAGGCAAGACTGTCAATATTTTTCATTTCTTACTAGTACAAGTAATGTGAGAAATTGTGTAGAAATTATGTAGAATTGCCTTAGAACAATGTATCGAAAATTGTTGAAAACAATTATTGAAAAAAATTGAAAGCCTCACTTCCTGTCTTTGAATGTTTATTTATCTTCTAGACACGCCTCCAAGGCTCACAGCTTCATAAATCATTACGGGAAGAAGCTGCATGCTTATAGAGCTGCAACTCGAATTTCCAGCAGCTTCGTTCTTGTGTGATTGAAAGTGATGTCATGACAGGCCTTGCTAATGGGAACTCTAGCTAGCTTGCTAACTGATTGAACTAGAAGTTTGAAGCTTTGGAGTTTGTGTGTGTAGGGTGGTGGAGGGGGAGGGGTCAGTTTTAAAAATAAATAAATAAATAAATAAATACAATTTTAATATGACCTCAGATATTACAGCTTTTGAAAATCAACCTGTTTGTCTTCAGAAGCTTTGATTGCTGATGACGGATATTTACTGTGTTGCCAGTTTGTTAGTCAAATGTATGTCCTTGTGTGTTTACATCACATGTTTTAAACCCATGGCCTGTCTCTTCTACCTCCTGCAGGACGTGAGGCGAGTACCGAGCCTCGCGCCGTCTGCCGTGAGGCCGGCTGAGCCCAGTGAGAAACGCCCGTTCATGTGCTCGTACCCTGGCTGCAGCAAGAGATACTTTAAACTCTCACACCTGCAGATGCACGGAAGGAAACACACAGGTAAGAGACGGTCACGCCCACACCTGATGATAACTAGATGGGCTGCTGATGTTCTAAACGGATTATTAACTACTGTACGACGGCCGTTCGGAGTCTATTCATGTTCTATGCATGGATCAATAATACCATAATGCGGTTCAAGCCTCAGCACCTCCATGCTGCTGCAGGGTCCTTAAGCAAGGCCCTTAACTCTTTCTGCTACAGGGGAGCAGTATCATTAAATTGAATAGGAGCCTTTATTTTGTCACATATACATTAAAACACAGTGAAATTCTTTCTTCACATATCCCAACTTTAGAAGTTGGGGTCAGAGTTCAGGGCCAGACATGATACAGCACCCCTGGAACAGAGAGGGTTACGCAAGGGCTCAACAGTGGCAACCGGGCAGGGAACTCCAATCCTCCAGTCATCAACCCAGATCCTTATCCACCTGAGCCACCACTGCCCTGAAAGTCCTACATAAACAATATCTTTTGCCTTCTGGAAGACTTCACAAAGCAAACTCAGGCAAAAGGCCGAGAAGCGATCATGGCGATCACGGCTGACCCTACACTCAAACTTCCTAAGCTAGGCTATGCAAAGAAAAGAATTTCACTGTGCCCCAACTGTGGTGTATATGCGACGAAGGCTTCTTTACTATTGTAGCATTGAAAAAAAGGAAATCATGTCCATTTCCATTTATAATTTATCATCACATCTCTGGCAATGATGTCACAAGAAATAGAACACATCGGGGAATAGAGTTTAAAGGAAATTAATCAACATTGATCAACAATCATGATCATCCTCCATCATACAAGTCTCTGTAAAAGAGATTCAGCTGTAGAAACAATCACGTCAAAAACAATAAGCGTATCAGTATATACAGTTGGGACGATGGTCAGAGTTAATGGTTAGAAAAATCAACACCTTCTGATTAAATTCAATTAATGAACCGCTCTCTCTCGAATGAATACAAGTCACATTCAATAAAGACACAACACCGAGTCTGGTATATGTCCGTTATGTCTCCATTCAACCAGTAAATCAAATCTGAATCCATTTAAACGATTTTATTTTAAATAAGAAGTATATAGGATGTGCTAAAGTGACTAATGTTCCTAACTTGAGTATCCTCAAGTCTGAATACAGTTTCTCAGAACTGCTCATGACTCAGAGAATCAGACAGCAAGAGTTTCCTAATCATGCTGTGTGAATAGAGCAGATGTTTATACACACACACACACACACACACACACACACACACACACAGGAACACATCCTGAGGGGACACTCCAAAACTAGAACTGCTGTTGTTACCATGGTGATATAACGGAACTGTTTCTCACATAATTATTTAGAGCCACTGCTGGAACATACGTGTGTGTGTGTGTGTGTGTGTTAACTAGTAGCACTAAGCATTGATCACAAGGTGTTAACTCCTAATGGGATGTGTATATTTCTCCTAACTTTCTGGCTCCCATCTTCTCACGTCACTCACGTGTCACCATCCGATCACTAGCTAGCTAGATTTTAGACATTTGCTAATGTTAGCTATCTAGTTTTGTTTGGATATATTATTATTATCTGAAATTAATAAGCTAATGCTATAGGATATGTTCTCTAGCTAATGGCAGCTAACTAGCTTAGTTTTGTTTAGATGTTTAAATAACTTTTTTGGGTATGTTCTCTAGCTAGTGACAGTTAGCTAGCTTAATTTTATTTGAAGTAACTGTCTTGGGTATGTTCTCTAGCTAGTTTCAGCTGGCTAGCTTAATTTTATTTCAACCAAATTTCTTGAGTACATTATCTAATATGTTGTCAAATGTTTTCTTGTTAACGTCAGCTAGCTAGAATTAATTGTATATACTGCTATATGTTCTCTAGCTTGGGTATACTTTCTAGCTAAGCCTAGCTAGCTAGCTTTGTTTGGATATATTGTCTAATGTAAGATACCTAAAGTTCTTGGGTATGCTTTCTAGTTAATTCCAGATAGCTAGCTTTGTTTGGGTCAATTAACAAATGCTAGCTTAGATTTGTTTAGCCATAAGGACTAATGATAACAGGATCCAGTTCATTGGCTACATTTTCTAGCTACTATCCACTATCTAGCTAGATTTGGCTAACTTTCTCAGCTGTGCATTGTAAAGATAGCAAATTCTATCTTGTTTTTGATATAGGACTCTTTTGATGTTCTGAGGTATAAACATTTCCATCTAGCTAGCTAAACCTGTTGTGGGATGTTTTTGTGCTGCCCTCATGTGGAAGCTATGTGCTAAACCCTGAGGCAATCTGAGTATTTTGTGTTGTAATGATTCCTGTAACTAATTGTGCGTTCAGGAGAGAAACCGTATCAGTGCGACTTCACAGACTGTGGCCGAAGATTCTCCAGGTCAGACCAGCTTAAGAGACACCAGCGCAGACACACAGGTCAGACGCCAACCCTCTCTCTACTCACACTTTCCTACATACTCTTCTTCCCTTTTCCCCACCATATCTTCAGGGGTGTATTACATGTTCTCAGACCACCATATAGACATTTACATGCATTAACTTCTCACAGATTTTTCCTTATTCTTATATTACCCATATTACAAAAAAGCTCTCATATTATCCATGCTTTTCTTGTCATCATTTCATCATCAGATTCACAAGCTTCATTAGTAATTACTGGGTAACTGACGGGAACGAACGGCAGATTAAAATAAAATGCTGTTAGTGTCTGATCTAATGCTACGATTATTTATTTCTTTTTCCAATTAAAAACCTTTTTATCAGCTAATGTTGAGCCCAGTTTGATAGAAACTTTGACAACTGACACTAAACCTGACTAAATCAGAACAAGAGATAAGTCAAATATTCAGTTTGAGTTCAGGTGTTCAAGCTGAAACGCAGTGTATAAATATTCATATTTGGATTCATGAATATTTATATATATATTTTATACATTGGTATATTAATATATACATTTATATCCATTATATATGATTTTGTGGTAGAACAAGTAAAAACAATTAATGATTAATTAGTATTTTTTTTTTTATTAAGGAAAAAGAAATAAATTTCTTTATTTTAGTTAAATGCCAATTAAATAATAATACTACTAATAATACAATTACAAATGTACAAATGAGTACACAAAGCATGTAATCAGTTTTAATTCTGTTTGTGGTCAAGATATTTGGGAATGTGTTAGACCTTTAAAGTCAAGGATGGCAGGCACGCTGGCGGAGTTGTTAGCATGTTAGCATGCAGCCTTGCCCCAAGGGGATTGTGGGTTCGATTTCGACCTCTCACCTGTGTTTGTATGGTGTCCATGTGCTTTGGAGATTTCCTTCAGGTACACCAGTTCCCTCTCCCTGTCCAAAGACATGCACCGTAGGCAGACTGGCATCTCTAAATTCTGTAGAGTGTAAATGGGTGTATGAGTGAGTGTGTGTGTCCGTGTGTGATTATACCCTGTGATGGACTTGCACCCTCTCTAGGGTGCCTACCAGTTTTTGCCCAGAGTCCCCGAGATAGACACCTATAATTGATGAGATCATAATTAACATGGCATGAGAACCGGTCTTCCACGGCCCTTTTCTCTCTCTCACGCTCTCTCTTATTTTTTTCCTCTTTAGGAGTAAAACCCTTTCAGTGCGAGACGTGTCAGAGAAAGTTCTCGCGCTCTGACCACCTCAAGACTCACACTCGGACTCATACAGGTAAAACAAGTGCGTAATCCCCTTTTTGTCCTCACACTCTTCCAGTTCAGATTCGTTAGCGACAAAACGTACATAGCTTGTACTCATTTCTAACGTTTTTAAATGAATCTCACTGTTCTCTTCATCGGTCTCAGGTGAGAAACCGTTTAACTGTCGCTGGCCGAGCTGTCAGAAGAAGTTCGCTCGCTCAGACGAGCTCGTCAGACATCACAGCATGCACGAGAGGAACATCACTAAACTGCAGGCGACTCTCTGAACTCCCACAAAACCCCTACACACGTGTAATCATTAACTAAACAGACATGCTATACAGCGTGACGACGGCAGTGCTCAAGACTGAACACACAATTATTAACCTCATTAAACTGCTCTGGAATATAAAAGACCAGAGAAGGGAAAAAAAACAAAAAACATCCAAAAAAACATCCAAAAAAAAAAAAAAAAAACTATAGCTATAAACAAAAGGTTTTAAAGGCCTGAGTAAAGTCTTATAAGGTTAATTTTAGATCATCTCATGTAAATAACTCGTGATTCTTAGAATCAGCCTCGAACACAGATGGACTGGTTCACTTCAAATCATGTTATTTCTGATTTTTACAAACATTTTTATAAAAAGGAAAATGCACTGTTTATTACTTTGTACATACTAGACATCGAAGTGACAGTTTGACTATCTGTATTTTGTATTAAAAAGCTTCTGAACAAAAGTCTGTGACAATCCTTTCATTTGCAGGATTCAAAGGAGTTTTGAAGGATTTCTAAATAAACACTATATAAAGTGCATCTTGTAATAGAAGTAGAGATTAGAAAACGTAATAATGCCTGAGCGGAGAGCTTTTGCGTGTAGCTACAATGCCTGAAGTATTCACTTATTTAGCTTCCTGATGTGGACGCAGTGCCTGAGGTTCAAGTTAATTCCTGTTATCTTTTACGTTACTGTTATAATCAGCCGTTCTATCATCGACCTCTGTTCTCCTTCCTTAAAGTAAAATTAGCAGACTGTGCTCAGCTTCTGATATACAGCACAAGAGAATCAAGAAAGGTGTATTAATAAATCAAACAGCTAATCATGCTTATTATATTATATGTCAAATATATGGGGGGGGGGGAGAGATTACATTTCCTGTCTTTCTGCCAATTTTTGGTTGTGCAAGTCCTGAATTCAGGATGTGTTTGTTACTTAAGAACTGGATGAGATAAACCTTCACTACTTACTGTCGGGGAAGAGAAGCAGGAATGGAGACGGTTTATGTTTAAGGTATTTATTAAAAAGTGTACAAAAACAACGATGCATACAAAGCTATGCTATAATGGACCGAAGCTAGCGAAACCCCACAGTCAGCAGTATCCGCTCTCTCTCGGATGTCTTTCAGATGAAAAAGTTTTGTCCAGTGGAAATGCACTTCTGACTGTGGGTCGAAAATTCAAAGCATTCCTATTCACAGCAGTATGGAATGAACAAATCCTCTGCTGATGATAAAATTGAAAGTGTACATGCTTAGATCAGGAAGACTTCAATATGCTGCCTTCAGGATACCAAATATACAGAATACTAAATAAGAGCTTTGTCACTAACGGAGACAGGCTAAACTCAGCCTTGGTTATTGCTTACTGCGTCTGCTACACGTTTTTGGACACATTTTGTTCTTAGGCTTCGAATAAAAATAATGATGCATTGTGGAAGTGTAAAAAAAAAAAAAAAAAGAAAAAAAGAAGAAGAATACGCTAGCATTTTCCTCTCAGACGAGAGACAGAACACACACACACAAAGATCAGCTCCAGTCAAGTGATAGTCTTAAACTTGACCGGGTTATTAACACCATGAATGATCAGATCAGCATGTTCTAAAGTGCATAGACGCCCACGAACATTGAGACGTGAGGCAGGAAGTCTTTGCGTTCCCCCGGAGACAGCACGGAGCTCGGAGGATGACGCCAGATTCTTCAGTCAACAACAGAAGTCTCTCACAGAAATGCTGTACATATCCCTGATTTTGCCAGTTTGGTTCGTCCCTGTTCCCGGTGTGGAAACTAAACTCTGGGTGGAGCGTACTGAAAAGAACTTGGTCAGCACGCTCACTTCGTCATAGCATCATGTGGCAAGCTTCATTCGTCCTGAGCAAAAAGAGAACACAGAGGTCAGATTCAGAAAGAGTGGAAGAGAAATGAAACAGTCCACCACTCGGACCCAGGATCCTCACTTTCAACTAATAATCAAAATAACTGTCAGTTTAAAAAAAAAAACAAAAAAACCCAGAAACCAACAATAAAGAACCCCAAAAAACAAGAGAGCCACAATTGTTTGTATTTTCCATACTATAAGATGCATTTTTCACTTGTTTCTCTAACAGGTTTAGAATTTACAACAGAATGAAAAACATATTGATTAAAATGGCTGCAACATGTTGGTTCTGTAAACACAAATATAAGGATTCACAAATGTGTTTCGTTCCGGTTATGAATAAACGTCGCTCGTCTTGTCGTTGTGCAACTTCAAATCTGTGTCATGCTTAATGCCGGTGTGGAAATGTGTCTAGAAATCAATGACTATTTCAGAGCAGGGAAGTGTACAGTAACACTGAGGCTTGGACGAGACCTAAAACAGAACTGGAACAGAAGCAAAACGGAGACGTGCGATGAACCTCTGCCACTCACAGCACAGATCTTCAGTGTAGTACAAAAACAGGAAATGACACTGAATTTGGAGTGGAAATTCTTAGCAAAGAATCAGATACATATTATTTAAATAAAAAAAAAAAAAATAAAAAAAAAATAAAAAATTATTTCTCTGTACAAACTTGCTTATTTTTTTTTTTTTCAATTATCTTAAACTACAGTAAAATGTGAGAGTTTTCTCTTTGTTTTATCATTCATTTTTTTCCCTTTGCATTTGTGTTCGATCTGGTTGATTATATATGCAGCACCGCTCCTGAAGTACACACACACAAAAAAAAAAGAATAACCTTGATTACAAAAGTGTTAATAAATATAGATTCTGTCTCACTTATGAATTCAATAACATTGTATTCATTGAACATTGACTCAATCACATTGTAGCACATGCATGTTCATATTGTGACATTTTAGCAATTACCGGAATACACATTTAATGTCGATGTTCATGATTTGATGGACATTCAGACAATTAGTAACTAAGATAAGTGTTAATTACACTGTCATCTTAATCATCTTTGTGTGAGTAAGGAAATGCAATACTCGATTGTACAAACAAATACTGTACACTGATCCTTTGTTTCAGGCCAGTGTTTATGTAATTTGTCATCTTTAATCAAAAGAAAACATTATATGAGATCAATCTCCCTCACTGAATACTTGAACAACTCGGAAAATACAGTGTGTAGAAACCCAAGTGATAAGCTACATTCTCAGCTGAGCAGGGACACACACAGCTGCAGTATGCTACATGCTAAAATATACAGTATGTGGACACCTGACCATCACACCCATAAGAGCCCAGTCTAAAACTGGCATTCATATGGAGCTGTTCCCCTTTGCTGCTATAGGAGCCTCTACTCCATCACTAGATTTTGTGGCTGTGGGGATTTGTGCTCATTAAAGCCACAAGAGCATTAGTGAGCTCAGGCATTGATGTTGGGTGAGTTGGTAAGTTTATTCTGATGGTGTTCAGTGGGGATGAGGTCAGTTCTCTGTGCACAGACAAATCCTGCCTTCATGGAGCTCGGTTTGTAACACTGAGGCATTATCCTGCTGGAACAAGGTTGGGCCTCTGAGCTCCAATAAAGGGAAATTGTACTGAAAAAACGTTACAAAGACATTTAAGACAACAGTTAGGGAAAGAACCATATATGGGCGTGATGGACAGATGTCCAAAAATATGTAGGTAAGATGTCTGGGTAAAAGTGTCAGTAATTCTACACCTAGGCAAGTTTAACTGAACAGCGCTAATGAATGCAGTTACACCTCTGTGTATGTATATATTGTCTATAAGCAGACCTTACACTCTGAAGTGATGTAGTATGGAAAATACAGCACATTTTTTTCATCAGTCACCACCCATGAAAGTTCCATGAAAATGACAGCTTGCTTTATTTATGTTGAAGACTAAAGCAAGAACTCAGCATTAGAAGATGATGTGTGTATGTGGGTTCTGGGCTCATGAGCCCATATACGTCAGCAAAACAAAGTTATCAGCACTCCACCACTGGACAGCACAGCCATAAAAAAGCAGGTGTCAGTACACGCACGCACGCACGCGCACACACACACATACACACACACACGCACGTAGACAGCCACAGAAAACAGCAGGGACTTTGACACAAAGGGAAATTAAACCACGCACAAACACTACAAGGAAAAAGGGACAGGACCAAAAAAAAAAAAAGCACCAACATAACTGTTCTCTCTTACACATTGACACACACACACACACACACACACACACACACCCCTTCCCTGGGTTAGTGCACATTGTGTTAGATGGGCCAAGAGCGGTCGGGTGACATGGATACCATGCTGAGCTTTTCCATGCCGTGAGACTAATCGGATAAAACCCCACCTACCTGCCCACTGTCCCCAAGCAACGGACTGCCTCTGTCTACCTGTCTGTCTGCAAACCAACCAATCAGAGGAGACCAACCAATCACAATGCAGACGAGGTGACAAGGGACAGCAAATAGGAAGCAAATAGGACCCCATCATGGGGACGGTTTGAAGACGGTTACATTGTGAGTAAATAGAATTATGTTGAAAATATATTTAGAAGTATATATGAAGAAAGTCACATGCAAGACAAATGATTCTTTATGATCAATAAATGCAAAAACATTTCAGGTTATTTCTAACAATAGCATCAGGTGTCTGATTTGGATATAATCTAAAACACAAAAGCACATATAAACATTTAAAGGCCAAGGAAACGTAGTATATAATAACAGTTTACCTGAATGTGTAATTTTCTGTTGAACATTAAATCATACATATGGTTATGTTTATTATTTATAAAATCATACATATGGTTAGTTCCCTGTGGCCTGCACCTCCTTATTTTCTGTAATAACATAAACTGTGTGTAATAAGTGTGAATAGAAAGAGATGAAGGGAAAGGTTGGGATGATGGAAGTTTTCAAGACTGAAAATTATTGGTTTTGAAGTTTCTTACTATAAAATATACAAGTAAGAATAAGAATGACATCATATTAATAAATAACACATAGTATATAAGTGTTGGCAAACTGTTGTACTACATGATGAACACAATAGCACAGGATATTAAAAGATAGTGTTGAGTGGGTTACGGTTAACCCAAAGTGATTATCCTATTGCAGTGCTTTCTGACAGGTTTTATTCCTTACTTAAACAAGTTTCTATCCTAAATCATCCTACACAGAACTTGACTTCACTAGAGCTTCATTGGAACTTCGTTCTAGATCTGTTCTGTCTCTGTTCTGTCTCTATTCTTTAAAGCTGACAGGGTTTGTACAATACAGTATGTGTGCCTCCTCACCTGGAGCTTGTTGGCTCTGGGATCTTCTGCGTGTGCTGGAGACTCTGGAGATAGAGGAGAGTGAAGAGCCCACACTGCTTGCCCGGGAGATGGGTAAGAGCACAGGAGTTATGGGTGGAGAATCCAACTGTGTGTGATGAACAGAGAAAAACAGAGTTGAATATTAATTTCCAAATGACATTGTTTGTTTGGCATGTTGTGTGCTTACCGTTGGAAGAAAACAGCATTATATATTGTATACTATTCATTGGGATTTTGAGAAATTTGACACAATTCTAACCAACCAACTATCAGACTATCAATGATTAAAATTGTTACCTCCCTCAAGGAGTTACAGGTGACAAACATTCTATCAGTTATGATCTAATTGTACACATATATATCATAAAATTAGAGCATATACAAATAAATATATATTTTGTATATTACCGATGCCTTTTATAAAATTGTGTGTGTGTGCATGTGTGTACCTCCACGCTGTCATGGGTAGGCGAGGAGGATGTTGAAGAGTTCTCGGTATGTCTTCGTGAAGAGGAGGCCGGTCCGAGCTCAACTGTGCGAACACGCTGGGCAAACTTCAGAGAGCAAACAGACTCAATCATATTGCATTCTAGAGGAGACACCTGAAAAAGCAAAGAGATTTAGTACAGTTTCACACATGAGAATCAGTTTACTTCCTATAGTTAATTTATTACACTGAAGCAGTACACACACCTGTACCAGCATTAGTGTCTTGCTGTCTCCACTGAGCGAGTCCTGTAGAAGGTACGTGAGGCGCGAGTTCCTGAAGGGGACGTGTGAATGGCGTGAGCGCAAGGCGTTGATGACGTCACCCAGGGCAGAGAGTGACTTGTTGATGCACTGGGCCTCACGCAGCCGACTTCCCTCGGCACCGGATTTAGAGATTCTCTCTGAACCAGCCAGATCCACCAGATTCAGCTTGCCTGCATAAACATGCAGAAAGAGAAAGAACAGTGACATTTTTAAATCAATTACTAAACAGTGGGGTAAAAATTGAATCTGCTTTAACAAATAATTATTCAAATTCAATAATAGCAGTGACTTATTGTACAGTCAATAGTTATACACATGATCTGAGAAATCACCTAGATTTAGGATTTAAGGGAAAAGTGAAAAGTTAAAGTAAATGTTATGGCGTATGCGAGTGTGTAGTGTGTGTGTGTAGTATGTTTGTGTCTGGCATGTGTGTGTGTGTGTGCACTCATCATCACCTGTGGTGCGATGTCCTGTGGAGGAGTTGAAGCCGACCACGTTAATGATGAGGAGAGCATGAGAGCGAGAGCTGTGCTCATTCAGGTTGGTACATGCGGTTGCCCTGTTCATGTGACCCAGATCAAAAACCTACAGGGTCAAAGGTCAATGATTAAACTTCCACTCAAGCTGCAAATCATTGTACACCATAAACATGAGACATCTGGGAAAAACACAGCCTTCTCTCTTCACAGATGGAGCTGACCAAAATGGGATACACAGCAGGACTCGAAGCAGAAATCTAATTAAGAAAATGCTGTAAATGAAATTTTTAGCCTAGGCTCTATTAAATTATTCCAGTTTTGAATAAAATCTTGTCATGTTTCAATTTTAAAATAGTACACAGTACAAGAATTTTTTTTTCTGTGTTCAGTCAATAGTTTTAAGGGTTCTGGGGTGGCCAGTCATTTTCGGTTACTACACGTAATGTCTGTGTCAAGTTAAATAAAAACATCCAGCAGGTCAATCATTACTTCTAAAGTAAATATAAAATTACAAGTTCTCTCACCTTATTAATATCCTCCACACTCTTCACAGTGAACTCAGTAAGACCAGGCACATACAGCTGACCGCTGCCATCAGGACACATCTTAATGTCCAGCTTCTCACTGGGGTTGTCTCCTAACAGGTTCCTGAGAAAAACAGAGTTAGCTAAAAATCGAAAGCTACAGAGAGTAATAATCTACCAATTACTTTTATTATGAGTGACTGATTAATACTACTTATAATAATTGTTTAAACAGACATGTACAGAAGTCTTCATACGCTAGGTAGCATATAAGTGCCTAGTTAGGTACTGTAACTACACAAGCCTCAAACATGCATCAGTAATCCATAAATAAAACTGCAAACAAGAAATTGGAAGGAACTCTGATATCATTTTCTCCTCACTACTTTCCACTGCCTGTGCTACAGCAGTCTCACATCCTGTATTATTAATCATTCTTGCTAATAATCAGTCTGTCAGACAATGTTGGCACTTTCTGTCTACTCACAGGGAATAAATGCAATATTTCTACTATACATGTAATACTGCATACTACAAAATAGATATATTCAACCTGAAAGCTGATTTTCTGAGCCATGTTCTAGGCTGGTTTAAAAACCTGGATATACAATGATGTATTCAATGTAACAGGCTTTAAGCCAAAAAAACAGTTACACTACATCCATTGTTTTCTCCACAGAAAACCTGAATCTATCCCTGATATTTTGCTTTGGGAATGTGGTAGCTTA
>JAOTRN010000036.1:25442049-25452238 GCA_028566695.1 Bagroides melapterus
AAACTATATTAGTATTCAGTCTTGCTAATTCTAATGAATATCAGAAATGATAGATTTATCCAGGAGCCGTGAAAGAATTAAATAACACTGAAACTAACATTCCTCTCGCTCTCTGTCCTCCATGTTTGTTGAACAGTTCAGCTTACAATAAAGCAGGTTTTTGACAGCATTATTCTCTAATAGAGACTTTACACAGCACATTAGTTCCCTTTCACAGGATCTTTATTAGCGGATTGTGCGTATCGCTGTGCAAATACACAGTTTCACTGAGCTTTTGGGACAAGTGTGGCAGACTTTTTTTTTTTTTGCCCCATCTGCCCTCAAAGGATCTCAGCATGGCATAGCACTCCAGGCAGTGCCATCTGTTGGCATGGCAACTAAGGAAGTGCTTAAGACTAGGACTGGACATATAGTGAACGTGACCTTATCCGATAGCTAATATTAGCAATCGCATGTGTGGGTGGATAAAAGGATTTATCAAGGGCCATCCAAGTGCATTTAGTAAAACAGGACTGATATTGTGTAGAATAAAGCAACAAACATGCAATTAAATAAGAAGTCAGAATCTTTGAGTCAAAAGACAGTTAAGCAATTGTGTGCTTCTAAATTTGTTGCACTAGTTTGAAGAATTCCCACATATAGTTGTGATGATCAGGTGTCCATACATTTTTGGCGACTTAATGGAAGATACGGTGATGGCAAAATGTATTTGGACCCTTAAGCCACCCTTAAAAATGTATACATTTCCCTGAGCGGAAAAATACCACAATACAGACACATTTCAAACTTGAACAAAAATGTATTTGGATATTTCTGGTTAAAAGTAATTCCAAAAATGACTAAGAAGGAAGATTTAAAAAAAAAAAAATAATCATCTACATCATCTGTATGCACAAAGCAGGCCACTCACTAAAAAACACTGTATAGTAGTGTATAATAGTGAGTAAATAAAAAATAGAAACAGTTGCAAGGATTGCTTTAGATGTCAATGAGAATTATGAGAAAGAATTTATTAATGTGATACAAACCATTTCTGAGGTTCAGGAATATAAAATTCGAGGTTCCAGATAAGTGCGTTATTTTTAGATTAATCCAAATTGAACTTGGATCAATTTGGTGGTTGTGTGTTTGTAAAGCCAGGAGAAGAAGTTCCACCAAATTGCACTAAAGTTTTTATAAATCATGGAATTGTCTTTTTGAGCTTGTATCTGTTAATAGCATTGACACATGAGTGTATAGAGACATTCTGGAGGTGACACAAGTACATTCTTCAGCAGGATGCTGATTTGAGGCATAGCAACTGCCTTACACCACAAAGCTTTGACCTAAAGCCTCTATAGAGCATCTAATGATTGCAGTTTAGAAGAATGAGCAGATTGGTAACCCTGGTTAACATATTGGTTGGTTTATTTGGTTGATACGAGGAAATCTTCCGTCGCAGTTGTTACAGAAACTTGTTTACTCCGTGCCCATGCATTGATGGGTTAGTAATTAGAATATTTGCCCTCCACCTCCATGTTTGAGGGTACATTTTCCTTGCAGGGGTTTCTTTTGGTATTTCATTTTCCTCTCCCAGTCCACATGCATTGTGGGCTGACTGGCGTCTTTAAATTATCTGTATTGTGTGAATGTGTGTGTGTGTGTGTGTGTCCTACAATGGTTTGACACCTTGTCCAGGTTGTCACATGTCTTGTTCCCGATAGTCTTCTGTGATAGACTTCAGATTCCCTGTGATCTTGTGTAAGATAAACAGTACAGAAAATAGATGGATATATCTGTCATCTTTCATAATGAATCCCAAACTGAGTGTCTATCCATTTTTGTTTGAAAAGTGTGCTATCTGTCTTTCAAACAAATTCCACTTGTTTTGACTTGTTTCCTGTTTATACTATTGCACTTAACATATAAAGCTGTAACATAAGGGAAATTATTCATCATCAGATTACCTGGTGTCACCCACATGAGCATGGGTTCACTTTTGAGTCTGGTTCCTCCCAAGGTTTGTCCTAGTGTGCTTGTTAGGGATATTTTGTGATAAATTTCAAAATTTTTAGTTTCTCTGCTAAATTTGATCTTTTTCTGTAAAGTTGCTTCATGAGAAATTGTGAAATTGTGTATGACTTACGTGAGTATATGCACAACACAAATTTAGTATACACTATGATTGCCTACTCGTAGGTTGTTTATTTTTTTCACGTCGGACAAGCAGTTTTTTGATGTTTTAGTCATCTGTAGGAGGTGAGTAAACAGTCCTTAAATGGAGATGCAGTCTCCGGGTCATCCTGTCAATCTCAAGGGCAATGGAAGTTCTCTTCTGCATGGCTGCACACCCTGTCTGAGATACTCAAGACCTGATCCACTTGCATATAAAGGCTGGTCTTTTTGAACTACTGCCCATGCGGCACTGCTGAACACTCCACTGCACACAGGAGAACCGTTCTCATGACTGCCTGCCTGGCATCTCATACTGTGAAGCGACAAACAGCACTTCTGCCATCTTTTTCCCCTCCGACCAGAAAGCGGAGGCTAGTACACTCCGAGGCTCTAAACAAATGGCGTTACTCAGATTAAAAAATGCAGCCCTGCTATATCAGGTTTTTGTGTCTACATGACATGTCTACATACCTACATAATAGCAAATGACATAAAATTATGGAAATATGTCTAAAAGCCTTCATACTCTGCATCAATTTGGGCAGCTTTCATCGGTTGTTGATGTCAAATGATCCTTTTACACACAGATAAAAAAGGAAGTACAGTTTTTCTGAGGAAAATGATTTCCTTTAAGCTTTAAATAAAACATTAGATAAATACTGTTCTATTGCATGTATTTCCAACATCAAAATTGCAGTTAGTTTAAAAAAATCCTGTAGCATCGATAGTATATTTTTGTTCAAATTAACTTGCTGTATTTCTAATTAAGTGCGAACTGAGCTAATGCTTAGGTTGAGAACCTTGATGTCACGTACCAAGATGCTGTTCATTGGATGAATGAACTTTTTCGTGTATTAGTAAAGAATTTAAACTGTAAGTACACTGTTGAGTATTTACCTTTGTTTACTCCAGACCTTAAAGAAAGCAGGTATTTAATTCCAAGAACTGTGACACCAGAGTTATATACATGTATTTCCTCTGGCCCTTAAATAGTTTCTTTACTGATACATACTGGTACATATATATGATGGATTCATTTTTTATTAATCAGGAATAACATTATGACCACTGAGAGATGAAGTGAATAACACTGATTATCTCTTCATCACGGCATCTGTTAGTGAGTGGGATATATTAGGCAGCAAGTGCTCAGAGTTGATGTGTTAGAAGCAGGAAAAATGGGCAAGTGTGTGAATTTGAGTGAGTTTGACAAGGGCCAAATTGTGATGGCCAGACGACTGGGTCAGGGCATCTCTAAAACTGAAGATCTTATGAGGTGTCTCTGCAGCTGCAGTGGTCAGTATCTATCAAAAGTGGTCCAAGGAAGGAACAGTGTTGAGCCGGTGACAGGGTCATGGACGGCCAAGACCCACTGATGTACGTGAGGAGTGAAAGCTGGCCGGTGTGGTCCGATTCAACAGACGAGCTACTGTAGCTCAAATTGCTGAAACGTTAATGCTGGTTTTGAATGTTCTGATTATTCTGATGAACCACGTTTTCTTTTATATCTCGTGGATGGCCGGGCGCATGTGCAACTCTCACCTGGGGCATTACGGGAAGAAGACAAGCTGGCGGAGGCAGTGTGTTGCTTAGGGCAATGTTCTGCTGGGAAACTTGGGTCCTGCCATCCATGTGGATGTTACTTTGACATGTACCACCTACCTAAGCATTGTCGCAGACCATGTACAGTACACCCTTTAATGGAAATAGTATTCTCTGATGGCTGTGGCCTCTTTCAGAAGGATAACGCTCTCTGCCACAAAGCAATAATGTTCAGGAATGGTTTGAGGAGAACAACAACGAGTTTGAAGTGTTGACTTGACCTCCAAATTCCCCAGATCTCAACCCAATCGCATATCTGTGGGATGTGCTGAAGAAACAAGTCTGATCCATGGAGGCCACACCTCATAACTTACAACACTTAAAGGATCTGCTGCTAACATCTTGGCACCAGATACCACAGCACACCTTCAGAGGTCTAGTGGAGTCCACGCCTCGACAACACAATATTAGGAAGGTTGTTATAATGTTATGCCTGGTCTTTGTATAAGAACATGCTGTGTTTTATTCATTACTTAAATGACATCCATAATTGTACTGCAATATACTTTTAATAAGCAGAGGATGTCTGTGGCACTGGGAATGCTCAAATGACAAAGGGAGGCCCAGGGGGACCATAGAGAGTCTTTATAAAAGTGCAGGAAGTGAGTCTACACTGTCACTCTGTCGCACTGACTTCAACTCCTCCAAGAATTCATGTCATTTAGAGCTAGACTGCTAGCATACACACACACACACACACACACACACTCCTTTACTGCCTCTTTCTCTCACCCACACAACACAGCTGTGCTGACAATGTTAAAAATAACATTTCCATAATCTTCTGGTACAGAAACGACAACCAAAATGACAAAATATGTCATATTGCCATGACATTTAAAAGTAAATCTGGTCAACATGATCTACCACAAATTCATTAAAAGTCACTACAGGAATAGCTTTCATGATGAAAAACCATGTTCTTCAATGAATATGACAACTGTTTCTAACCATCACCTGGAAGCCTCCAGACGTGGTGCAGCATTCAGAAAGCATGCTAATTGGTTGAAAGCATGTTATCTGTCTCGCACCTAACCAATTCATTTGGCAGCTTTCTGCTAAAGCAACTTACCTGTGAGGAAGAATCCAGTACGAGCAAAGAGCTGTTAAAAAAGATGACAGTGAAACCATCAAAAATATGTTTCCACCAATCGACCTGAATTGAGCGGAAGAACAAATTACACCACAGTTAAGATGAAGGCCGTGACCCTGTGTTCACACTTCCACCCAACAAGTCAAACAAGATTTGTCTCTTGCGGGTGATCAGCTCAGTTCCTGTGAAGTTATTTTTTTTTTATGAAATTTAATGGAATTACTGCAGTGTTCAAAGTTTGTGATATTTTTAATCTAGCCACAAGTTGTTTTCAGACTTGTTTTGAGAGCGTCGTAGTCTTCACGGTGCTATTTATTCAGATATTATCTCTAACAAACTCTGTGGCTTTCCACGTGTTGACTTAATTGCTCACAGTGTGATTCCATCAGTGAAATATGATGGTTGACCTGAAATTAATTTACAAGGTTCACACCAACCAACGTTGTGTAGCTTCATGACATATAAATCTAATTAAGCCATTTCAACTCCAGGCTGTAATACAACAAAGTGTTGAAAAGTTAAATCCGGGGGTGTATACTTATGCAAGGTATCCTACTTATGAAATTAGTAGTTGTTGTTCTCACTAGTAGTGGAAAACTTGAAAAAAAAATACTGTATCTAGTTTTCCAAACATTAACCTTTAGGTTTCAATAGCACGCATAGCTGCTGTTTTTATCCCATCACATGCATATACAAATCATTTCACTCCATGTTGTATTGTGTATGGACATGTACAAGGGTGTCAATATGTGGAGGGACGGTGTGGACATGTCCCTACCAATATCCAGGGAACACTGAATTATGCCTAGCAATATATATATATATATATATATATATATATATACTTTATGATTGGCTTTGTATTTTTCGTTATCATATAAAGAAGGTTCTATATATATTCGGTTGTATGAAACGCCAAAGCTCTTTGTCAAGACGTAACATTAATTATTATAAAGGGTGCAGATTTGGGTAGTGACATGTCCCTACAAATATCCAAGGAACACAATTTTATTTATGTCAAAATCAAACTTACTCCCTGTAATATATGACTAATAAAATTTTAATTTGAAAGTGAAGGCTGCTAGTCAGACCCAGGGTTGTTGCTAGGGTTAGAAGCGATGAGGATCTTAGCACCCTGAGATTATGACTCACCAACAATTGCCTAATTATTACCTCACCAAATGAATGAATGAATGAATGAAACCTGTCAGTTGACATTATTCTAATAGCAGTGCCACCTGCTGACTGGAACATGTACTGTTCTGTTTAACAGCTCGACACAGCTACGTTTAGCAGAATGAACGTGTAAAATTAGTGCTAACAGACAGACGGCTTTCTTGTACTGGCAAGTCTTAGAATTTGTTTGTGGTGTAAAATGTTTTCAGTCTTCAAAAGACCAGGGGCTGAGAAGCCCCACCCTCACACCACCGACCAGTTGAGTCAGACCAGTGCATAGCACCAGTGCTAGCGATGTCTCAGGAAGGGAAGATATTGCAGATTCCACTTCGCTAGTTTGCTTAATGAACTGATTGCATGTCTTGTTTGATATATAGTCAACAACCAAAGAAGAGTATGCATTTATTCCCCCTATGCATATATTAAAACAGTCGTCTCGTCTGTCGAGCCCATGGTGCATTTCAAAAGTGGTAACATGGAGCACCGCTTTGAAACAAATCATAAACAGCTACGCATTAAAACCTGAAAAAGGAGAGTGGGTTATTACAAACCGCTGTTGAGGATCTCTGTTCTTTAAAGAATCCTACCACAGAAGCTTCCAAGTCGAAGATCCAAAGAGCTTTTTTTTTTATTCTTTAGTGCACTCACTGTTTCACGGAGTGGCAATCGTAAATAAAGAGGAGTTAGGAGATAGGTATAGTGATTAAATATAAAAAACAATGAATAACATTTCACTAGGAGGTTTAAAAGGGCCATCCAGAGTTCAGTGGTTTTCACACATATTGCTAATGGCCACGTCTCATTTCTATAAAGTTAACAACTGCAGCATCCAAGTCAGAGCATTTTACTTCCTTGGGAAGAGCCATTTGTTACACTGCCTCTTGACAATAATGATGGACTTACAGCCACTTCGTCACGTCACCTTGCTGACAGCAGGAAACGTCAGGAATATCACAAAACAGTTCAAATATTCTAATTCATTGTATTTGTTACATGCTCAACCATACACACAGTGGTACAACATATATGAAATAAAAAAAAAAGAATAAAAAAATAGTAACAATAAAAATAAAATAGAAAGGATTATCTACAGAAGCAAAGAAAAAATATATTGAAAATATGAATAAATATATATGAATATGGATCGGTGGCAGAACTGTATAACTATTGTGAAAAAATACAGGTGGCTTTTAACTCTTTTTTCATGTAATACTGCCCTGCAGAAGCTACTTAAGATATTCATGTTTTCATGCATACTAAATAATGACAATTTACACTGATCGTCATGTTCAAAAGTTTGTGTTAATGTTTCATATTGCCTTCTTGAGCATCAGTTTGAACATTTTGTAATATTTACTTCAGTGGTCTTGTGAAAAGCAGGATGTAAAAATGCAATAGGGGTCAAATATGCATACGATGCTTGAAAGGCAATGAATGTTCAGCAGGATTTTTCTGAAAAACGGTGGGCGGGTTAACTGCTAAGGACAAACAATGGACGTATTGCGTGTCCATAATGTCCATGAACTAATCTATAGTGCTTCAACAACTGAGATCTAGTTGACACTGTTGTTTTGCAGTTCTTACATGCTTTCCTTGAGAAACGCGAGGTAGCGTAAGTGCCTAAGGAAAAAAGAAATAATAAAAAAAATGAAACCCTAAAACGCAAGAGAATACTAAACAGACTAATAGTGTAAATTAATTAACCGCTATGGAGACCTATATCACTTTTTCCTGGCAGTATTTATCAGGAAGGTGAAGAATGAAAATGGAATATTCATAGCTAACAGAATCACCATCTCCTCAAGGTGTGTCGTGCTTTCGTTTGTTTTCCGTTCCGTTGCTCCGCCTCCCCGTGAGCCGTTACGGTACCTGCAAAGGTCCAATTTTATGGAGTTTTGTGTTTTACTCAACAATGTTTTTATTAAAAATGACTTAGTTAACTTATGTTAATGTAGTTACTTGCATTTTTATGTACTGTGAATAAGGGTGGGTTTAGTAAAACTAACAATACGGATAGTTCTTTTTAACCATTTAAAAACTAGTCGATGATCATCCAAGTAACACACAATAATTTTGAACGGGTTCATATGTGTAAATTTAGTCTTGTGGACTATGTAAACATCTCTTATGTGAAATTGCTCATTCATGGCACAAAAAAATTGTTTAATTATTCATATTTTGTAAGTAATTATTAATATTTTCAAGCTGTATGTAGATACATGACCTCAACTGTATGTGGAATGAGTGTGACCAATTCCTACAGTATTAACATACAGCAAGTATGAGCTCACAGTATTAATGTAGATAATGCAAAAACACAACAATCTGGGTTCAATCCTCAAGCCAGGTGAGAGTATGATTTTACTCAGGGCTCTAAAAATAAATAAAATAATCATGTTAACAAATTCTGTTAATGTAATCTTTTTAAAATGTAGTCAATTCAGTGAACTTTTATGAGAGAGAAGTAACTGAACTAATTTGCAATGGAGTAACAGCAAAGGGTCACTACAAAGATATTTAATCACAAAGACGATACAGGATATTTAACATTTTTGTCCATTTTTGTTCAGCCAAAATCTCAAACAAAATCCATCAAAATCCATAACCAAGCTTTCAAAAACACTATTTTATTTTATTTTTTTATTTAGTAATGCTTTCTAGTTCCAACAATATATCTATATCAATGTCAATAGCAATGTCAACCTTACATCATTTATTTGAAACATCAGTGCCAACGAAGCACTGATGTCTTTGGCATTGATACAGATGTCCATTATTGCGATTGGGTGTTTTTTTTTTTTTGTAGTAGATAACAACTCAAATTCAGAAGATGGATCCATTCAATAACTTGACAGAAAAAGAAACTGCAACTGTAGCTGCTAAATAAATTCCACAGGTGCTCTGTGAATAACCTTTAGGCAAGCTTGATGTGTGTGCAGATTCCTAAACATGTTAGACACCATTATCTGTCATCCAAGCAAATTAAATTAGCACAGAGCATTTATCTACAGCTAGCAGGACCTGAGAGTTAGCCTGATCAAAAGGCTGGCATGCCAATTCTCTCGTAATGCCTCATCTCACACTGTCAAATCAAATAAGCCATTTGACAAACACAGTGGAGGTTTTAATTATAGTAATGATCTCATCACGCACATCAACCCGTTTCACATGAAGTGCAGCTGGATCCAGCAGCAGATTAAAACCCGTCCTCACTACCTGAAGCTCATTTGTGAGAAGTAAATAAATTAATCTGTACTTTAAGGATGTAAACGAATATGAATACATTATACAGGTAGAACAGCTAATATTTTAAAAATGTAATAATGCAGATAAGAATGGGAAACTCACTATTCCTTTTTATCCTTAAAGTGTCAAAGTGTACTGTAGTGCATATGTCTTAGAGTATAAATATCATAAATCACCTCAAAATTAAGTCAAACTATTAAGTATCTCAAATCAAACCTTAGAGCATTTTGATGTATTTTGCTTTTTTTCCAGACAGTAAACTGTAATCTTATAATATAAGAGGAGGTGCAACTAGTCTAAAATGAGACTTTAGAGAATATCTGCTTCGTTCTGGAGATAGAGACGATGAGATATAATCTTGTATCTTTTAATGAATATAGCAAAAGAAATACAGGACAGCTTCAGTATGTGTGACCTTCGTGTGAAGCAGTTAATTAAATCTTTGTTGTCTAATGTTCCTCCGGGATGGCACACATCATTTTCTTCCTGGTAACTGGCTGTTTCTGTGAACATTTCAGGCTGACAAGGCTAAAAACAAATTATAGAGTTAACACGTCACCGGCACCTCGCTTCTGCTTATCAAGAGAAAGACGCATGACTCACTTCATTTGCATTTGCTTGTAGTAACATTATTTTGAGTCAAGAAAATAAGATGGTGAATTTTTTTTCTCACTGGGTGCCTCGTGCACGCACGAACACACATGCACACATACGCGCACACACACACACACACGCACACATACACACACACACACACACACATACTGCAAAAAATGACTTGCTTACTAAGAATCTTTGTCTTGATTTCAGTAGAAATATCTAAAAATTCTAAAAACTCAAGATGCGTTTTCTTGATGAGCAAAATGACCTAAGAAAATAAGTCTAGTTTTCAGCCAAAAAATATCAAATTTAAGTGAA
>JAOTRN010000036.1:25706183-25728019 GCA_028566695.1 Bagroides melapterus
CCTGTCTTACAAGGTTTTAACCTGGTAGTATTCTTACACCCTTACACCCATTTGTACTACCATCAGGAAATATTTTTGATGGTAAGTTCAACGTATAAGGATGTCTTCCAAATTCTATAAATGTAAAATTATATAATTAGTATATATAATCATACAATACAATTAAACAAGAAAGGCATTGAAGTAATGCGTATTTGAGAGTGTATTATTTTTTAGAGTGACTGAACAAAGGGGTAAAAGGTCAAAATCATTTTTCTTTTCGATTCTTCATGCTCATGATCCATCCCGATTTGGACTAAAGCTTTCTCAGTGAAAAGCAAAGGGATGATTTGCATAAGAATTATGGGAACTGCACAAGCACTGTTTAAACGTTATTTCTGTTTTGAGATCTTTTACTTGATTCTTTTTAGGATTGACTCCTAGTCCTAGCTAGCTGTTACATGTTTGAGTAGTTGGTTTTGGGGTTTTTTATCACATAGAGAAGTACATGAAATTGTCATGGAATATGTCTCATTTATATGCATTTCTTTTTTCTCTTTTACTTACTTACAGATAATTGCAGGTGGTATTGTAAGATCTCACCTGCCCATGATGCCTTCAGCACTTTCTCGACATGTAACAAGTAGCCAGGAGTAATAAAATGGAGCCAGGATCATAAAAAGAGTCGATTCTCTTATTACAGCCATCGGAAATCAGAAAGAGTCGACTCTTGAGCAGTAAATTTCATTCGACTCACTTTCGCTAACAAAGCAAAATAACAAATTATTAGATTATCTATAGGTTTTATTAATAATTCATTTTATTTGACACCATCTACTTTCTTGACTTATGTCTTGGAGTATCGAAAATGATTACATTTATTGTGTAAAACAAATAAAACGTTGAAATTGATACCAGTACCCCTGTACCCTATACCAAAACGTCTAACAACAAACTGTCTCGGTGCCCTCTCTCGCCGAGACTCCGCCCTCTGTGACTCACCGTCCACGTGACGCAAAAAAAAGTTCGATGTCCTGCCCCAAAAGTTACCGAAGAACTTCAGAGAAAAAAAGTTTGGTTAGTGAATGCGCAGTGATTTTCGGTGCTTAGAAATCGCTTTGCAAATGTCTCTGAAAACGGTATTCAACTTATCGGAAAAGAGGTCCAGTTTTCAACTTAAAACTTTTTGAAACTTCGATTCCTGGAGGTTTTTGAAAGAAGTTTGTTTTTTTATCGGGAAAGTTTGGGAAGATATGCGCGTTTCCACACTGGTCAGTGGGTCCTGGCCAAGAGGAAAAATAAACCGTCGCCTTTTATTTATTTTCGCCAGGCTTGGATAGCGAGTTTACGCCAGTATTTGGATGAGTAGTGAGTCGTGCGGATGAGTTTAGACTCGTTCAGATTCATGCATTTCGGAGTTTCTGCGCGCAGTTGACGCGTCTTTGAGCGCTTCAGTCAGATAAGTGATTACTGTTTATTATAGACTTTTTTGAGTCTTTGCTTCTTGAATTGAAAGCATGGATCAGAGCCAGCATAACCCTCCAGCAGGACACCAGGTGGTCCATGTCCGCGGAGACTCGGAGACCGATCTGGAGGCGCTCTTTAACGCCGTGATGAACCCCAAAAGCGCCGTTGTCCCCCCATCCGTGCCAATGAGGATGAGGAAGCTGCCAGACTCCTTCTTTAAACCACCCGAGCCTAAATCCCACTCCAGACAGGTAACACAGACGAAAGAATACTTTTACACAAATGCGCATATATAATATTTTGCCCCTTGAAGGTAACTGTTTTGACCTCCTCAGACATCCAGCGTTTACTTGGAAAACATTTTATACTAAATTTGGTTTCTTTCATAAGAAAGTCTATACAGTGTGCTATAAAAACTTCACACATCTTTGTTTCATACCGTGACATCAAAATTAATTAGTATTTTAATAAATCTTAAATTTGAACACATTGTTAGGAACCCATATTACATTTGTCAGAAGTTTTTTTCTCCCCGCAGAGCTACACAAACTCCTTCACTGAGCGCGCATGCGCAGATGATCCTCTCCGCTCCTTTAATCATTGTGGTTCAATCCCAAGCGGTTCCCGACTTCCTACATAAAGTGCACACACTAAATACAGACACAGGATATGAAATATAGCACTCAAAACACAAATGCGCTAAAAATAACATTGCCATTGAAGGTACTACACTTCTCTCTGTTACTAAGCAAATTATTGCTACATTTGCTGTCGCTGTTTTGGCCACACTGTGTCTTCAATCAGCATTGAAGATTTTATTACACGTCAATAACTTGGAAAGCGTTTTATCCAACAATATTTTCCTAAATCTATATTATATTTGTGTATCAAAAAGTTTTTTTCTCGCAGTGCTACTTGTATTCCTTCACTCAGCGCGCATGCGTAGCAGTTTTTCCCCGCTCCACAATCACTATGGTTCAATCCCAAGTATCTCCCTACGTCCTACCTAAAGTGCACTCGCTAAGTACAGGCACATGATATGAAATTACGAATTTTACACCCTATCTAGTGCACTAGATATTCAATCGGGGCCGTTTCAGGGATTCGGCCACAGAGTTCTTTGCGCTTTCCCAAGCCAGGCCTCTGGTGTTTCCTGTCTTACTCTAGCCAGACTAGGCCAATTTAAGGGGGGTTATACTTTCAAATTTACTCCTGATCTCCATCTCAAATGTTAAATATGTACGTGTATAAAGTTTGTCAAATGTGATATTTTTCTGTTGTGTGGGATCTTAACCTAAGTTTTGTGCACACTTGGCATGCATCTGATTCAGTTCTGAAATCTGAAATGGTCATTGAACCAAATACTGCCTATTCATATTTTAAGTCATGTGACTGACCCGCTGAACTCGTACACATCCGTTTTTTCTCATCTTAATCTCTTTCAATAGCAGTGTGACTCATGGTCTCTTGTGAGTCACTTCACTTCCACTCACTCTTTTTTTTTTTTCCTTTTAGCAAATGTTTGGCCCACTACCTGCCTGTCATTAACCCCCACATCTCTGTGGTAGGTAATGATTTCATGTTGTGTTACTTGTTTTCTTCTTCAAGGCGAGCACAGATGCAGGCACGGCCGGCACGCTTACTCCACAGCATGTCAGAGCACACTCCTCGCCTGCGTCCCTGCAGCTGGGTGCTGTCACTTCCGGCACAATGAGCACCCTGACCCCACCAGGCACCTCCCCCCAGCACCTGCGCCAGCCCTCGTACGAGATCCCCGATGATGTGCCCCTGCCTCCAGGCTGGGAGATGGCCAAGACCCCATCTGGCCAGAGATACTTCCTTAAGTGAGTGGTTTACAGTGGTGCTTTTTATCAGATTTTGCCGGCTTTGTGCTCACTTCCTGACAGGCAGTATGTTGTTATGACAAGATTATTATGGTGAATTCAGTAACTTTTTTCATATTCATATTTTTCCCAAACCTCTTTATGTACTTTTTTTTATCCACTCACGTTATGTAGGTATTGAATTTTTTTTAACGAACCTAAATACCTTGATTAAACTACATGCCATATTGCCCACCTGTGAAGTAAACTTTGGTTCAAACACAATGTTGGGCAGTTAAAGCGCTTGTTTAGAGGGCCAACCGTGACACTTTGGCTTGATTAAGTGATTCAGAGTGGGTTGGGCTGTCAGGTGTGGGTGAGATTGAGTGTGTGTGTGTGTGTGTAGGTGTAGGTGTAGGTGGGTGTGTGATTCTAAAACTGAAAGTCCAAGCTGACCTCTTGCTGACATTTCCAGAGATTTAACTTCTCAGATTTTTGTGATCGCTGATTCTTTTTAATCCCTGAGAGAATTAACAGCTGTTTTTTTCCAAGAAGTACACACCTCACAAGGTTATCTATGTACAAAATAAGCACCGCCGGAATACATTGGAGTTTACGCTGCCTAGTGAACGGATTTTTTCTTGAGTGTAAAATTGCTTACCCAGATAGCCCTGTAGATAAAATGATCTATGACTTTGCTTGTCCTTCATTTTGGAATAAATCATCTTGACACCACCTCATCGTAACAACCAATCACAGGCATGCCGTATAGCATGTTCGCCTACAGAGTTCACCCGACTGCCACATGAACGACATGACGAGTGAAGCTTCCGCGTGACGTCAGTCGCGCCACAGTTACGTCACATTATTCGTGGAAGACAACCGATTGTCGGCTCCTCATAAAGTATTTCGATGCCTCGACAGACCATGTTTGTTTTTTTTGTTTTTTTAATCTCAGATATGCCAGTTAAGATTTGTTTTTCATTGGCATGACTCAGAAGTAATCACTTAGATCAGACTGATGTAGCTGTTACTGGGTGTGTTCCAGACTCACGGAAACACTTTGTACAACACGCTACAGTTGTAAACACATTATATTGCTGTGTGCAGCTATCAAACACAAAGCAGCATGGCATTGCCAACCAGAAAACTAAATGAAGCTACTTTCTATTTTACCAAATGCTACATTTTTTATGTATTTATTTATGTGGCTCAGCATGCCTCTGTTCCCTGTGTAGCCATGCTGTCTTTATTAACGTGATATCTACTGACAGTGTAAAAGTCAGAAATGTTTTTCTTTAAAAGTGGTTTGATTCCATCTCATAGTTTTTGTTTGGTTTTGTTTTATGTAAAAGGATGCACCAGTAGGGACATAATCATTATACATTTTTTCTTTTCATCTTTAAATACATGATTACTACAAGGATTTTTTTTCATATCATGAAAATGTCTGACTTTAAGACACCTAATCACACGATATATTAATATTATTATTGTAAGGAATGTCAATGCTATAAGTAATACCGTCTATGATAACAGCGAATAATCCAGTAGTGGCTTGTTACTATGCTGGTTTTATTCAGTGCTCAGGTGATGGAGTGTGTCTGTACAGGAATACACACCTATACACTTCAAATCAGCTTTCTAGATGTCTGTGTACACATTGCCTCATTACGATGGGTCAGAACTTTTCTGCTAGCCTAAGTACTCAGGCTTCCTGTGTGTGTGTGTGTGTGTGTGAGAGTGAGAGAGAGAGAGAGAGAGAGGATCATGTTTCAGATGGGAACAAAGGACCAGTGTAGCCACAAGAGTGAGTGCAGGATAGAGAGGCCTGCTAAACTCATCTGGGCATGGGGTCGCAGCAGGAAATCTTATTTGTTTTTTGTTTTGTTGTTATTTTTCTTTCTCTTTTTTTAAACTCAAGAACACTGGTTATTGCATTTATTTAGATCATTATTTTTTGTTGTAACAAGGCTTGGTTACGCCTGCCGACATATCTGAGTGTAGTTTTGGTTTTAGGTACCCACCATTTAAAAGAAAGAAAAAAAAAGACTTCGACGCGTGCAGAACATCTCCGCAGGACGTCCGCTCTTATTTATATTTTTTTGCACGTAAAGTTAATCGGCAGTTTGAAAATTTGGCGAGCCATCTGACCAGCCGGTTCTGGCCGAACATGATTACTCTCAGATTTACTGGGATACAAAGGAGAGCTTTTGAAGCCCAGATGTTTTGGAGGAGAAACATCTGGAGGACATATGCTTCATTTGGAGTAGTTCCTTTTAAAGGGGGAATGGGGGAAAAGGTAGGAGGGGGGGCGATTCTGCTCACGAGAGCAAAACTAACGGCTGGAAATGTTCCCAAATCTTAACGCATCAGACATCGATGAACGTATGTACACACGGCTCGAAAATGGGGTGTGAGAGAAAAACTTGAGGTCCACAGCAACCATTTTTAAAAGGGTCTCTCAAGAGCACACACACACACACTCTCTCTCTCTGGGAGTCCCCTGTCTGTGTGTGGGCATTGTTTGATCTCTATACACTGTCTCTTTGGGTGTCTGAATGCACAAGGGAGCGTCACAGAGCTGAGCCAGCCTCCTGTGTGTGTTCCCCCTCTTTCTCCGTTCCCCTTCTTTTGTTTGGAGCTCGAGAGAGATGGGAGCTGCGTTTGCTTCATCTTTCTGTTTGCTGTTGACCTCGGCTCTGTTTGTGCTTCACTTTCCCACAGGGCACCGATTTGGTTTGTCAACAGCTTTGTCATTTTTCCTCCATGTCTGCACCCATGTGACCTCTATGAAACTGGAAAGGGGAGAAAGGATGGAAAGGGTGTTTTTTTTTTTTTTTTTAATTTGTTTGTTTGGGGTTTTTTTCTAGGCTCTGTGAGCTCATGTATGTGGAACAGGGTTGAGACCACTTTTCTCTGCCATGTGACTCAGAATGAGCAGCAGCTTGCAATGATAAATAGCCTGGCAATATATATATATATTATATTATCGATGTTAAATTTTAAATATCTAATTTTATTTTATTGAAACAGTTTCAGACGTCTGTTAGTTACAGTAATGAAGTATTATTATTATTATTATTATTATTATTAATACTATTATAAGTAGTATTATCGAAGCACTAATATTTACCATTAAACTACAGTGTGACTTTATTTTTATATCATGAAGAGTTTTAATCTTACACCTCAGCAACATGTCATTTATTACAGTTTATTACATATAAACATGACATGCTTTACTTTTTAGCTGTTTAGTTACAATTAATGTTGTGCTCCTGTTATCTTTTTTTTAATTCTGTGATTTGAGAATTCAGTTCTGTTGATGGAATGTTGTTTAAAAAAATGGAATACTACTGTACATGTCGTGTGTGTGTGTTTGTGACTGCACACTGCTCTTTGATGTCTTGAACACCATTCAGAAGGAGCTCTATTTGTGGCTCGGCCGTGTGTGAGTCACGCAGCTTTAGTGGCTCGGATCAGGACTGCCAGCTTTCCGTTTCAGCATGAATGGAAGTGCGGTTTGTGACGCAGCCTTGACGCAGGCTTAACGGAGTACAAGTGATTCAGAGAGCAGAAACAGAAAGATATTGAGGGGGAAAAAAGGCCTGGGTCTTTTTATTCTTATTTATTGTAACTGTGAAGGTCAGTCGCTTCCAGTCACCAGTAACAGATGAACCAACGTCTGCGTCTTATTCAGCTACAGCAGCGGATAGCAACAACACTTAACAGCTTGACTCCGAGCCCAGCTTATGGTGTGGAGTTTCTCCTGTCTGTTTGGATTTCTTCTGGGTTCTCTAGTTTCCTCCTGTCTCTTAAAGTCCACTGCTTGGTGGATTGGTGACTCTAGGTGTGAATGTGCTTGTGTACCTTATGATCACCCGGCATCCAATTTTGGCCATATACGTATTTGCTGAATATAAAAAACAACAAATTCAATTTTGCAGCAGATTGTTAATAAACACACGCTAATGCATTTTGATTTTGTCAAAGGTCAAAGCTTCCTCAGTTTTAATGTAAGTCCTGGTGTTAATTCTCTCTGTGATTGAGATTAGACACCCGTCAGATACTCAGGACCTTTGGATGCCGAGATTAAAGCATCTGTATAACGTAATAATCAGCCGCAGGTTTCTGTTTGCCTGAAAGAGATAAGGGGAAGTGGATTATCAGCTTCCTTTCTTCTTCTTTCTCTCTTTTCCCCTCTCTCCCCACTTGTCTGCCAGCTTCCATTATAAACCCCATTGAAGAGAAGGGTGGGAAAAGGTCAACACGCCGTGTTGACCTGTCCCTTTTTTCCCCTCTTTTTCCCCAAGCAGTTTTCTGTAAGCTTTGATTTATCCCAGGGGGCAGGGGGTGGGGAGGTCGCCTTGTTTAGTTCTCGCCTGCCTGTTTAGAGATCGTTTTGGGTGGGTAGAGTTGGACCCCCTCTCTTTCCAACTCAAAAAACAGAGGGGGTGGAGGGCAAAAGTGCTCTGGCCAGGGTCATAAACTAATGAAGGGCCTTAATTTAGAGACTGTGGCCAAGTAGATAGACTAATAAGGGCATCGGTGGTAGTATTAAAACCAGAGTAAGCTGTTCTGATGGGAATCATGCTTGCCCTCAACACCCCCACCTCCACCCCCAACAGTTCTGCTGTTAATCAGCCCACAAAGGTGTGCCTTGTACAAGCTTGTTCCTTGAAATGATTGGCTATATGAGGCCAAAACATGGCGTAATAGTTTCTAGCCTTGAAAGAGATAAATGCGGCAAATAATTTTTAATGAGCTCCCGGGCCAATATCCAAGCAAACAAACTGAAGCTTTTAAAATTCCCTTGCTGGAAGGATCTGCCATTTTGTAAGATCTCTCACATGTGAGTCTGCTAACTGAAAGCTCGAATCCTCTGTCAAGTAGGTGAGGATGACGTGGCTGTAGAGGGTAAACTGTGAGAGGAGTGTTTTAATTAGCATGACTTGGTGATCTCTTACCCATTAGGCCACCAACACAGTGGCCACAAAAGTCATAAAAGTAAAATGGCCCCCTTATTTCCTCCCAGAGTCGTTAACATTTGGACTTTTGTTCACTGAGGAAATGCAGAAGCTGCTAAACCTGCAAATTGGGAAAGGTTAGCATGTTGCTCGGAGGAGTCCCCAAAGGGTCACTGTGCACACTCGTTCCTCAACGACAGTCCGTGTTCTTTAGAGCTTTGTCGCAAATGGTTTGCCTCAAGCTATAAACACAGACACGCATACAGAGGTGAAGTGAAGTTTACGATGCTACCAGAGGCACTGAAGCTTTTTTTTTTTTTTTTTAGTAAAGTTTCTATCCTCAGTACCTGTACCCAAATTCAGCACTAATAACAGTTAATATTCATTCACTCAAAGTGAGTCATTCACTGAAACATCACATGACCTTTTTCCAATCTTTAGCTCATTAGTTTCAGTTTTACATTCTTTCAGATTCACATTCTTGCTTGACAGCAGTGGAACCGACACACACATCTTCTGCTGTAGTAAGCCATGTGTCTCAGGATTTGTTGTGATTCATGATCTGGGATTTATTTCTGCTCATCACAGTTGTAAAAAGAGATTATTTGAGTTATCATACTATTCTTGTCGGCTCTGATCATTCTCCTCTGAGTCCTCTTATAGCTCTCTCATCTACTGTTGACTGGATGTTTGTTTTTCTCTCCATTCTGCTTAAGGATTTTTTTTTAAATCTTGTGTATGGACAAACCTCCCAAAAAAATCAGCAGATTTGTAAATTTGTAAAACAAAGTCACATTTGTGCACCTGTATATCTGTATCTGCATAAAGGTCTTATTAATGTGGCCATCAAGTGTAAAATTCTCACATTTGTGGCAAATTGATTTGCTTTAATAGATTCTACTGATAACACAATCATAAATATTGCCAATTGTGATTTTGTTTACAAACCAAACAAAAATGTATAAGCCTCAGTAATAGTACATGCACACCATTCAGTAGTGTAATCAGTAAAAGCTGTATGCTGTGTGGTCGGTCACTGAGTGTTAAACCATCTGCAGCTCTCTCCTCAGCTCCATTTGGAGCTTGTTTGTGTGGCCACTTAAAATGGGAAAGTGTGAGGTTGTTAATGCAAATGGGACCAGAGTAAGCAGAATCTCAGCCCAACCACCAGCTCAACTACAACCACAAAACCCTATAACAACATGAACTCCATGCCTCTGATCGAAAAGGGTGTTCCCTTAAAGGACCGCCCTTTCTGGAGAATGGATATAGCACAGGGTTCTGATCATGAGGCAATTTCTGAGCATGTTGCATATACATTTTCTGCTTGATATTAATAATTTGTTTTAGGTTGGTTAAACTGGTACATCACGAACACATTGGCTTAAAGTCTGGAAGATGTCACGGCCATCCTTTATCAGGAATCAGGAATCCAAGAGAACGAAAACGGCCAGACTTTCAGGATTGATGGGATGGTGTTCATCTTCCTCATCGTCAATCAGAATAATGGAGCTCATGTATGCGGAGGAAGCTGATTCACACATTCCTTCAGGTGTTCGCGTGCCTTGTGAGGTAGCATGACCATCAATTTAAAAAATGACACTGGCTGGTTTGTCATGTCTTTAAGGAATCACATGGCAGATTGGCCAAATTAGGAGAAAATAGTGCAACAGTTTGGTTCACTGAACTTCGCTATAGATGTTAAGTTGACACTGAATTGTGTTAAAATCTGCAAAAGTTTATTAACTTTTATCCTAGACGTCAATATACTCCTCAGTTCTGGAACATCTGTTATTATGTAGGAAAGGCAGCGTTTTCCATTACAAATGCTTTCTCCCTCTGCCAAGTTTGGCAAGCCTTTCTCCTGTGTCATCCTGCTTTACTCGAGAGTGCTCACTCTCTTATCAGTGCACAGTCCCATTTCCCACTCTCTCCCACCTTTAAGACTCGCTCAATGGATGATGTGAGCCCGCCTTCAAAGAGAAACCTAATTTGGGCAAGGGGTCACAGGGTCATGTGGTAATCTCTGCTGATGATGTCCTGCTGATGGAAACCCTCGGACTCTCAGTGCTTCGCTTGCCGGGGTGTTAGAAAAAAGGAAAGCCTTGTTCCTCAAAAAGCTTTTGTAGGTAGTGGGAAGGCTGCTCAGAAGTTGGGAGAAATTGGAGGCTTCGTCTGTCTGCAATAGCTATTGCGTGCTCTGTTATTTTCTTCTGATTCACAGCCGAACACAGGACAGAGAGGTCAGAACATTTGAGGGCTGGTTTAGATCATCGTGAGTCAGAATCAGAGGAGAATAGTCCTTAATTAAAAGTGAGTGATCTGCTCAGGCTGAACACGGATACTCAGCAAAGCTCATGATCTATTTAAAGTATCTCTATTTAGTATTTAAAATTAAAAAGTAAATTGAAAGTTATTCCTAGCAGTCTCAGAATCCACCACCTCCCTCCCCCTCCGTAACACCCCCATTACCCCACCCATTCTGCCCCTTTCTGTTATAAATAACAGCAGCACAATAAACAGGATCCTGATAATTGGGCCATCAATCAGAGCTGTGTTTAGTGCCTGGGTGGGTCCAGTCCCAATCCTGTGAGCTCACTACCCCCCACAATCCCCAAGAGCTCCCTCAGCTTATTGATTTCCTTAGCAAAGGCCATGGTGATGACATCTGGAGAGAGAACCTAAAAAAGACCCCCCTTTCCTTTCCCTCTTTTCCACTGCCCCGCCACCACTGCTCTAGGGTTTGATCTCTCACTCAATCTCCGTTTGAGACAGTTGTGGGGTCAAGGCTCTCTTTCCGTCTCCCACTTGCTCTTTTCGAGGCCTGTGAAAAGAGAAACAGACCACACATCTTTGAGATGTTGACACGGCGCTGTCATCGTGTAGCTAAAGAAACCGTCATGAAGCTACCCGTCAACTTCTTTGCTTACTTGTGGTGCAAGGGGTGTGCAGTGCAAAATTCAACCAGAGGTAGTGTGCAGAAAAAATTACCTCAAAAACAAAAAAAGGTTAGAAATTTCTTAGATGGACATTGGTCCTATTTGGAAGTCTGTATGAGAACCTCTGTATTAAAGATTTTTTCTTGAAAGACAAACCAAAGAACTGTTAAGCTTGCAGGATACATCTGACAGAGAAATGTCCAAAGTTCCTTGTTTTCAAGTTAACCAGTGCATTGGATGAGACTGCTGCACACAGTTGTAAATTAGGAGTAAAACATTTTGGGTGGACATTTTAGGCTTTAAAATTACTAGTTGTTCCTGTCATGGTATGTCCGTGGCATGACTTAGCATCGGATAATTTGTCATTTCTGTTCAGTTTTGAGATGTTTCTACCTACACAGTCGACTACATGGTGTATTGTCTAAGATTATAGTGTACACACTCACAATTCTTTCTAAATGTGTGTCTATTGTGTACTTGGACAGACTCGGATGCACTAAATATGGAGATGTGAGTTCCGTACTTTAATCTATCTCTTGTTTACTTTTTTCAGTTTAGAAACTGGCCAACCATCTTGTGCAGTCCGTCATCCATTACCAATGTCCTTGTGAATATGCAGAGATGGTTTAGTGTGTGGCATAATGAGTCTCTCGTGTCTCTTAATGTCACATGAGCTGTTTGGTTAATAACCAGGCCCAAAAAAAAAAGCCATTAACCTGACCTGGCAGACTACCAGCCATAGAAGTTTGATTAATCTTCTGAGTTTTTTGTGGTTATATTTCCAAAAAAAAAAAAATTAAGAAAAATGAAATCATTCTTCTTCAGAACTGTTAAAATATACATCTAAATTGTAAGCTTTGATTATGGAAATTCAAAGGAAATGACAAGCATGTTTTTCCCCCCAAATGAGGAGTTAAATGAGAGAGAAGAAAAATATTTTCTACTGCTAGTCCCACTTAGCTTACTTGTATGCCTGGCAATTGTGTATAAAAAGATAGTTGAACACATCATGGTCTTGTCTCGGGTTCTTAAAATAATGATTTATTCAACGCTGATTGTGTACATTAAGAAAGTTAATTTAAAAAAAAAAAATCACTGCTGCAAACATGCATGGTAGAAAAAAAAATTGAACTACATATAACATTTTTGGTTTAAATTGCTTACTACCTTGTGGTATTATGTAACGGTGTAACAAATTATTTTGTGGACTTTGATTGTTGATTAATTGTTGCAGCCCTAGTTTGCTCTCCACTAATTGTTTAAACGCAGATGCTTTGCTAAAGTCTGCGACATGATTTTGCAGACTTTTAAGTATGATTACTAGAAATAGCTTGTTGCAGCATTAAAGGTTTATTTGAAAAACAAGTGCAGAATCAGATTACAGCCCTCAGCATTCTGAAGTTGGTGAACAGAAAGGTTACATGGTGTCTGATTGTATTAACCGTTATACATGTGCTGTTTTTTTCCCCCATGCAGACAGCAGTGTAGCAGTGTATACTGTTGCCATAGGTGTTAGTTTGCAGTATGTGAACAGACAGACTGTCTGCAATAACCCCAGTAAAGAATGACTAGAACGGGTTGCTCATTGACCAACAGTCCAAATGAGCCTCGGCTGCTTCTCACAGAGGTTTAAAAGAGATTAGCTTTTGGCTATCTTATTACCGTCACATAAATTCACAAGTGCAAGCAACACACAAACAATGCAGCCCAAGATGAGTTTAAAAATAACCGTAGTTGTCTAGGAAAGAGCAGGGTGCCCCAATTCCAGAAGCTTAGAAAGCAGGATAAGCACTTCTATACGTCCACGTGTCTCCATTGTTTCTGTTGGATGGTATCCAGTTTGCCTCCCATTTCCCGGTACTTTCCCAAACTCTGCTCTCTCTGGGAAAGAGTCGTGTTGAGGTTCAGAATTGCTTAAAGTCTGCTGGAGAAACTGCATGAACTTGCAGGCCCGGATAGTGAGACAGCGATAAAGGTTTTGGCCTGGACCCCTGGATTTGCAAGTACAATAACACATTGTGTTGTGTAACGTGTGTGCATGTGTAGAACTTTTTTTTTTTGCCGTTGTTTGTTTTTTAGCCTGTTATTAGTTAGATTCAGGGTTTGGCTTGAAACGCTGCTCTGTGTTTCAGTGGGGGGGGAAAGAGCAAATTTGAGCATTATGTAATTTTGGGAAGCCAGAATTAGATGGTTGGCTGAGTTCAGGGACTCGAGTGTCTCGTACTTTGCAGTCCCTGTGAGGGCCTCAGTCTGGGCTGTTTGGCGCTTCAGAGACAGCGGTTTACACATCTAATATGGAGTTATGTCTCTGTATGTGCAAGTAAGTGTGTGTGTGTGTATATACTCCCAGGACTAATAAAGCCCACCTGTGTAAGTTTGCCTGCTTCTAGGTTAACCCTGAAACCCTAGAGAGGAGATCTCAACACACAACATCCTGTGGTCCAATTAAAACTAACACACACACAAACTCTCTTCTCCCATCCTCCCTCCCTCTGTCCCACTCACCCTTCCTCCCTTTTTCCCTGTCCGTCATAGTTTCCAGCAGCCAGGGAAGGGGGAGGATCGGGGTGACACAGAGTGTAACAGGACCACAGCGATCCATTCAGCCAGAGGAGTTCTGAGGGATTGCTTCCGCGCTTGTTGTTTTCTTCTTTTCTTTTTCTTCCCTGACGGTCATCCCTCCCCCATGACCCTCCTCAAGAGGCCCTGGTTGCCCTCATCTGCAGAGGGCTGGGCCGTTTTCCTGGCTCCGTGTGGATGTGTGTGGTGGTTGGGGGTAGGTTGGTGTGCCAGTGGGGGGATTAGATTAGGGGGAGTTTCTGGCAGTGCCTTTGATCAGCAAAGCATAAACAAGAAGGGCTTGAAAATGGGTGGCGTAACGGGGGAGGGGGTGAAGTGCTGAGTCAGACGCTCTTTCTGACGTACCTTATTTTTGAGATTCTTACACATTCACTCTCTCTCTCTCTCTTTGTCTCTCCAGCTCTTTATGGGACACAAGGCAGCTAGAGGTTTACCTTCAAGCCACACTGTTACTCGTTCTTTACGTACAAGTTTTTATAACAAAACTACTCTATATATGTCGACCAGTAACAGGCTAGCAATGTGATGCTATCCTCGTGAGACTGAACTAGCACTAGAGTTACAGCTTTCTCTGGTCAGCTTAATTTAATTTGAACATTAATGATAACTGCCAAATTAGCAACCTAGCCTAATTGTAACATTTAGAGCTAATGTTTGATAAATTCAATAATAATTAGTTGACTAAACAACTCTGACTCTCTTGTGCCTGACTCTAATTATTTTTTTTTTATAGTTGACTTTTTTTTTTTTTTTTTTTTTTTTTTAACCAAAATAAGACTACTGCTAGACTACTGACCTTTGTGTTTGGAGCCATTTAGCCTACAGAAACAGCAGAATTTTGACATGAATCTTTGGAGTCAGCTCTTGATTCTGTAATCGACTATGATTTTTAGGATAGCTTTCAGTCCAAATGCACAGATATTTGTTGATCCAAAGCTTAGACCACATATCACCGGAACTATACCACTAACTAGCTAATTATGCTAACCATACAATGGGCATAAAGCTGTTATAAAATGGCATGGGTAGTAAAACTTGTTGAACACAAATGAAGCGTCAGATACTGTGTTTTACTACAGTGGGGTGTAGAGAACAGTACAGTGCTGTCAGAGCTGAGAAAACATCACAGCTAATAGCAGGAATGTAAGGTGAAGCCATTATGAAACACACAAAAGTGATGTACAGACTAGCAGCAAGATCAGCATCAGTAGGCACGTAATCATGGATGTGCATAAAAAGGCTAGAATCCCACCATAACGTCACTATTTTTCAATGTCAAAGCTCTACAATCGGGGCCCGAGAGGCGAGCACTGGAAGCGGAGGTGAAAGCAGGGGATCGCTGTGAATAGTGTTGGGCCTTTCGGGGTCGTAGCTCTGTCTGAGCCTTTGTCTGTCAGGTAAAAGCTTTGGAAATGTGGCGCCAGATCGTTCAATGGGCTGACACTTCAGTGTTGCGAAGCAGGCAACAGGAGAAAGAACTGGCTGGGAAGAGCCCTGGGCATGACCCTGCCTGAATGAGACAGGCCCGGCCTGCCAGGGAGCCCTTTTCCTCGATTAGCCTTCCATCTTAATCGAGCAGCAAGTCCCAACAAAGCAATAATTAGAAATGCCTCCCTGCCACACAGGCAGTGTAAAGTGTTCTCTGTAGAGAAAACGATCTCACGCCAAGAAAAGAAAACCAGTGGCTCATTATTTTGTCCTAAATATTTTCGAAAAAGGCTGAATTTTGAAAAGGTCAGAATAAATATCAAGTTGAAAAGGTCCTCATTTCACCACTGGTGATTAACACATTGTTTAACCTTTAAGGGTGACAAAACTGCAACGCACCACACAAACCCGGCAGGACCAAAAGGCACGGACCCTCTCCTGCTCTATATTGGCTTTGTTTAGGCATTGAATAAACACAAGTGTGTATGTGTGTGTCAGCACCGGAGTGTGTTTCAGGGATGTTTTTCCTTGAAAGGTGCTCAGTTCTTTGTGTTGCACTCGAGCGATCTTGCAGTCTGCTACTCATGAGCAGATCACATGTAATCTGGGCCAAAGTTGACTCCGCTCTGCTGCTCACTCCTCCTCCTCCTCTTCTCTTCCTCTCTCTGCTGCCCTACCAGTCTGCAAACTCGAGTTTGTGAAATGAGCTCCCAAAACATGACTATTTTTAGTCTCGGCAGACAAATGGACTCAAGTCGCCAGCACACTGTCAGCCGAGTTCAACTTGCTTCAGCATGCACAGACAGAAGGCTGTAAATGTGTCAGTTTTATCTGGTTACAAACGTCTCAAGACCCAAACCATGTTCTGAGTATGGTACAGCAGTATGCAGTACTGTTTAGAGTGTTATTTCCTTTTTATTTCCGTTTCCTTTCAATTAAATGAAACGATTTGACCAGCAAACGTTGTGATTCCATCCAGACTATGATGTAATTTCCAAGAAAATGTGAAGTGTTTTTCCACCAACTACTGTTTTAAAGTGAAATAGAATGATGTCATCTTCAAGGCTCTAGCCAAACAAATAGTCATTGCGAGACTGGAACAGACTCTGGCTGCTTGCTTTTTTTTTTTTTTTTTTTTTTTTGGGTTTTTTTTTCCATCCCAAAGAAATCTGTTTTCATTCCTCTTCATGACATCCCCCAGTGGTTTTCTAGCAGTCCTGGCTTTTAAACTTGAGAAATTTTTACTTTGAAGTGCTTTCTCATTCCTCAGCTTTGCTAAAGTTAACTTTGCCAATGAGTTTTAAAAGTATAAACATGCATACAAGATGTAATAACTGGAAAGATTTAGTATTTGATCATATTTTTAATTTATGAACCTTAGCAGAAGCCTAATAAGGTTCAAACTTTCTTAAAAGAATATTAACAAGGCTGCATTTTCTTTCATAAAGTTTTTCACTTTTCTTTATGCAGAAAAAAAATTCATTTCTTTAAATTTATTAATTTAGGGTTTATTACATATTAGTGCAGAGCCCGTTTAGTACACCTTGTTTCCTAGGACAGTTTTTGCTCAACTGGCATCTCTTGTTTTTTCTCTTTTGAAATGTTTGTCTTCAAACAAGAGGGAAAAAAAACACTGCTTGTCATCTAACCGAAAAACCCCGAAAGCACAAAACCTGTTGGAAAATGCTGGTGCTGGAGAAGCCTTCGATAAACATCTCACAGTATCTCACAGTATCGACAATTAGACATTTTTGTTAGGTGACTTCAAGTGTCGCATCATAAGAAAGAGAATTTTAATGTTAATCAGTTGAATTACAGCCAACACAACTCTCAGAGCTGCTGTTGCAGAAAATGAATCACCTACTGACCAATCAGAGAATTCAGCATCATGTTGGTATAGCACATCTTATCACGTGCTGAATTTGCACTTCAGGTGTCAACCTGCAAAAAATGCAGTACATCAGTTCTAGTAAATGATCATATGTGTTTTGTTAAATGGCATTTTCTTCTCTTCCTACAGCCACATTGACCAGTCAACCACCTGGCAGGACCCTCGCAAGGCCATGCTCCAGATGAACCAGACAAACTCAGCCAGTCCTGTCCCCGTCCAGCAGCAAAACCTCCTGAACCCAGCCTCAGGTCTGCACCAAACTTCACAAAAACAGACAAACTACATTCCCATTTCCCAAAATGTATGATGCACCTGAGCTAAGGCAGCGTACACACATGTATGTGTAAACGGAAGCTTGAAGTACAGAGTTGTAAGGCTTGTGTCTGCAGCACATGCTGAGCTGATGTTTATCAGAAAGCCTGGAGGAGATCTGGAAGTCGTAAAACATGACCAGTCCTGCCCCACGTCAGCACACTGCTCCTTTCTCCACCTCTCCTACCGCTCAAGTCCTTTGTAGTCTCCACCCTGTGTTTTTAAAAACTTTCAGAGGTCACTTAATCATTCTGGAAATCTCAGCCCTTTAATTTTGATGTGTGTGTGTGAGTGAGTGTAAGAGTGTGAGAGTGAGTGTGTGTGTGTCTGAGAGTGTGTGTGTGTGTGTGTGTGAGACATGGCAGTATGTTGACCTGATACTGATAATGTGATATAGTGATCATGAATCAGTTCAATATTATATTTAGATACTACTAGAATCATCACAATATTTACAATTGCTGATGTTGATATTAATGTTTTGGGGTTTTTTTTCTTTTCATTTTATTTTGTTACATTATACATTTTTGTAGCAACACCCATTTGCTGCTATATAATGGTGCTTTTTAGGACTCTGCAGCAGCAGCAGAAGTCTTCTTTCATCACTCATTTATGTGTTTGCAATAGTTTCCCAGTTATGCTTCCTTAGTCGCAAACATGTTTAAAGTTTTGTAGTATATTTCATAAAAGTGGGGTTAACCTTACTCTGGTTTCCTCTAGTCAAAAGACATAGTCATAGGCTGAATGGCATCTCTAAAGTGTGTGAAATGAGTACGTGTGTTATTGTGCCCTTTAACGGGTTGCCACCCTGTCCAAGCAGTCCCCTGTCTTGTGGGATAGACTCCATCCTCCCCATGACACTGTCTAGTATAAATGTTACAGAAAAGTCTATGGATATGTTCATTTTTCATTAGAGTCTTCAGCAGTTGGTTGTCCATCTCTAACCTAGCTGTTCTCCCTTAGGTCCTCTTCCCGAAGGCTGGGAACAGGCCATCACAGCAGAGGGAGAGATCTACTACATCAACCACAAGAATAAAACAACGTCTTGGCTGGACCCACGGCTCGACCCGCGCTATGGTGAGCTCTACGAACACTTTATGACTCTGTACATTCGTAAAAGGAAATACAAAACAATGCTATCACTCGCATCATAAAGTATCATGCTGATTATAGTTCACTATTTCCTATATTTCATGTTATTTATCACTAGGATTTCGGCTAATCAATTTTGTTTTATTGCTATTCGCTGCTGGAGTATTCTGTGTCGGGGCTGGATTTTCTATATTCTTATTACTTCTAATTAAAGCTGTTAATAATTCTGCAAAAATCCTTGTAGTCTATTCAGTAAAATCTGTGCTCGGATGAACAAGTACAGACTCTCTAAGCAGGAGGAAAACTCATTTTTGGACCTACAACCAGTCTCAACAAGGTGGCATCTCAATCACATTGCCAGATAGATCATAAATCTCCACACTATGCATTAGAATTTAGTTGCTATGCATGAGTTTGAGGGGCATGGCTTTTATATTAAAAAGATCTACATCATTCTTTTGGTGCAGTCTGGGAATTTTGCTTGATTTGTGTGTATTGACACTTCTTTTTTTTGGTGGGGGGGGGGCTGTTTAGAATGACAAAATAGTGACTGTTGTGTTTTTGAAGTTAATGGATGCCCTTTAGTGGATTTAAGACTCACTGAGATTGTATCTTTGTGTGTGTGTGTGTGTGTGTGTGTGTGTGTGTGTGTGTGTGTGTGTGTGTGTGTGTGACTCTTTTTCTGAAAATATTCCCACTTCCCGTGACTCATATTGAGGTTAGCCAAAACCGCTCCTAACTCAGGACTCAGCTATGTATGTGTGTGCGCGTGCTCACACACTCATTACTACACGCACACATAATGTTTAATGCTTCTGAATTGTGCAGAAAGAAACTTTATTCTTTTCTGTTACAATACTTACAGTATAAATATTAGTTTCCTTACCTGCTAATTTAACCACACCAGATGTTTTTCAGTTTTAAGTTCATAAACTGTTGGTACATTGGGCATCATTGGTGGTCTTAAAAAGAACTGTCCCTTTTCCCCCCTCCCTGCCCTTACACTCCCTCTCTCGCTCCCACTCTCTATAATCCTCTCCATCCGTATGGCTCACAAAGAGATGAAGGCTTTTGCTTATGTCACTTTGAGTTACTCACGCTTGGAAGTGCTCTCCCTTCATCCTAAAAACATTCCCATATTTTTTTTTCTCCTCTTTCTCTCTCTCTCACTCACTCACTCTCTTAAACCTGTGGAACATCAGCCATTTTCTGTGTAAAAAGTCTGTGTTGACGTTACAGAGATGGTTTTCATAGAGGTGGTTTCATGGGAAAAGTGGAAAACGGTGTGTGCGCCTGCCACGTCCTCTGACAGACCAAAACTTTTAGCTCTTTGAAGATTTATAAGTCTTGAACGTATGTGTCTGGTGGGCCGCAGAATTAGTTGTTCAGACTTATAGATAGAATCCGAGATGATCCAGTGATTGGGGGAAAAAATAGTTCCTGAGTGATACAATGGTCTTTTAAAAGGGTATTTAAATGTAAGCTGTGGTTAAAATAACCCAGACTGTGACCAACTCATTAATATTTATTAAAAATATACTAATGGCATATAATAGTATTCAAATAGTTCAGCTCTTGAGTTACCTCACAATGTTTGTAGCTAGCAACAGTGATTGAGCTACTGTTGTTAGCCAGATAGCTAATGTCTGGTTTTCTTAAAACTGTTTAAGACCCAAGAGTCATCATTTTACTAGTTTCCAGTTTCTCTTAGAACTTAAGACTTAAGAAAGAAAATATGAAAGACTGTTTGTCTGGGGGGTTGGGTGTTTAATAAACAACGTATATATGTTGTGGCTCTGGCTTCTGTGAACCCATAACAGTATTGTCTGTCTATACATGGCTAGTTTGCTAGGATTCTGAGGTAAAGCTACAGCAAAACTTGGTGTTTAATTTTGTACAACCTGTCCGAATATGTCATGTATTTCTGTTTGTTGTTTTTTCTCAAAGTGACTGGGCTGGAGGCATAGTTTGTGTAAAATATGGGGTAAAAAATATTTTTGAGAAGTCATGACAGAAGGATCCACTGTCATTCTTTTCTTTTTGTGATGCCTCCCCTCTCTCTGTCCTTGTTTTTTTTTTTTGTTGTTTTTTTTTTGTTTTGTTTTGTTTTGTTTTCTTTCTGTCTCTTGCCCTTCTCTCACTCTTTCTGTTTCTACTACCCCCCTCCCTCTCTCAACCTTCCCTGCCAAGCCCCGAATGAGGCCCAGAGCAGGCAGGACGCTTTTCTGCTGCACATGCAGACGGACTTGAGTCGGAGCCAGATCTCTTTATACTGCAGCACTGCACCTAATCTCTTCCAGGCCTTTTCACTCAGAGAGACAGAGAACGAGGGAGTGAGGGAGGGAGGAGTACAAAGGGGGGCTGACTGAGGCAGGCCTACAGAAAGGGGGAAGGGAACAGAGAGAGAAAGGAACAGAAGAAAAGTTAGAAGGCCGACATGCGTCTACAGGAATCTCCAGAGTGGCTGGGAGCGGTGGAGGCGGAGCCTCACAAATTGGCCTGGACTTAGTGTTCCCAAATGGAGCCTTCATGTTTTTCACACTCTGTCTGCAAAGGGCACAGACGCAGAGGGAAGCCACAGACGAAGCCACAAGCAAACACACGCAAAGTCGTTCAGCTTTGTTTCTTCTATGCTTCTAGAAGGCTATCAGGTTATCGTCTGTTATTTTTTTCTGCCTCACTTCAGTGTAGGAGTTGGCACCTTGTCGCCTGGTGCTGAGTGATGTCACGCTCTTATGGGGCTCTCATCTTTTCCAGAGCTCTGCTATGAGCTAATCCTGACTCACACACACAGGCTGCACGCTTGACACAGGCCAACAGTTCAGATACACATGTGTGAATGGTTAACATTTGTGACTTCAGCATGATGCATTCACTATGTGCACGCGAAAAGATCTGAAACATCTGAGTAATCTTTTTTCAGGACTGCAGTAATATAATGTTTATAGACCATATAGCAGCCAGCTTGATCTTGTTTTCCATACAGAAAGTGAGAGAGAGAGAGAGCATGAAGTTATATACAGCAGAGAAATTCTCTTTCTCTCAGTCTTTCTCCCACCGTTAAAACTTTATCAGCCTGGACGCTTGAAAGAACAAACGTGTTAACTGGACAGCCGGCAAATATTTGCAGAGGCTTCAAAGGGGACGTGCCCTGTTGTGCTCTTTTCAAATGTTTCCGATAGTTTCCTGGCTTGCTCAGGGTCTTGCCTGCATGTAGATGATCCTGTTGGTGTTGTTGAAGGATGGTGGTCTGATAAGAGCTCCTGCAATGTGTTCCACATGAGCGTGAAAAAGACAAAACGGCAGATAGCATTAGCCCTTATCTCTCTCTCTCTCTCTCTCTCTCTCTCTCTCT
>JAOTRN010000036.1:25797027-25807044 GCA_028566695.1 Bagroides melapterus
AACACAGACACAAAAAAACCCATACCTTCTTACTAGATATTTACAAAGCAACATAAATTCCTCCTCCACTGAGTGCTTATCTATTCATCCATCCATCCTTATCTCTCTGATCATTCTGGCTCTTTAATCTTCTTTTGTTTGGTTCGGTTCACTATTTTTGTCCCTCTTGTACTGTCTGGTAGTGTAAACTAACCTCTCCGTGTACAGCAGGCTCTGTCGGATCTCTGAGGCAGTGCCATCGCGCTCGTCTTCGACCCAGCCGGAGCGCAGGCAAGCGCCGACACCCGAACACAAACACGCACGCAGCTTCTCTTCTTTTCTCTCCCTCGAGCTACGGTAGGAAAATACACTCGAAGATGGAGAGACCTTTTTGATGGGAGGGATGTGAAAGAGGAGGGGGTGGGCTCTCTTTAACACCCACCTACTTCTGTTTCGCGCCGAGGAGGTGTCCGGACACGTTTAATATCTGCAGGCTTACCGGCTTTTCCACGTCTAGATTCCCGCACGGGGTTAAAGACGGCAGAACAACACTTTCTCAAACGCACGCGCTCGCTCCTTGTGCATTATTAACCGCTGTGCTATTCTGTCCGTTCCTCCTTCTCTCGCTTTAATCTTGAGCAATCCGTTTCCCTGGCACTCTTCTGAGAGAAAGAGCGTATGAGACGAGAGAGGGAGAAAGAGAGAAAAGACAGAGAAGGGGAAGGGAGGAAAAGGGAGGGAGGGGGGGTGTATCGGGAGGACCAGACAAATAAATGTGCATGTCAATGAATGAAATGAAACTAAATGGATTCTGCACACACCATGTCCACGAATAGACGAGCAGAAGGGAGAGATGTCGGTGAGAGACACCGAGGTGTGAAAGAGAAAGAGAAAGGAGAGGAGTGAGAGAAAGAGGAGAAGGAACAGCACTTGTCGGCAACTGATGAGCCACAGGAGACGGAGAGAGAGCCAAGAAACAGAAAAAGGTGATGTAACTGAACAACATGGACATTTTTTTACCACCCAACAACCGAAAAAAGCTCTACACCTCTACAACGACGTTTGCTTCTGTCTAGAAATGAATGCATGGAAGAAACACTTCAGCTTGAAAATGTCTGGAATCAGGCTTCATAATCTTACACTCGTTTTATAATCCTTTCATAATAAGGAACAACGCAAGACTCGGAATGCTGTTTATAGGACAATACTCAACAATTATTCATGGGGCTGTGAAACACAAAATGGAGGGAGCTGACCCACCCTAAAGTTGAAATATCATCACATCCTGAAGTGTTTTATTCCTCTAACATCACAGCAATGTCAGTAATAGGGCAAAAACAAAAATATCTTAAAACGTAATGAAGAGATTTATAGCTGACTGTTATAAAGTGCTGACGTCGGGGAGAAAAATGCCAAAAAATCGAAATAGACATCTTTCCAGAAATGTCCTTCTTTTTCTCCATAGAAACAGTGACAAGCTTTTAAAACATGCTTACGTGGCCTGCCCATCATGCAACTTCCTGTGTAGGTTGTTATTCAGCCAGAATTATTGTCGGTGCTCCTACTTTTGCGATCGTAGGAATTACTGCAGAGCTTGGGATTTTTCAAAATGATTGCAGATTTTTGTCATGTGACATCATCACACCCGTTCGGCTGAAGCCCTCTTCGGTTCCTGCGTGTTGAACTTAAGTACAGTCATCACAGAAAGTAATTACACACATGTCTTCACTGGAAGGAGTTTAAAAGAAGAATCCTGTGTTCGAAATTTCACCAATTCAATTCGATTTCTACCAAAAAAGCACAAATCAAACATTTCTGGTTGCACCTAGAAAATCATTTTACACACTAATATGTAACTTCTTGCATTTCCCACATTTCTCAGTGACAAAGGCGAGCAGATTCAGCAGCTACCAACTGACGTCACTGACTGGTGGTGAGGAAGAAGCTTCGTACTTTTGTATAGTATTTTTGAATAGAAATTGTGAACAAAAATAGTAGGAATGAGTCATTGAATGACGAGTTAATCATTCATAAATTCTGTTTTTGAGTTCAGGGCCACTTTAACAGTGGAGACAGGAAGAGGGAGCCTTTTTTTCTTTTCCAAAGGAGTTCAGTTGTGTAATTAAACTGCCACAAAAGCTCCATATGGCTTCTGAGTGCAGTGTCGAGGTTGTTGCTGAGTAATTAGGGGCTTGAGGAGCCCCTTTAGCAGAGAGCAGCAGTGATTACATGCCTTAAGTGCTGCTACACACACCACAGCACATCCGCACTCTGGATCAGAACATTCACACGAGACAAGCTGTCTCAATGAGCTACATGTGTGTATTTGTGAGTTAAAGCGGCAGCGTGGCCAAAAGTTAAATACACACAATTTCACCACTTATGCAAAAAAGTCGTCGATAAGCCAAGACATGTTTGGCGTCTGATGTTTTCCTGCTGAAGCTACGGCAATAATAACCGAAAAAAGAATGTGAATCGTACGGACCACTGCGTAGCACTTTATAAATGTAACCGTATTATCATCCAAATCGCAATAACTCAATCCCTGCCTTCAGTCTTTAGGCCAAGCCTCCTATCAAGCTGGCATGGAATCGTATATATAAAAATATGTCTGGAGGAAAAAGTGAATAGCAGCTAAAATCAGTTGTTCTGTTCAGCGTCTCGCTTTTTCCCTCTCACTTGATGGTAATAGCACAAAATAATGCAGCTTGCAGCATGTTACTGAGAAACCACAAAGCTCTCCATCCTGAAACCTTTCCTCATGAGTTACAGCTTTATCTGTGACTGTTACACAGCACTAACGTTGGAGACCAAATAAACACATCGACACCAAATCAACACCAAATAAACGCGTCAACACCAAATCAACAACTGCACATTATTAATCCGTATATGTGGAGCGTCCGCCATGTTTCCACTGTTGCAAAGGAAGCGGTAACATGTTAAATGTGCAAAAAAATGACTCAACCCCTTCTGACCAATCAGACACCATAATTCAGCAGCACGGTGAAAACCACCTGGTCAGAAGTATGTGGACACCTGACCTTTGGACTCATTAGTGCTGGATGACAATCCCACTTTAAAACCACGGGTGTTAGTCTGGAGCTTCCACTCTTCTGGAAAGGATTTCCAATAGATTCTGGAGTGTGGCTTTGGGGATTTGTGGACTTTCAGCCCAAAAAAGGACTACAACCTTGACAACCTTTATGCAGTGAAGAAAAGACATTCTAGGTAACTGTGTGGAAGTTTGATGAAGATCCACATACGAGTGTGTGATGTCAGATGTCTGCATAGTTTTGACTATGTAGTGTAATCTAAGACCAAAGTCATGCTAATATACAGGTCAAATTGATGAAGATTAGGGGTGTCTAGTCTTTCATTCTGACCAATCAGGAGCCACAATCACCTAGTAGCCAATTGCAGAACATTAAAAGATTAACATTAAATGAAGAAAAGTGTAGTTTTCAGCAGTCTCCTGTTTTTACACTCCCATTCTCATTTGCCTGACCCTTCTACATGACTTAAAGCGTTAAAGGTCTTGCTCAAGGGCACAGAAGTGACAGCTTGGTGGTGCTGGGATTTGAGCTCAGTATCCCAATGCCTTTGTTTATAGGGAAAACTATTTTAAGAGAAATGTACAGCATGATATGAAGTAAAGAATATGTTGCTGTACTTTCTTAAACAGTTATGTCCTTTTCCCTGTCCTCTTTTCACACCCTCGATGTTCTCTCTCCCTATTCTCTCGAACACTCCCACTCACTGCTACCCCGAGAACTGAAGTGTCTGCCTACTGTCTCCAAATCTGCTTTGTGTGTGCGCGCGCGTGTGTGTGTGTCTGTGTGTTATGTAAAAAGGAAACAGACTGAAGAAAAGTTCTTTGCTCTCTGTCTCTGCGACGTCAAATCTATTGTAATCGAGGCAAAGGAACCAGAGTCATTCTTCAAACGTGTACAAAATGCCAACCACTGGTGGAAGTGTTTGGATTCACGTGGCTAAATGTACTCGAGCGAATCCGCTCTGTCCTTGCAGAAAACTTCCGGCAGAAATGAGCAACAGCAAGCAGCAGCGTTTCCTGCCAAGAATCTCAGTATTGATCATCACGAAATGAGAGCATGTCTCAGAGGACTGAGGAAAAAGCAGAAAGCAGATGCGGACAGCCTCGCCAGGGCCGGATTCTGCTGCTGCTCGTCGTATGCTGTGCACAGATTTTGCTGTTTTGAGCAAGTTGTTGTTAATGAGGCTTTAATGCTCAGCACGCCTCCCTGTGCAGACGATATAGGTTACTAATGCGACAGGCAGGTCTGTCTGAAATAGTGCAGAATGTTGGATGGAATTTGAATTCACACGTTCATGCTGATGAACGCAGAAGAAGACTGGGAAACGCACACAGACTGATGAAGTGCAAGAAGGAATAAAATAACAAGGGCCAGAGGTTTCAGTATGTATATAAAACACACTACATGGTGAAATTCCAGATGTTAGAGCACGTCATATATCGAACGTGACATCACGACAGAGGCAGAGACAAAACAGAGAGGTGTCTGAGTGGATGTGGCTGCACCAGTTGTCTGATTGGCCGCTCGATTCTGATTGAATGAATTCAGCAGCATGAGCATTCAGTTCTTTGTTTTTTACTAAAAACAAAATGCTGATGTATCTGTTGGCTCACCTGCGGGCCCCTCCTTCCTCAAACGGTGGGATAATAACAACTTTAACGGTGACCGACGTGCGCAGCAGGTCGATCATCTGGTCGTGTGTGAGCGTCACCGCAGCGACCTTGCAGATCTCCACTAATCGACTCCCCTGCCGCAGACCTGCCTGCCAGGCGAAGCCATACTCCTCCACCTCGGAAACGGTGCCGTCCAAGCGCACATGGAAACCCAGCTGGCCCAGACCGTTCCGTCTGAGTGTCATGTCCACCGTCTCGCAGCCGACTGTCAGCGCCTGAGGAAGAGTAACGGTAGCGTTTTCACTTAATACAGACAATCATGATCATTACGATATGTGACTAATAGAAATTTGATGATTGATATAAACTGCTGCAAAGTAGAAATCACTGCCTAGTAGCATTTCTGTTTTTTAACGGCCTATTCACAACTGTCACAATAAGTATAAAGCTGATGTGCAATTAAAGCAATACAAATATTCTAAACTGTTAGCTAAATGCCCTTTGTCCGACTGATAAAGAGTCTGCTATTAAATGAAATAAAACATGGTCTAAATATAAACATCACAAAGACAAGTAACAGGAATTACAACAAACGGAATTGTTCATGGAGGATGTCACTGTGTATTAATTTAGTCCTCCAACCTTAGCCACACCCATTCCATGAACCAGAATTCCACCCAACAATGAGCATGTGATATCCACCCAAGTCAACCACAACTTAGACATAATCGGACGAAATGTAGACTTTAATGCAGTTTATTTGTGCTCACTAATCTAGCTAGCTAACAAAATAATGATACGCATTAGCATTGGAATGTTATTTCTGTTATAGCAGGTCTATTATTTAGGGATTATTTTATGGTGGAGTGTAAATAATCAACCCTGTTCAGTAGAATGGCCTGAAGTGTTTAATTCCTCTCACACCACAGCTATAGTTACAAGTTTTACATTTATTAATGAACAAGTAATGCTTTTTACCCTGTTAGAGTTAGATTTGTTGTAGAATGTCTGCAAAACAAGCCGGTCCCTGTCATCACTTATTCTGTAGCAGACATATAGACAGTCTTATAAGTTAAAAATGCAGTCATGTTACAGAGAAACAGGCCAGACCTGAAGACCTGCTTGTGGTGGATAACGCGGCGACAAAACATTGACGCCTTTCGTAAATGTTGCGTACATAGTTTCCTACTAACGATGTCACTATATTGATCATTAAAGTTTTTAGAATTCGATTTTGTACAGCGTCCAACATACAGGTCTCAGCGAATTAGTTGTTACTATTGAAATGGCAATATTAATATAATTAACTAATATTAGATTCATTATTTCTGTAGAGGTATTGTTAAGCTGACTGTTTAAAACAAAAAAGAATAAACACATTCTGACCAGTGAATTTATCAGTGTTGTGGTATCAGTAATTATAGACTCATTACAGTAGCTTGTATTGAGTATTCTAGCTTCACCTGCTATTCCCATACATGACATCAGAACAGGTTTTTAGTTCAAGTCACACTTTTACCTTCAGCCTCTGAAGCACCTCTCGGATGTCCTGGGCTCCGCCCTCAGGCACGCGCAGTGCCACGTGGTCCCCTCGGCCATAATAGAGCTTTAAGTTCAACCTTTCAGCAGTCCAGCCAATCACGTCGGCGCAGAAGCAGTTGAACACCACGTCTTTTGTGGAGCAGTCAGCCAGCACCACGTACTCAGTGGAGATGGCCAGGACGCACGGAAGCTCTGCTCCGCCTCCACTGAAATCCTGAGCCACGACCCGCCAGGCCACCGCTCCAACAGCACTGAGCTCCGCCCCCTGGCGTGCGCGTATTCTCTCGCGCCGCTTGGAGGCGAGTGAGATGAGGTTGTTGAGCTTGCCGCTCGTGTCGAGAGGCGTGCTGCTGGCGCAGTTCTCGGCCAAGTCCCGCAGGTAGCCCTGGCGAGTGCGAGCAGCCATGGTGTGGAACTTCTCTGACTTGTGTGCAGCGTTCTCGGCGTTGATGATCTTGGCCAAGAGGAATGAACGGAATGAGGCAGGGTCACGGAAGGTCATTCCGCTGGGAGGCAGGGGTGGTCCAAATGGGGGAACGTCCTTCATGCGTGTCACTGCAACACTACAGAGATAAAAAGAGAAAAGGTCGAGGAGGGAAAAAGATCTCATCAGCCTGTGCTTTAAAAGCCTGGTGGCTTCTATTAACGATCTGGTCTCTCTGATGGTGAACTGACACGCTTGTTACATGGTTTAAAAAAAGCACTGCTATGTTAACATGTAGTATCCACGGCAACTGCTGTCAGGGCAGGGTTGCTATGGTAACTGGCAGCAGTAGTGTACAAGGAGAGGAATATGTACCTGTAGCAGGTGTTCTCGGAACAGGGGTTGTGAACGCGAACGATCACAAAGACATGCTGGAAGTGAGAGCGGATGTTCTGGGGCGTGAACGGCAGAGCGCCCGGCTCCTGGAAAATGATGGTCACAATATCGTTCCCTATATGCCTCTTCCTCAGGAGCTGAGAGAAAAACAGAGCAAGTGAGAGAGAGAGCAAGTGAGCAAACGAGAGAGAGAGAGAGAGAGAGAGAGAGAGAGAGAGAAGGAGGAAAGGAGGGGAGAGGGAGGAAACAAAAATACAACCATGTGGATGATGCAACTTGGAGACAATCTAAAATCTATGCACACAAAAAGGAAACGGGGAGAAAGGAAAAAGTGATAGTGATTAATAGAAGAGCAAAAAAAAAAAAAAGAGAGAATAAGAGACCCTGCTGATTTCAAAGGTTTCAAGGCAGGCAAGGAAGCAAAATGTCACATATGAACTCATACATACAGTCTTCTGGTGAGAGAGAGAGAGAGAGAGAGAGAGCGAGAGAGAGAGAGGCACCGGAGCAGGTAAGCAGGTTATTGTCAAGTCAATCTCTACTCAGTCTTGTTTATAAAGAGATATGAAGAGCTTAAATATTGTAAAGTATGTAAAAAAATAAAAAAATAAATAAAAAAATATATATATATATATGAAAATTAAAATTATTAAAAGTATATGGACAAGCTAATCACATATCTATCTATCCACACACATACACACAAATAGAGAGAGAGAGAGAGAGAGAGAGAGAGAGAGAGACCTGAATTCTGAGTGGATGTATGTATATAATCCACATTCTCACAACCATCGATGATAACACTGTTGCACGCTCAGGAAATAAATACAGAAATAAATAGAATATTGTGAATCTACTCATACTGATGTACTTCTTATTATAAAATCAGATTAGAATAAATGATAAAGTAATCTGCCAGTAAAATACGAGGCATAAAAGTTTAAAAAATAGTCAAATATGTTCAGATACAGGGAGAATAATCCTAGACTTGGACACACAAACACACACACACACACACACACACACACACATAGACACACACACATGTCCTCACAAACAGATTTCAGAGTGCACAGATGCACTGCGTTCTCATTTCATGGCCTATTTTATTCTTCATTGCATCCCATTATGCATTTTATCCACGTTGGTGAAGATGCAGGACGTTAATCAGATGTATGTTCAGTATTCTTGACCGTTTTGATGTTGATGGATGACACGGACAAGAGCCAAGCGCCACCTTGTGGTGAGAAAACGTTTATATGCTTAAATATGTGTGTATTCATTTGGTATTATAGCATAGGAGAGGAAGCCATGAGGGATTTGTGTATTATTCAGAACTATTAACGGCCCATGCATTTCTCTTGGCTGTGTGTGTGTGTGTGTGTGTGTGTGTGACATGCCTCCACGCTGAGACACTGCGGAAGAGGCCGCCCACCTATTCACACTGCAAGAGTATCAATTATATAAGCCAGCTAAGACCTTGTGCACACAGGCACAAATACGGTGGCCTCCGTAACTATTGACACCCTCCATTAGAAAGAGAGCAGAAATGATTGATGTGATGACATTTTAAACATTACGTGCAATATTTTATTTTGCGAGCCCAGCTCTGTTTTAAAATCCATGTGGCAAAAGTATTGGCACCCCATAAAGGGATATTTCACATGACTGCAAATTTCAAACAAAATTTTCTTTTTATTTGCGGACTGTTCCAAAGGAATGCTGCCGTTACCTTAACAGACAAAGGACTGCTGTCCTCGACTAATCAGGTAACGGCACTAAGGACGACTGGAGCTAGAACACAAAGTTTCACGTGTCTGATACAGACGTTTGCGAGAGATCCATAAGAACTCCACTCCCACACAGTGAGGAGGATGGTGAAGGCGGGAAAGAGGTGACTGTTAAAAGCCACTTTCATAACAACAAGCTGTTGAAATCGCAGAGCCAGAACTGTAAAACAAACTTACTGTCATTTACATTTACAGCTCTGTTACTTAAGCCTGTAGCAAGGGTTCGTTAGAAAAATATCATGAGTCTAAAACTCTACTGCAGAGATAATATAGAACAGAAGTTTGTTTGTTGTGACTCGGCTGTCTGGACATCTCAGGGAAGTTCATTCCACTGCATAGGTGCCAGAACAGACAAGAGTCATGATGTATATCTTCCTTGTACCCAGAGAGACGGTGGGTCCGGTCGTGCAGTGTTAGAGGATCAGAGGCAGGGTTGTGCAGTGTAGGGAGTGTTAAGTGCTTTGGGGTTGCTTGGTGCAGGTCTGTTTTTGTCTTTGTACACAATCGTCAGGGTTTTTGGAGGGAGTGTAGATTCTTGGTCGAGTGAGAAAACTTAGGGAAGCATGCTCTGTGATATAAGAGGACTGTGTAACGAGAGCAGCACCTGATATCCTGCTGTAAAATGTGGAGGGGGGATCAGTGATACTTTGGGGTTGATTTGTGGCTAGTGGTTGCAACAGGGGTTGCTGTGAATATTTCAGCCCCAAACCGAGCTGCCTCTTCCAAATCAACACACAAATAGTTAAACTAACGCAAAGACTAGATATTTTTTTCGATTGCCATCTGGTTCAGGATTTGAATAATGTCTAAACCTAACGGAAATTTATAAACTCATGAATACAGGGAGTCTCATAAGTCCAGTAACAAAGAATTCATGAATATTTTTTTTTTTTTTTACAGAGTGTGAAGGATCTAAACAAGGACGAATGAATCCTAGCTGGTGTTTTATTGTTTTAGTCTCTGATGATGCTAGACTTGTGTGATTTGCTGTAGTATATAAAGTAAATAGAAACCGTTCTGCATTAAGGAGCGGATGAAGATCCCACTGAAAGAGTCTCTGAGCTGTTTCACTTTTAAGGACAGATCCTAAGTGCTCTTAAATGCACTACTTTAAAGACTTTTTTTTTGGCTCGTAATGCATGCCAATACTTTTAGAGGGGATCGTATAGTACATAAGATTGCTCTAATAATTTATTCTCTCTCTCTCTCTCTCTCTC
>JAOTRN010000036.1:25941409-25951484 GCA_028566695.1 Bagroides melapterus
ACGCACGCACGCACGCACACACACACCTTCGCCCCCACCACACACACACCCTCCCTCACCCCCAAAACCAGAGATGCAAATCAAATGCACTATATACTAAGTGCATATACATGCTCCTTAATTAATCAGATATAAAAATGTTTTTAGAAAGTAGTTTACAATTTACAGTAGACACCATATACCTGTAACTGTTAGTTTAAAGATGTATTTGGCATGTAGGGTTTATAGTGATATACTGTATACTATTTAAGATAAATTGATGGATGATATTTGTGATGCAGAATTTTAAAATTTAGTTACAACAATAAAAAAAGAAAGCACTTTGCTCAGGGTAAATACATACCTGCTAATACTACTAATAACATGACACTCTAGGTTATAGGATATTATGAGCACATTATTTTCTATGCTGGAGAAAGCACCACAGTTTTAACTTTATATGATGAAAACGTGGTGAAACAACTTCAGATGTTCATTCTGTCTGTATCGATATTATATTACATAATAAGTGTAATATACTGTATTTGTATTGTATTGTAATATATACTGTATATATACTATATGGAAGTATTACGTCTCTGACTTAGACCCCAAAACATTCAAACCACTTCTTAATTTATAATTTGGCTCCTAATCTTCTCTCTCTCTCTCTCTCTCTCTCTCTCTCTCTCTCTCTCTCTCTATGTTGAGTAGAGCTGTTATAATACAGTACTGTACAGTAGGGTCTGTTCTGAGTGGAACCCCACAGAGATGTTCTGCCATCTGTGGACCTGGCACTAGCTGCCCTCGCCGCTCTCACGACCGGCACGGCCTATAAGGAGACCGAATGAGATCTCAGCTCCTCATCTTCACCTCCCCCACTCGTTCATCAGTTCATCATGCTCACAGCCCAGAAATCTTTAAAGAGTGATGGGTTGTTTTTTTTTTTTTTTTGCTTTCCCATGATTGGCTCCTGGGATGTTGATAAGGCTCTCTACATGAGGGGAACTATATAATGCTATCTGCTCTCTCCAGAGGGAAGAGAGAGAGAGAGAGAGAGAGAGAGAGCGAGAGCGAGAGAGAGGTTTAAGATATGTCTATATCTAAAATCCTGTTTAATCCGGTCATTCCTAATTACCCAGCAGAGCCAAGAATTCGCAAAAATTTCAACACAGACTCGAGCGATTACAAAAGCTTGCGTGTAATGAACAGAATTCATTAAAACAACCTAGCAGAGAGAATGTTCATCACAAAGGAATCAAGTGATCACTCTCAGCTATTATAAGAGCACAATATAAAATTATCCGTCTTTACCATCTCAGCATTATCACAATCTATGAAACACTGTTGATTTTCTGTGTCAGCGGAATAGACGTACAATAATTCTGCAGCTATTTACAGTCCTGGCTACACAAAACGGACCAGACAGATCAAATCTAAAATATTTGGAAGGGAGAGAAAATCTGTTTATTCATGTCAATAATATGCAAGAGGTTTTAATTAGCCTGGAGGCCTGTTGATGCAATGGATGTCCAGATATTTTTGCACCAATCCCAGCAGCCCGCTATTCATTCAGTTATAGAAAAATAATATACGGTTACTTTGCCAGGCAACAATAGATCCAAATTTAAGTGATTTGGCTGCCAAACAACAAGTCCTCAATCAAGTTCCAAATTATTTTCACTCGCCTAACCAGCTGTTCTGCCATGTTCCACTGTTTTGAGGATTCTACTACAGTCCTAGAATAGTCTTTGTAGTTGTGTTAGGGTGAATGATATGGGTCACTGGTAATAATCAGCATGCACTTTGCTCAGAGGGATATTTATTTTTCTCTGTATTTAAAATTCTTGGATTTCAAATCAGAATGCATAATTGCACTGTTTTTAATGATGTCTTGATTTTGTGATTGAAAACCTCACAGGAATCCTCTCAGACTCAATTCTGCCAAAAACTACCTCACATGATAATGCCTTTTGGCCTTCTTTATGAATCTACTCAGACAGATATACATATTTCATCAGATCTGATTTGACTTATGTGTGATTTCTGAAATATCTCAGAGCCTGATTAATGTTAGAGCTAGCAAAAAGTCTGAGGAATATACCTGTAAATCAGTTACGAAAGCTTCCTGGCCTTGCTATCTCCTGAGACCGTGTTTTTAATAAAGTTTACAAATAGACCATTTATCTTCTATTGAAGGGAAATTTCAGTGTGTTTCTTTTCTAGAATATCTCCCTCTGTTTTTAATTTGCTTCTGTGTAGCTGTGTTATATTAAGTCATTTCATTACAAAGATATCAACCAGCGTTTGAGTCATGATAACATTTCATCACTCTCTGTTTCATTCCAATTCTGAACTAAAGTTAATCGCTGTTGTTTCTTGTTCACAGATTTCATGAGCGCAACTCGATACGACCTCGTCCCTTGAGATTTGTGTTTCATAGATACTACTCGGCGGCTTTTGTAAAGAGGCTGTCACTTCAAAAGTCGCTGTGGTTGGTGTAGGTCAAAGAATAAAAAAAGGGAAAAAAAACGTCCTTTTTTCTACACAAACGGGGCTTTTAAATGTCTTACTTTCTCTCTGTCCCTTTCACAAACACCAACAAGAGCAGCATCTGTATTGACTCAGCCTGGCAGGACTAACAGCAGGCTATTCTATCAAAACCCCCTCCCTCTCCCCCACCATAACACCATCATCTGTGTTTGCTCCACCCGAGCATGACTGCTGATGCTGACAGAATCACATGCTGAAAAACACTTCTGTGCATGCGGAGGTTTAAAGTCCTTCACCTTAAACCTAATCTGATAACAACATAAACTACACACCACGTTCTAGGCATTCGGACCAAATCCGGATGCTCCAATCGTGTTTCAAGTACGTTTCCGTGTTTCAGTGACTGATGCAATATTTCCTTCCAAAGATTCAGTCTCCAGGAAGAATAAACATAAGTCACAAATGAGCATCTTCATCATTTTCAGCTCGGCATCTTTCTTTTCCGTTATGGTTGAAGTAACCCAATAAGCACATTTATGCACTAAAAGCATTTACAATATCTATGTTTTCCATGTAGGTTCACATAAGGTTGTGTTTACATCCAAGACGACAAACAAAGGAATGCTCCTAGAAAATGAGAAGTCACAGGAATGGCACTTTAGCAAAACAAGGAAGGCACTGCTCAGCTATCCTCTTTGTTTCAAAGCCAAAATTGTTGACCACAAGCCACCATGATGCTACCATGGGAGACCACCAGGGATGCTCCTGACTACAAAACACCAGACTCTCCTCTCTCTCTCCCAAAGCAGGTGGCCATCAACTAAAGGCCATTAATATGACTATTTAGAAATCTTTTTATGTATGCGTTTAGTTCCATTATTCCCTGATTTGAGGAAGTCAGCCATTATCGACACCCCATCTTTTTCATTTAAATAGGCCAATTTTGCACAAAAGAAGGCGATACCGTGATCAGAAAATACACACAGACACAAGAAATATGACCAATTTTTCTGTGCTATATGGTTTGAGGCGAGCACACGACAGCTCGCGTATAATATTACGCTCAGTAGTTTATTTACATTCCACATGACATCTTTCCAAATCTTGAGCTCGATGCTTTAAAATGCACACACACAAAATGCAACAGTGACAGCAATTAGCTACATTGGAGGCAGATGCAAAAGAGGGGCTCGCCAAATAGCGCTTTAGTCAGGACCGACCTGTCAGGCTGTCGTAACACTCGATCTCGGTGCTCCTGACGACGCGCCGCTGCTCCTCGGAGAGCTGTTCGGCGGTGGCTCGGTTCAGCAGCTCCACGTCCCCTCCTCCTCCGCCGCCACCCGCCGCCACCTGCACGCCTTTCAGCTGCAGCAGCGCACGGTGATACTTCCCTATAGCTTCGCGGAATTTCTTCTCCTTGTAGCAGCGGTGACCCTCCAGCTTGAAGTCGATCGCCTTTTGGATTTTGGCCTCCATCTCCGCGCTTCGTGCTCCGGGTCCTCCGCCTCCGCCTCCTCCTCCACCACCACCTCCTCCTCCTCCGCAGTCGCCTCCGTCTCCACCCGCGGCCTGGCTCCGCTTTACAGGCTGGAGCAGCGTACTGTGCATAAAGGATGCGGTGCGCTGATAACGCCGACCTCGCACCAAAAAAAAAACTTTGACAGTAAAAAGGGTCACGTCCACAAAAAAAAACCCTTAAAACGTAACCTAGAAAAAGCAAGTAGAATATTGTTTCTTCTTTTATTTTAATCGTATAATTCTCCTGGACTGTTTCCTCGTGATGATATTGAGGTGGAGGAGGAGGATGCCTCGCGCGACTACTGAGCTCAGTCAGCCAGCCAGCCAGCCAGCCAGCCAGTCTCTCTCTCTCTCTCTCTCTCTCTCTCTTACACACACACACACACACACACACACACTCACTCACTCACGTTCTCTCCCTCACCCCGGCACGCGCAGCTTCAGCACCACGAACGACACCTAAACCGCATGGCATCATGGGAAACAAAAGCGGCTGAGCTACAAGAAGCTGCAAGAAGCTACTGAAGCTCTAGCACGAGCAAATATCATAAATACACTAACCATTAACAGATTGGAAACTATGAAGGTAAAAAATTAATAATAATTCCAAACGGCCACCCCATGCTATGAAGAAATTCTTCTTTTTCTTCGAGCCGAAGTCCTCCATAATAATAATAATAATAATAATAATAATAATAATAATAATAATAATAATAATATGCCAGGCTCATCTCTGTGAAAAATTAATGTTTTTTTTCATGATTTTTCAATTGCCAGAGTGTAATGGTGTGTAGGGTCAAATGTAGCTAGCTAGACCATATTACTTAGAGGGTACATTATAAACTTTTAATTATCTACAGTTAACAAACGATACTGAATTCCTAGAGCTAGCATAATTCATAAGATAACTGGTATAGCTGTTAGCTGGGACTTTTATTTTACTATCAACAGAAACAATATGCCAATGCTTATATTTACTGGTGATTTGTATCTACATTTACAGCATTTGGCAGACACCCTTATCCAGAGCGACTTACATTCATATCTCATTTTTTGTACAACTGAGCATTAAGGGCCTTGCTCAGGGGCCCAGCAGTGGTAGCTTGGTGGAGGGGGATTCAAACTCACAACCTTCCGACTGGTAGACCAACACCTTAACCACTAGGCTACCACATCCACATATTTGAGTTATTGGTGTTGGATTAAAGCTCAATGGACATCTGGATTCTCACTGGAGTATCTTTTTTTAAAGCTTATTCTATCAATGAGGATCCAGGACACTAAAGTCACAAGAATGAATGTAGATCCAGTAATGATACAAATTTTCATAAAAAGTTGCCATATTTATGTTGTTAAATGTGGACCCTTTGAATGGAAAGAAAGGCAGTAATGGTACTGAATGGTAGCAAGGGGCTAAGAATTAACTATATGTTAGGGATGAACATTTCAAGGGATTTGTCATGCCTGGAAAAGGTGTGGTTTATTTTTGCGATGTCACTGTTATCTGGTGTAAAACCTGTGTCAAAATTAAATAAGCAGACCAAACGTGGCGGCCTTGAACTGAGAGCAACATAATCTATACTGTTAAAATTATTTCAGGTTTGATGATCACAGTACTGCCATCCCTGTAATATAAATAAACATGCCCAAAAACATTCATTGTTGAACATCTGGAATGTTTTTTCAGTTTGTATATTTGGCATAGCCCTATACAGGGGACTTCCAGTCTGACCTGATTTTTCACAAGCAAGTGTAACCGAAAAAGAAACGGTCACAGTGACCCATCTGAAGAGATTACATGGATTACCAATATAAAATAGAATATAAAAGTAGATCCTTGGGAAACTACCATTTTGCGTCTCAGAATTAAATCTAAATAAAAGATTATGCACATTAAATTGAGACAAATTGTCTTTGCTCCAGAATGCAGCTCTTCCCAATAAGACTGGAAGCATTTCTCTGTAGATTAGCTCACAAAATGTTTCTGTAGGCTTCTGAAGTCATTCTGCTGCTATATCACCATACCTTATATTATCAATAAAGAAAAACTAGCCTGTTCCAGAAGCAGCCGCAGAAATTCAAACTATGACACGACTCCCACCGTTCTCTTTAAGACCATTAGTCCATTGTGTCTTTTTCTACAGTTCAGCTTTCATTAGAGAAGTTAATCTTGGTTCCAATAATTTTGTGGTGCATCTCTTTATTTCTTTGTGAAATCTGGTCTCCAAATTCATACGGCTGATGAGCAGTTTGCACCTAATGGTATCGCTTCTATATTTCTGCTTTTGTTTTTTTTTTCTTCATAGCCCTCACAATGTCATCAACTACACACTGAAGTGTAATGGTCATATGTCCACAAACATTTGGCTGTATATTGTACATTCTCACCAGCTGGTGTTACACTGTTACACTGAAATGCATCATCTATAACAATATCTCTTCCAGCTTCAAGGTAAATCGCAGGTCTACACTAACGGACTGATTTGAAATGTGTCTAATAGTTTATATGCATATTTAAAAAAAATTCAACTACATTTGAAGTGAAAGACTCAAAACAGTCAGAAAGACAGCAAGCTTTTTTTTTTTCTTCCCTGTTTATGGTCACTTACTTGCAAATACAATCATTTTATAAAATGAAACTTCATGTTTTCCCATTTAAAACCTGTAGAGTGTAACAAAGGTATACTTTAAAGATATAATTAATTAAAATAAACATAATAATATAAAAAAAACTGGTTGCCTATGTCAGAGGCCAGGTAAAGAAATGTTAATTACCTAGGACAACAGTGTGGTCAGCACCTGCTGGTGTACTTCAAACCCACAAGTTGCTTATTATTATTGTTATTTTTTTAATGGTGGCCTCAAACAGGGGTGAAAAACAACATCTCACTAGGGTCCATCACCATGTGTGTTGCCTAGCAACATCATCCTATTCCCCAGCAGGGGGAGATGACACTTCGCTCACTCATTACATCTAGGTAACACTTAACATGGCTTAACTCAGAAGGTGGAAAACTGAGGTCAGGGAGTGTTTTGACAGAAACTGGAGGTACAATGTGCATGTCTTTACATCATATTACAAGTCTTTACCAGCTACACCGTATGAAAAAGGGAAAGCTGGAGGACAGTTTAGTGGAGATGAGAGGACATTGGTCTTGTCTTCTATTACAAGCGATGCATGTCGACGTGAAATGGGTAAATCTTCAGCACACAGAATATCCAGCAGCATATAAAACAAGGCCTTCCCAAGTACCTTATTTTTTGAGAAATCACGTTTCCTTATCAGAGCAATGCAATTTCTGTACACTCTATAATACAAAACACAACTGCAAATTCATTTTCAAATACGCATAAGCATTCATACTAAATTTTCAAATACGCTGCTGCCCAACGTGTAAAGTTGCAGGAAAAAATCTCTTAAATACATTATAATATTGCTAAGTGTGTTTAGAGGATATGAGCAAATACCTAACTGCCTTGCTGTACAAAACTGCCATAGAAACCCCTCAAAAAAATCTGAACGGACTTTCTAAAAGTAGAGGGATTTTTAGAGGTATAGGGAGGTATGTGAAAAGAGTTTGCAGAATGTTAATGGTGCATGTGAACATTCCTATATGCACCAAAGGGGTTGTGTAGTCTACTACTCTTGAATCTTAAACCCTGAATGTGGGATATTTGGAGATAAGGAATCCAAAACAAAGGAGTGTTGAGGAGATTTGTGTGCATTAGATCTGCTTGGCCCCGAGTCTTTTAAACACACTGACTGTGGTAGCGTCCATCTGAGCCCCGTGTGAGTCCTTAGCGGTCCCTGTGCTGCTGCTGACTTTGGGGCTGGCCACAGCATAGCTTGTCTTACTCCTGCTGCTGGTCACCTGACTATCCTGAGTCTCTGATGATTGGCTAGATCGTAAGCTGGGAGAGGATGCAGGGGCAAGGCTGGCTGTTGGAGGTTTCCCCAACCTCCGCAGTATTCTCCGTTTGGGTGCCCCCTCCTGGCTGGATGATGTAGAGGAGGGAACAGTGGAAGGAGTGCTCTCTGACATTGGGAGTTTAGATTTGTTGCCCAAGCGATACAGAGCGACTGGTTCAACTTTTTGGGTGACAGGCTCTTTTTTGGAAGGCGGTAGGGGGCGTTTAAGGACACCGGCATACTGAAGCACAGAGCCTTCGCCATCGCTGTCCTCGTCTTCCTTGGCAATGACCCCGTCTACCATATCCCCCTCTGCATCGTCGTCTTCGTCCACTTTGCCCAGACGGCTGAACACACCTGTTACCTGCTGCAGTGAGGTATTAGAGACATTAGCGGAGAGAAAGAGAGGGGAAAGAAAAGGCAAACAAGGTGGGGAGCAAAGATTGAATTACAGAAATTACAAAAATGCAGTAAATCAACCCAATATAGAGAGGCAATGGTTTTCTTCACCTTATTTGCTATTGCAGTATCGGTCTTTGATTCTGATCCCAGTCTCTCAAACACAGAGGTACGTTTCAAACTCTTGGCTGTAACTGAAACGGATCATATTAATTGGCAAGTTAGTTGCAATAGTTGAATTAAAGCATTATTAAGCTAATTATTAATAAAATTAATTCCAAATTAATTAATTCAAAAATTTATTAATTCCAATAAAATTAATTCCAATTAGATTTGAGCCCTTTAAATCATTTTACATCAGCAGGACTAAATCATGTGGCTTAATCCTAACACGTGTACCTTTTAAATGCTGCATAAAAACTTTCACATTCAAAATATAATACTGGAAAACTTGTGCATAATTAAAAAAAAAATTCACCCTGCAGCCAAGCTTGACAACATCACAGTATGTTCTAATATTCATCAATTAAGTTAGAAGTGAGGTTAGAAAAGCTGATCATGATTAATATAGGATTTATTTGGAAGCTATATAGACTGGCACAGCAACAAGATATTGGAAACATGCTAAAGCCAGCGGTCTGATCTCCGGGTCACCTTTCTTAGCCTGCTGGGCCAGAATACGACGGCTTCGGGCGGTGGTGCCCTTTGGCATGCTGATCTTGTACTTCCCCTCCATCTCAGAAGTCACTCGCCGCCGTTTCACTGCCAATCCGTTCGCCTCTGCTGCAGGCTGACTGGCAACTTAAAAAGATCAGGAAAGGGGGAAAAAATGAGTGAACGGTAAAAAAAAAAAGGTGTGAAAAAACACTGAGGTGCGAGCACTGAACAGATGTCTGTGCCTGATACATGCATGTTTGCTGTGAAATAACATTTACAGTAAGATAACACTCAATGTCACAGTGATGGCAGAGGGAATAAGATGAGCTGCTACCAAAAGGAAAGTCCGTACTCATTTTTGAGCTCTTGTTGGAGATGGTCACAGAGAGACGGTTGTCAGGGCGACGCGCGGGCGTGCTCGGTGGGGAGTCTCGACTCAAGGCGTTGGCGATCATCCGGGTGGCGGCTAAAATGTGGGGGGGAAAAAGTGTCACGAACTTCAGTGCTGGATAATCAGGATGATGTCAAAGATCACATCCTATCCTAAATTCATGTTTATAGTACCAATAAAAATACATCAAACCAGGGAAATCAACCCCACTGTCTCAGACTGACACAACCCAAGAACTAACTGGTGAACAAGATTTATTATTAGTCAATTATACCATTTTTTTTCTTTATGCATACATTTTGGTAGCCAGGAGCAAGCCCCAAGTCAGCAACCAATAAAAAAAAATACTGTTTCTACTTCCTTTATAAACATATCAAATCACAATTTTACTGAGAAACATCTGCCAATTGAATTATTTAAGCAGGATCCCAGTGAACCTGCATGTAATACTATCACACGGTCAATGTTTACAGCTGAAAATGGCTGAATGATTTCTCTCATGTCTGAGGTAGCTAATAAAGATCTGTGTTTACTTATTCACACTGACAAGCTGGGAGCATTTCCCTTTTATCTTATCCAGAGCCATATTTTATTAGTGTGGATGTACACTGAGTAGATGATATACTCACGGGTATTGGCAGTGCGCCTCAGCTCAGCCTGAACGCTCGTCTGGCCAGAGGAAATAGCTTCAGTCGCCATTTTGCACATGTCCTACACCAAGCAAGACG
>JAOTRN010000036.1:26206616-26219019 GCA_028566695.1 Bagroides melapterus
ACACACGGGTCTGAACGTGTCACGGATTGATGACGTAAAACTCCGGACGAGTCTTCTTGTGTGTGTCCGTTTTTTACACGTCCTGACTGTCATACAGTCTGACATTATGACACCTGAGATCCTACAGTGTGACATGGGAATCATGTCCGTACGGTCTGACACGCAACAATCGCAAAGGACTATTAAAAATCTCACAGTGTAAGTCTGGCTTACGAGCGGTTCATGAACAAGGACCTGTATTCTGCACCACGTCGGGATTTTACGCTCATCTTATTGTTATCCATCCTCTCTATTTCAGTCTAGTTGCTGGAGGTTAATTACGAGGACACATCACTTAAAGCCTCCGCTGGCTACATCCGTGAAGTAACGGCCCCTAAAAACAGTGCCATCATCATTAGTGTAAAAGGCACGTGACTCAAATCATCTCTGTTTGTGTTTAATCATCTCAGTGAGTCACTAGGGAAACATAGCTTTTTTTTTTTATTCATAATGAATTAAACATGCTAAAGCTGAATGCAGTGTAAATTTTAATCATGTTTGCTTTATAAAACCACCGTACTTTTCTCCGCATTCCTCTTCCTCTACTTTTTCTCGTTTTATTTGAAAATTTTTACCGTCTCACAGGCAGTACGTGTGCGTGTAAACATTTTCCCACATAGAAAAACATTTTAAAATGTTTCACTGATCATGCTTTGACAAGATTTCAGCCTTTCTACGTTCGATTATACGAAAGACAATTAAAATAGCCTTGCTTCACACACTGTATCCCTAAGCAACCCGCTAGCCTGTGATAGCCACCGGTTAGCATCTTAGCAGTGCTTTATTTGCAGTTCAATATAGGTACATCCTAGCAACAATTTGGGATCTCATAGAAACACCATAACAACCTGGTCATCCAGCTGAGTTAGCAAAGAAGTTTAGCATTTTAATACTTTAACCTTTAAACGCTCTTAGCACATATTTACCATGACTAGCACTTATTTTTCCTGTTTGTTTTATGTGTATATTGAAAAAGAAAAAACCTGAACAGAGTTTTAGTCTGTAACCTAATAACCTAATGATGAACCAGTGTTAATGTCTTCATCGATAGAGACTTCAAAGAACTTTTGTACGTCGCTCTGGATAGGGGCGTCTGCTGAATGCCGTAAATGTAAAACAGAATTTAAATTTAAAATCAGGATCCAACTATACAAATATTGGGATCGTTACAAAATTATTTGTATTTAATTTATTGTGCATTTTTATTATTAATATATGCTTATACACTGTGTTTAATAATACAAATTAATAATATAATATAGCGGTATCATTTAGATTATATGTATTGCATTATACAGTTATTATAAGTGTGCTAATAATATGTACATTTGTGTGTTTTCTTCACTGAGATTTATTAAACAATCAACTTCCTGCGTGTCGCCTGATTTCTACGTTCAGGAATTACCTCTTTTGAGGAACACCAGAAGAAGAAGGCTTTTATTTTGTCACATATACATTACAGCACAGTGACATTCTTTCTTCACATATCCCTACTTTGGAGGTTGGGGTCAAAGCACAGAGTCAGACGTGATACAACCCCGCTGGAGTAGAGAGGGTTAAGGGTCTTGCTCAAGGGCCCAACAGTGTCAGCTTGGCAGTGCTGGGGCTTGAACCCTGATCCTCTGATCAACAACCCCAAGCCTTAACCACTTTGAGCCAAGTAGTTAGGGGACACCGATGCACTGATGATGTGTGTTTCTTGATGGACATGACGCGTCCATTAACGGATGGAGTAGAAGGGGGAAATTGTACAGAGTTATGTAATCATAGCAGCCGATAATTGTATACTACATGACTGAAATTTAGAGCAATTTCATTAAAGGGTAGTTAACATAATAACTACTGTATGTCTATATAAAAGTCTTAATAACTTAATAGATACTCTGTGGAAAAGCCATACAATGGACAATAGCCACCTCCAACACAGCCTGTTCACACTCCTACCATCAGCGTGCAAAAGCAAGAACAACAAGACTGAATAACAACATTTTTTACCCACAGGCCATCAGGGCGTGTGAATGACTTATCCACTGCATCTTCCCCCAACACTGCAGATGGAGTATTCTCTGATCTTGAGCTATGCCAAGCTTTACCCCATCCTGCCTACACACATTTATGAATGAAAAGAACATCGTGGATCACTTCCGAGCTTTTAACACGTGTAATGTTTATGCTACGCATTATTTCTTACGTTTTTTTTCCAGTTTCCTGTACAGTACATGTCCATGAATGATGACTCATAGGAACATCTTATCTTTCTTTAGATTTGAACATGAATTGTATTAATAAGTATTAATCTGAAATTGTTTAATGCAATACACAGTTGTGCCTTCATTTCCAGTTGATTCTTACTCCGAAAACAATCAAAAAGCATGTCAAGAATAGCTGAAAAATATTACCTATATACGTAAGGGCACAGGCTTGTGCAGTATAGGATTTTACATTATTTCAAGCTGTAAAATGGCTTCATCCAGGTGCTTTCTTTTCACTATATTTCCACCCATGACTACGTTAGAAGATATTATCTACATGTGGTCTTTGAAGACAACAACCTCCTAACTAATGATCGATCGTTGAACTGTATATTTTTTATTCCCACCCTCCACTGTCTCTCAAATGAGGATGAGGTTCCCTTTCTGAGTCTGGTTCCTCTCAAGGTTACTTCCTTTTCCTGCTAAGGGAGTTTATTCTCAGTCACCTCAGACTTGTTCAATGGGGATAAATACAAACACACTTAAATAAATGTCTATTCATCTTGAATCTTTGTCATTTTTGTATTTCCTTGTATAATATTAAATTTGCTTATGCATTATGCTCATAATCTGTAAAGCTGCTTTGTGACAATGTCCATTGTTAAAAGTGCTATACAAATACAATTGAATTGAAATTATATATTTGTAATCATACAGAAAGCGTTTTTTTTTTATAGAATCGATCTAAAATCTATAAATCTGTACTTCAAAAATTACTAGTTACTAGTTAGATGAGTAATTGTCCATTAAATGTAAAAGCAAAATAGAAACTCCACTGTTGCTATGGTAATATATAAAAAACACCCACAGTGACAACAGGAATTAACACAATGAAAATAACTTTTTGCCACATACTAAAATAGGAAATTAACTCCTGCTATTTAAGTAATTGTTTTGTGTTTTTTTTTTTTCATTTGTTTTACCAATCAAACAAACATGAAAAAAACGACCACTCCAGTGAAGGTATAAAATTATTCTACAGGTTGCACTTTTTTCAATCTTCATGATATTTTTTCAGCTGGCATGCTGTCTTCCTCTGTATTTTTTTTTTTAAAAAAGTCACTTACAAATCTGGAAAATACCAATGTAAAATTCCATGAATTTGTCTGAATTTTCACAAAAAACACGAACTGATTTACCAAACACAGAATTCTATGTTATTAAGGATGTAATAGTACGGCTCCACCTAACATACTTCAAACAAGCATGTGCAATTTGAATGGGTTTTGTTTCATTTTTATGAATAACAATAAATAAAAACAATATTTTTATTGCACATTTTTTGCATTAAAGTTTGTAACGTTTTACACAAATTGAGTCATGTGAATGACAAAATTATGAAAAAATGAGCTGTAGTCATGGGGGGAAAAAAAGTAGGACAGTGAAATTGAGGTAAGTCTATAAACTGAAGTAAAAAAAAAAAATTGTTCCTATTTTTTGTATAAAAAGCCCTGAAGTCTGCTTGTCCCAATTGCCTTCCAAATCACTCAAGCATCAATGATATCGCACATATTAGTTCACAAACATCCACTGTTTTATTTAGTAATTAGTTAAGAGTAATCTTAATATTAAGTGCCTACTTCTACAGTATAAAGGAGGTCATTTTGAACATTGAAGTGAGGCTGTGAGTTACTGTCGCTTGTGACTCAGAACATAAGCATATTAGAACCAATTTTCTTCATATTTGTGACTTAATACTTTGCAAAAAAACAAGGTCTGAGATGACGCTTTGCCTAAGACACATGATGTTCTTTATTAATAGTGTCATTTTTATGCCATGGTTTTTGCCCAACTGTGGGTTGCATTTGGGCTGAGTTTTTGTTCCCATGGTTACCAGACAGTCTGCCTCCTCACAAGCACAGCGACTGTCAATCGAAGATTTGAGGATGCCTCAAATCAGGGGCGCTCCAACTGAGCTTGATTTTATGTGTCAGTGCAAAAACATGTCTATGTTTTTTAACAAAACACTAGTTCAAGTGTAGCCCAGTTTTCTACCAGCATTGCCCAAATGTTGCCTTTAGAGACATGTTGTAATGTCGGCATGCAGCCAGCGAGACTTGGAAATATAGAACTCTTTGTTACGCTGTTGTTTAACAGGTAAAATTTACGACTGCACATGCAAATGTCTGAGAACTGATCTCACGTAAAAAAGCGAAGCTCATGCAGTAGTAGCAGTGCAGGCTGAGTGACTTAAAATCCCAGTTACCTCATTTCCATGTGGTTTATCACAAGATGTACTTGGAGTCATCAAAGCCATGTCAAAGGATTCATCTTCAATCTTCCATCAGAATGCAGTGGGTGGATAAAACAAACAAACAAAAAAAACAGTTTCAAATTCTAGAGAGTCCAAAAGTCCTCAGAAAAACATCTTATCTAACATTTTATATAGTAGATCAAATGTAGATTGCTTATAATCATATAACTACTTATATTTCTCACCAGCATAACTGTAGTTAACAATCGTATTAATATTAACAACATAAAAATAAGACAATTATATAACAATAATATGAAATTTTAGTAGTTTTTTAATCTCATTTGTTTTTTTCTATTAAAACTTATTTATGTACTATAGCATACAGCATAATTGAAAATTAGCATGAACATGACATCGCTCTTGCACACAATATTTCAACTAGGAGTGCATCGATACCGGTGTCTGATATCAGTCTGATATTGTTGTCTGATATTGCTGATCAGTTGTGATGAATAAGGTCAGTATACTGTATGTTCCCATGGAAATCATGGAAGTCAGACAATCAATAAATCTAGACTAATTTCACAACTAATAATTATGACAGTCAAATCAAAGCAAATGGCAAACTACAATACGTTATGAGTTATGAGATTTCAAGACAAAGATCTTTATAATTTTACTATGCTAAAAATAATACCAAGTGATAAACTGTTTCGCAGCAGAAGGCAATTAGCAACACTGCAGCAAATGCTGACTAGCCAAGAAAAGATGGAAATGCTAGGTGAGGTACATTGCTCTTGATGTTTTACTCAGCCATTTACATTGTGGGTCATTTACAACAGGTCTTTACTTACAGTTGGGAAGAATGTGCTTCCAAAGTGGGACAAAACCCATTCAACTCCATATCCTACTCCATCTGAGTTAACTAATATAGTGTGTATAGCTAGCTAATGCACTTAATTTAAACTCAGATTACTAACACTGTGCAAAAGAAGGAGCTAAGTACTTGGTCAGTATTTCAACTAGAGTAACATACAGTAAATAGAGCTAAATTTCATCTTCTGTGATTGAAGTAAGCTACTCTATTGGTATTAGAATCGGTGAGTACCAAAAACATGTAATTTTAATGGCGCTAAACTCTATACCGCTTTTAACACAGGTTAGTGAAGAACCTTTTTCCTTTTTTAAGCTGTTACATCACTTCAAAAATTGCCCTTGTTCATTAAAATCTGATGAATTTACTGTACAGTATGAAATATCTTCCCACTGGAAAATAACGGACGTCAATATTTTCACAGTTTCTGTCCGGTGTCAAAGACAGAGGAAGTCAGAGAAAATTGTGTTGTCGCTTCTCTAATGACAGAGCTCAAGGCTGAAGACACCATCACACTGAGATATTACTGAAATTCACACTCGCCTATGTATCACCCTGGACGGCTCATCATCCACACACTGAATTGTTAATCACTCATGTGCAACACAATGTTCATTCGGATACTGTACATGTCTGTCCCTGGGACTTTGTGTGCATGTGCATGTGCATGTATATGCACAGTGATGCTGGATGACTTCATCATTATAGACATAATTCTATCCATGATGTCTTGTATCTGCTGACTGGGCAGCTCGTCGTGATGCTGTGGCTCTTTTCTACTGATCTCTTTCAAATGAACACTGTCTGTGAGACACACGTGAGTCTTACGAGTGTTCAGGAGTTAGCAGAAAAAATTTTATTTAATAGTGGACACCCGCAGTATCTTAGGTAAGAAATAAAATACTTGGGACGTTGAAACCTAATGAGTAGCAGAGTCTGTGATACAGTCTGATGTGAAGCGTAGCTACTCTTACCACACTGAACATGATTAATTTTCAGTAACACAATGTCCCAAAATGTTCTCTATTAATATTAAACCACGGGAATTCTCTATTGATTCAAATTTTGAAATATATTAATGAGTGTGTCATTCCTTTGTATCCATGAATAGATAGTTCCTATTGTTCTTACTTGTTCCTTTTCTATGAACTATTATTAATCAGACAAAAAGCAGAGTATGTCATATTACTGAGCATCACCAAATTAATATATTTTCATTAAATAGCTGTTTTTTTATGTTTATTAATAGCTTTAAACCCCATCCACATGTATACTGATGGTTTCACTGTATTTCAGCTACCTTGTCATTTACTACCGTAGCAGGATTTGACCACAAAACCAGTTCTTATAGAGAGCTTCAATGCTTTTATTTCAGCAGCCTTGATACACACAGATCAGTGACTCATACGGTCACATTAGGCAACTCTAAAAGCCATAATAAAGTCATCCCCAAAATACTACATAACACTCTTTGGACAAATGTAACATGAGGTTGCTAGATTATCTGAGAGTTAGCTTTGCTGGCACTTAAAGCATCAGCCCACTAACTGGCTCCGCTTTAAGGAGGGCCATTTATACCCACAATTCATGTTACTGTATCTCCAGCTCAGATCAGGTACTTAAGAAAGTGTCGAGATAAAGGAGAATATGCATGTTAGGGTAAACATCATTATTTTTAAAAACTTCATATAGGCTATTAAACCTCACTTAACATCTGGGTCAAATCTTAAACCATATAGCATGAAAAGTGTTCATGCACAAAAGAATTTCGTTTCGTAATACAGCAACAAAGCAAATATTTAGAGCATTCAAATGGGTTCTATGTAGAAGTGATGCAACCTTGATTCCTTATCAGAGAGCGTTTCATAAAGAAAAACAAAGTAAAGAATTCTTAACTGTCTAAATGTCCCTTTTCCATATCTACACTACATATTCTCGTTGGATATCTGTTTTCCGTTCATTACTTTTAATGGGATCTGGGAACACTCTTAGAAAAAGTGGTTCTTCAAAGTTTCTTTGGATGATTAATATTTCCACCTTTCTGAAGAGTTCCTATGAAGAACCTTTTCAGTGGGCTTCAGAGCTTATATATTGAACCATTAAGACCAGCCCATTGGAGGACTAAATGGACCTGTCAGATGGATGTATGTACACTTGGTCGCTGAACCTATGAGCCATTGGTTTGTAACCCAGTGGTTAAGACTCACTTAACAAATAGGACTGGGTGAGTTGAAGTGCAGTGCACTACTACAGTGCAGTTCTTAATATTCAATGGATTTAGTTAAAAGCTACAATGCTACAGTGAAGATTTAAATAAACATGAACTGATTAAGTCGGAGGTGGGCACGGTGACTTGGCGGTTAGCACGTATGCCCCACACCTCCAGGGTTGGTGGTTCGATCCCTGCCCCACCATGTGTGTGTGGAGTTTAATTTGTAGGTTGATTGGCATCTCTAAATTGCCCATAGGAATGAGGCTGAGTGTGAATGTGGCCCTGCGATAGACTGGTGACCTGTCCAGGGTGTACCCTGCCTACCTCTGCAGATGGCTAGGATAGACCCCAGCTGATCCCTGTGACCCGGGAATGAATGAATGATTAAGTTGGCAGAAACTTTACAGTATAGGAGCAATGGACCGATGAGACCAGACTTATGGCGCATGTTGGGGTAGCAGGGCTTATTTATCCAACCTGTGTCATCTGTATGACCACACCCTTTATAAAGCATCAGCAAAATGAATAAATAGAAAGACAAATGGTTCCCAGTCTGGTGTGTAGTAGGTGTCTGTGGTTGAGGTCAGTACTCAAATGTGTCACTTATGAATCATGTCTTTTCTCCTGGGACTATTCTCACTGTCGGTGGGTCCCTGAAAGTTAGTGTTTATTCTAAATGCCTCACCATGTTACTGCCCTCTCACATGTCTATGATGGTCCAAGGTCCTGGACGTGTCTATGCCTCAAATGTTTTCACTTGGTTTTCTTTCTGGCTGCCTACTTTACAACCTTTGTAATTCTTCCTCGATGAGCATATGTTCTTTCCAAAACTAACCCCCCAAATGACATCTTTATATAATTATAAGGTAAGGTACACTAGGTATGATAGTTTTCTCGAAACATCATCCTCATTAGAGGCCAATCACTGATAAATATTCCCCCACAGTCTGTATCATCAGCTGTAAATCAAGGGGTCTGTTGTTCTGGCTTTAGAGCTTAGTGCTTGACGGAACAATTGATTAAGGATTAATTACCTCGTGCTTGTTTATGCATTATTCATGAGCATAAAATCAGCTGCTTGAAACAATGCAACAAGGCTGCTCGAAGTGATAGCTCAGCACAAACTTGAATAAGAATCCAAGAGTTGGCATAAATGCAGCTGTTCTGTATCTGAAGAGTCGGATTTGGGGTCTCTTGTGTGGTTACAGATACACCTGCAAGATTTAATGTTTCATTTCATTTTTCTAGTATTGGGCTCAGAGTGGCAAGCTTACAAGGTAAGTCTGGGATTCTCTGTCCCCAGCCACAGATCCTAGCCCCTACTAAGGGGTCCTCAGATATTTCTAAGACAACTGTGAGATATGGGTCTGCACCGAGGTCTCTGTTTAGTACTAGGGCCTGATACGGTTCTAGCTGAACCCGACCAGGGGGCATCCTTGTAAGGTGCCCAAACCATCTCAATTGATTCTACTCAATTTCTAGAAGCAGTGGTTTATTCCAAGTCTCTTCTGGATTGTCAAGCTCCTCCTCTTGCCTCAGGAAGTAAGCCCAAAACCTTGTTGAGGAATCTCGTTTCTACCACCAGTACTTGAGAAAAAAATAAAACAAAGCTCATCAAAATAGGTAGGTATTTCATTCTAATATTCCCAAACTCCTGGCACTCTTGATGAAGGATCTCTTTGAATCTGGTGGTGGAGCATGGATTACAAAAGTGCTTCAAAATCAGGTACAAAATTCATTGTAGAGAGAACATACCAGAAACAAATCCAGATGCAGTGCATTATTGCATAAACCTGACAGATTAGAGGAGGGGGGAAGAGCTGAAGCAGGAGATGTACCTCCTTCACTACTACATGCATATATACGCACACAATTTCAATACCCCCCAACTCCTCCTTCCTCCCTTCTCTCTCTTCATCTCCCTGTCCTTCTCCCTCTCCCCTCCTTTCTCATTTCTTTGCGACAGCCCACCCTGCTACAAGCTGTAATGGTACAGGCCATTAGCAAGACCATCTCAACTGGAGGAGGGGGGCCCCCTCAGCCTCAGCGAGGAGGCGACTTTGGATCCAGATAAACACATTCGCAGATGTCTCTCCATGCGTTCTGACAGCCTGCCTCCGCGGCAGCCATCTCACTAATCAGAGAGCGAGAAAAAAGGACAGAGAGGGCAAGCATCACCCCATCGTGCCTGCTCCTTGCCTACATCTCTTCTTCATTAGTCTTTAGTCGTGAGAGGCGTGGAGAGAAAGAAAGCGTGGTGTATGCCAGAAGAGGACAGCAGGAAAATACGCCGGCAGCTTCCATCCTCAAGCATCAGATTATTGAATCCTGCTTTCCTCAACGCTGGACCCTGAACATTCACAGCAGGAGAGAAATAAGGACATGATTAGAATGCAGTCTGCAATTTGAAAGGAAACAAAGGAGGGAAGAAAAACAAGCTGGCAAAAGAGAAGATGGTTGGAATGAATGAAACAGCATGTGGAAGGAGTAGAGCTGCCTGAACAAGGTAAGAGAGCTTTTCTGCTTTGCTGTAATATATAGATATGAGTAAAAAAAAAAAAAAGTCAGAAATATGCAGCATGTAATAAGCAGATAGTTATTAATCTGAGACCGGGGACTCTTTCTGTTGACACTGTTATATTGAAGTTCACTCTAAAACAAGCCTGACATTTGTTAAGCTGCCCACATGCACGGGCTGTTGACGGGGACCTTAAGCCCTGAGAGGAGAAATGAATGATTGTCTTCATTGAAGCTGCACACAAAGCACTGAGGTATTGGCAGGGCAGACTTGCGTACCAGCTGGAAATGGTCATGTGCATAAATCTGCGAGGAAATGCAAACTATCTTTGTATCGAATACGATGAATAGTTACAGTGCGCATAATTAACGAGCATATCATGGAACCAGATCAAATAAGCGTACCTTAATAAGACGTCTCCATTACCGAGAAGAAGTTTTGTCTTGAGTCTGACTGAAAGCTTCTACAGTAAGGACCGCAAACTGTCAGTACTATTACCACAACAGTGTCATTGAGACCTACTTGAAAGGTTGCACTTGAAAATATCCCTGGATAGACTGTGTGTACATTTATTACAGGTTTATCACCAGTCCGTGCCCTTCCCCCAGTCTGACCCAGAGAGGCAACAGACTTCTCACGATGAAAACAATCCTGAGAACAAAGCACAGCGGAAGATACAGTATATGAGATCAGACATACTAGATCATCCTATTCTATTTTCAGTACAGTTCCTGATACAGCAACGCTGCAAAGCTTTTGATTACCTAGCTATCTATGAGGCGTTGATTACAAGCCTGACCTGTGACTTCTATTATATATCCGTTGAGCATTTAAACCATGGCACATGCCCTAGAATTAAAAGTAAACAGTGCAATTTCATTGTAATGGTTGATGGTGCCATTTACTCAGAGAATGCCTTAATGCTTGAATATCATTGGAAAGTATTGCACAATGTTGTTGGGAAAACTTGGGAGGAAATTACTCATGATGTCCATCGATGCCATTATGACTTCAGCGATTCCACATAAAAAAAAGCTTTTCAGTGAAAACAAGCAAACATCTGTTTAAGGCAGACTTTGGGCTACTGACAGAAACTCATGTTACCTATCCAGGTCAGTCTCATTTGTCCTATAATTATTTCATGACTTTCCTCACTGTCAGCTAAAATTTGAAGGGATTTCAACACAATGTCTACTGCTGCCTTCTTTTTATTTTAGGTCATTCTAACGCTGCGTACATTATAAATAAGAGTATAGAAGCCTGCCGTTGTACTTAGCATGCAGACCCATGTCAAGCTGTTTCTCTCGAATGCGAGAGCCTACAGTAGCCGTCCATTTTTAGCCCGTCCTCTGGTCGTGTATATGTCAGCGCATTGCCGAGAGAGCTTGTATAATGTGCTGCTATGGAGCTTGTATTTCAACTCGCAAACGTTATCCAGGAGTCACAATCGCATGGCATGTACAGTCAAGAGTTGCTGTCATACAATTCATCGCTTGGAAATAATAGGTAATTTGCACCTTAGGGGGGGACAAGAGTGTAGCGCGATCAAATAAGACAAGGAATGATTTCCCAGTGAGCGGTATAATAAAAACGGGATTTTATAAATCAGGCAAACAATACTCTTAAGCAGCAAGATGTTTGTTATAAGAAAAAATGCTACTCTAACAGGGAAATTCTGACATAAACGTATGAAGCTGTACTGATATTAAAAACCAGAGAATGCCTGAGAATATTGAGAACCCAGACAATATTAAACTAGAATAAACAGCAATCAAGACTTGGACTTAAGTTTGACTCTAAATAGATAAACTAATCGAGGGCTTACCCAGAAGAAGTGAACATAAACAGATGACGTTAGTCGTCACGGGAGCAGTAAAGCAAAGAGGAAACCATGACGATCAATTACCAATGTTGATTTTTCTTTTATTGTTGTGCAACCTCTGAAAAACAAGCGCTGTTAGCACATACATTATTGCGCATATACAAGCATTTCCTACAAGAACGAATATTTCTCTGTCTCAAAGCTAATAAAAGAAAAAAAATTATTAGTAGTTTGTCCTGTTACAAAGCATTTTGCACTGAAATCTTTAATGTACTGTACTGAAAACATAAACCTTAAAAATGCTAAAAGATTTATTGGTACAAAAACTTCAACAAATCAATACTTACATGTTTTGCTTTTATCAATTTATATTTTAATATTTGCCAAACATTTCTGTACTAATTGTAGCATTATTAAATAATAATAATAATAATAATAATAATAATAATAACAATAATAATAATAATACATTTTGTATTATTAATGATA
>JAOTRN010000036.1:26417487-26427541 GCA_028566695.1 Bagroides melapterus
GGCAGACGCCCTTATCCAGAGCGACCTACATTTTATCTCAGTTCTTATGAGCAATTGAGGGTTAAGGGCCATGCTCAGGGGCCACTTGATGGACATAGGATTTGAACTGACAACCTTCTGATCAATAGTCCAACGCCTTAACCACTAAGCTTAGCCACTTCTAATAATAAACAAGGCTTTTATCCCCCAGGACACTCTAAATTATTGTACTTGCTATATGTTTGATCTGTTTTATCAGCTTTTCGCTCATAGATCTTTCTGTTGCCTCATCATTTTTAACAACAAATGCAAAGGATGTCTTCCCAGGTGATCCTGAAGGTGAAAACCAAGAGATACGTTCAATCAATTAAATTAACAAGTCACACCTGAATACCAAAAAAACCTTTCAGTCACATAGACATAACTTTTGCGTGTCTAAACCAAACCCAACAAATGAATAGGTTTAATAATTCCGATAGTTTTGGAAATGACTTTATCTATAGGAGTATAATAGAGTAGCGATTACAGCAGCGTGGGATGGAAACTAAAGATATGAAGTGAAGCTATGCTGATGTACTGATCCATCTCCACTGAGAGTTTTTTATTACTGTGAGAAAAACCACATGAACAACACTTCATTTAGAGTGAATGCAGTCAAGACTGGGAACAAAGACTGGAACTTTAGGACACTAGGAAACTAAATGACTTGGAAATACAACTAGAATACTAAAATACAAGAATGTTAAGAAAATTACAACTAAGAGACTGGAAAATATAGACACTAGGAATGATCTACGACACTGGGACACTGCAAGAGCAGAGCAGGATATAAAACAGACTACAAACTGGCAGAAAGCACAGATTAGTGTGAAGACTCACATTACATAGATAATGGATTGTAAGTGTTTATTATGATACGTCAGAAAATTGTAGCCTTTTAAAAGTTTAATCGGAATTAAATTAACACCTTCTATTTTCAATACTCCTGCACTGGAGGTTTGGCTAACTAAATCAAACTGGTTGGTGTTAAGATGTAAAGCAATGGCAAATAACTGATCGAATGATTGGATATCGGAATAATTATTTGTGTTGGTTATAAGGTGTTGATTGAACATCAAAACAAATAAGCAGCAAAACAAACAAGTTTAAACTGATGCACTTGGACTAATACGTTATTGCATTTATACTAATAACTTACATAACAACGTGTATAGTGGATGGTTCACATAATAAAAGCCGACACATATTCCTAAATATCGTGAAACTTTATATAAAGAGGCGTTTACCTTAAACTTGGACGGTATCGATGACTTTTATATTCTATAACGCAAGCTCTGACATGTTTCAATGTTTAATAATTGCATTGTGCTGTGTTAGTTCTTGGTGTCCATAATTATTATAGAATTCGTCATACATACACATTTCATCACAAGAATGACAAATAAGACACAAATACAATCTCAGATAATGAAGAGAATCTCCACTGCATTGATGAGAATGAAGCGAACAAATGCACCGCATTCATGATTTTTCAAATTTTCATGTCTGTCTACTTAATCACATGATGTATTTCCCCCACTTCTTTAACAGCATATAATTTGATGTGGAAGCTAATAACACAAGTCATATATCATATAATTGTTTCTTATCATAGTCTCTGGACATTTCCCATTCAGATTCAGTAGTGTTTCAGGGAGCACAACAAGTTCTTACTTGTTTTAATAGAGGTAGTAGTTCAGCTACTATTTGTGCAGCATGGTAGGATTTTTTTTCAGGCAAGAAATTAATTCTACTTTTTACAATATGCAATTCGACCAGTTTTGGATGCTTGAATTCGGCTAACATCTGATTCTCATTAAGGTTGCATGACAACACACACACACACACACGTAATTCAAACAAGAAAAAAAGAAAGTCAGTGGAATGTCGGAGCATTCCTGTGTTGTGGGCGCTGTTGTTCAAAGGCGATAACAGCAGCAGCTTCACTTTTCAATCAGAACTGTTGTCTCGTGTGTTTATGTTGTTAATCTGGGTAAGAAATGTAACTTTTCAAATCACTCACTCTTACACACACACAGACACACACGTCTCGCGTGTGATGTATAACATATAACCTGACATTTCGTTTGAACTTTTACAAAATACTTCCTCTACCCAGCTGCATGTAAAAAAAAAAAAAACCTAGCTCCAAATATCGACTTTTAACAAGCTGTTTGAGTTAATGCGCATGCGCGGCGCTGTTTAAAAAGCCCCAAAGAGAAAATCACGCCGCGTTACCTACCCCTATAAAGTGGCCGGCGGCTGTAATTCTGTTGTTGCGGATGGAAACAGTTCTCCTAAGCCTTGTAAAGTGCTGTAGTCTGTTTCCTCCAGATTAAGATTGCAGCCTGCATGTCTTCCGTTTAGGAAAACAGCAGACGATTCCTCTACACTGGAGAGATTTTCAGTAGTTTTATGTCGACTGAGTCCTGCCCACTGCTGCACTGCTCTCAAACTCCACCCAGGTGTGTACAGAACTCAACTATGTGACAGGTACACTATGCCCTACTGCTCTGCACTGCTCCAGGGCCTTTATTTTATTCATATGTAGAAATGAATGTAGTTACAGATTTACATCAGTTTATTCCCATGTGAAAATAATACTTCGTACTGTTATTGTCATTTATACATTATATCTTCATATATATATTATATATATATATATATAATACTGTATATTTGTATTGATTTAAAAGCAATACAATTATATAAAGAAATATAGTATAAAACCCAAATCGTACTACTACTAATAATAATAACAATAATAATGCGTTGTTATAATAATCTGTTCAGATTGCTCCTCCTCCCCTCCTTCTTCTACAATAATGACATTATTTTAAAATAGATATGTAATTATAACATAAAAACTAAAATTCATATTGCTATTTTTATTTTATATTACCTTTCTATATGTTTTAGTATTTTTATTATGTTGTATATACAGTATAATTGTTTTTACTTAGCACTATTATAAATCTATAATTTTAGTAATAAATATTTATATAATACCAGCCGCTGCGCAGATTTCGGCGATCTACAGCACATACACGGACTACAGTTTCCGGGAAAGATTAGTTGAAGATTTGATCAATATAAACACAGAACGTGGGTATCTGCCATGTTGTCGAAGCTCTGGTCTGATAAACGTTCATAAACATACACACACATTTTCTGGGGAGGTATTTTAAAGAACAATATTTATTAGACAGTTTTAAACTTATCTTGCGCAACATTAACGCAACTAGTAAGCACCCAAGTGTGCTCTGATTTGACCTCTCGCTCTTTTCGTCCCACCTTCCTTCAGTTACGCGTTTCCGCTAAGATGGTAGTTGGCGCTTTCCCTATCGCAAAGCTGCTCTATTTGGGCGTTCGTCAGCTCAGCAAACCAGTAGCCAACCGAATTAAAGCAGGAGCGCGGAGGAGTGAATTCTTCAGGAATTACATATGTCTTCCTCCGGCACAGGGTAAGCGCGGTTACAGAGTTATAGCCTTAAATCTGGCGTGACCATGAAAGCAGGGTTGATGGAATGAAAAGGCGGAAGCAGAACAGCGCTGTTCCCAACCAATAGGATTTTCCGTGAAATATCGCTTAGCCAATTAGGACTGTGGTCGTACCAACAAGCTCTTGCCATTGCGCATACAGAGTTATTGATTATTTTTTGAACCAATGAAAAGCTAAGAGGCGGGTACTTTAGCTTCGACAACAGCCAATGAGTTTGGTTGTTTTTAATGGGGTGGAACCGAGCCGTCATTGAGTGTTCACTGAACATTTGAAAGTGCCTTCTACCGAAATACCAAATCCTATAGTGATTTAAATAATATGAATATAAACAAGATCTAAAACTTCTCCCATTTCCATTCGAGTGTGATGCTACAAAAATGTGTACTCTGTAACCTGATTCCAAATTTTAATTTATGTCAGAGTTAGGGAATAGTTAAAATTACTTTCTGGACAGAGATATCAGTGCCTTCAGTTTTCTTGTTATCATAGCAAGCTGTCTTTCTTTGTGTTGCTAACTACAACAAAATAGGAGCTGTTGAGAAAATGACATTGTCCATAACATTGTAATGTAAAGATAAATGTTTAGAAGTATGACATATGGTTTATTAATTCTGCTCTAAACCTATACTTATGATTATTGTTATTTTCCTACAAAAGAATAGACTGAAAAGTGTTTTGTAATAGTAACTAGTTGTGTTTCTGTCATTCTGAAGCATACCACTGGATCGAAATGAAAACGAAGATGAGGATAATGGGCTTCCGTGGCTCTGCCATCAAGCCACTTAACGAGGAATCGGCTGCAGACCTGGGAGCCGAGCTGCTCGGCGAGGCCATCATCTTCCTCATCGGCGGAGGCTGCCTCGTATTTGAGTACAGCAGGCAGGCGGCGAACAGCAGGAGAAAGGAAGAGGAGCTGAACCTCACGATCAGCAGTCTGCAGACACAACTTGGAGAACTGGCTCTAACCACAGAAACTCTAGACGCTCAACTCCGTGAGGTCAACAGGCTTCTACTGTCCTTGCCGTCTGCACCAAGTGGCAAATAACGACAATAGACATTAACATGTGGCTCTGAGAAGAACAGACAGACTAAATCTGTATGTGTATGATGTCCTACATTACAAAGAAGTACCACATTGTATATAATAGCACTTAATTAAAATCCTTCCAGTCACACACATATTGTGATAAACAGTGAAGAGGGCAACAGAACCTGAGGTTCATTTTGTGGCTTGGGTCAGTATTGCATATAGGGAGAGCAACGGATTGATTTATTGTCACAGTTGCACCCTACATAATTTGTTTTCATATATCACACTCAGCAGAAACAATTCATATTTCTCCTTAGCTTGTTTAAGGTAATTTCTAATAAATTATTCCCTGAATGTCTCTGCTTTTTATTCAGTCCAATTATTTAATATTTACTGCCTGCAGCTCACAGTGAGGGAACACAAAGTGCATTTGGTTTGGTTTGGTGTGGGTAGGTTAGTGATGCTCTCCTCAGAATGCAGTTTCACGAAAACTCAATTTTTTGCACTCAGCTACTGAAATGATGGGTTGTGTTCGAGCGATGGAAAGGAGACTGTAAATAGGCTCTGGATCATTTTATTAATGATAAATTTGACAAAATTGACTACTTGTCACAGCAAATCACATGCTTGGGCCATGATGCAGTGTGTCTTGAAGAATGAATGAAATGTGCATAGAAGTGTATATTGATTATTGTTAAATAAAATAAATATCCGATATTTCCTTTTTTTTGTGTGTGTTTACATAAAAACAACTGCCATCATTTTATCCATTTGCTTGCACTATAGATATAAAAAAATGTGTAGAAAGCACTAGCACAGATTTTGATTAAATTTTATTTCTTGCTTTAGTTTTTTTTACGTTTCATTTAATTTGGTTAGTTTTCCAATGACTGAATATTCTTAAGAATTAAAAAGGTGTACTTGCATTATTACGCTGTTATAGTATCATGAGCAGTGGCATAAAATGGTCTTAAAAAATGACTAATATTGTATATCCTATTAATTCTGAGCCTAAAAAAACTACTTTAAAAATCCGATGGGTGGCAGCCACGAGCCACTGTTTAAACTACATACTTGAGTTCTACTCTATTGTCAAGTATGCAAAGGGTACATCCGAGAAATGTGCGTATTCTTTAAACGCTGTTTGCGTTAAGTGTCGCACTCTTTTTAGAACGCAAGTATGGACTGCGCAGCCTGATGACATCACTACATTAGCCAGCCAGCTAGTTAGGTGTCGACAGGCAGTGGCTGATTACTAATAGCTGGCGTTTCACTTGTTTTGGAGACCAACGTTTTTAACTTGACTGTTTGCAAAGGTAATAACTTGCGCTTCATGCATTTTATTTTTCATTTATTTCACTGCTTTGCGTGTGACCAGTAATGTGTTTCGCGTATCAATTGACGATTGCTAGCTAACGGTGTTTTGTGGCTGTGTTCCATTATAGGCGTTTTTGTACGTACAGTACACTATGTAGGGTGTAGAAAACCACTATTTCCAATTTGCCATAGGGCACACTATGTAGCAATTTGTGATTCAGCCTTGTGATGTAACTGTAAACATGAACGAAGAAGCAATTGACAGTTAGCAAATGCTAGTGATAGAAAATGTTTAGCTAGACAGTCAGCTGACCTTACAGTTATTGCACTGGGATAAAATTTTATTGTTACAATATACGAGTCTTATAATATACGAGTCAATATACGAGTATTTTTTCCACAATAAGTTATAATATGCAACTAATGCATCGTTTGCTAGCACTGCTATACTAAGCCGTCTCCGAGTAACGTATGATGAAGGATGTGTCCAAAACTGTACATTATTCCCTACAATTAGCAAAGTATATCCAGGGTGTAGTTTGCATCCTGAGGTGCATTATTAGCACACTAGCTTGTTGCTTTGCATCGTGAGGTTTCATATGTACATACAAACAAATAAAACAAACTCCCAAAAGTACCAACGATACACTATATAATCGTCACAGTGCTGTACCAGTTTATTAATTGGAGACATTTAGGTAGCTTTCATGCAACAGAAATGATTATCTCTATTATTTAAACTAGTCTCAGAGGCAGATTGTGGTTTACAAGCTGACATAAAGGGCTAAGAAGGTTATAGAGTTAATCTGTTTGACAGGTTGCATGACTTGTTAATCTCCTACTCTTCCATGTGCAAATTTAGAAGACAATTCTAACTTAATCTGCAATGGATATTGATGTGAAGAAGCTGAAAGTGAACGAATTGAAGGAGGAGCTTCAGAAGAGAGGGTTAGACACTCGTGGCCTGAAGGCAGACCTGTTGGACAGACTGAAGGCTGCTTTAGAGAGTGAGGCAGCAGAACAGGATATCACACAGAATGATGGACAGCAACCTGAAGCAGGTAATAAGAAAAATATCACAGTAATTGAAAACATTTCGACAATAAGTTATATGGATGACTACACCCCTTAATATTTCAGGTGGGGTGAATACTAATGCAAAGCGCAGTACGTCTTCATCCAAATGCTCAAAAGTTGTCTTAAATTTGAGAAAATGACTCTATATGTTCCATTGCAGGTGAGGAGGAGCCTGGCTATGAAGACATGTCTAACCAAGGACAGCAGCAAGACAAGGGAGCTCAGATCAAAGACGAGAAAAACTTCATCCCTGATGTAGATCACGATGTTCCTGACTTCTCTGTAGACACCTGCATGAACAGAGGGGAGGTTGTCGAGGACCCGGAAGTCAAACCTGAAACAGAAGCACTGCCTGTCTACACAGGAGGTAAAAATCTAGCTTTAGTTACTTAATTTCTGTCTGATAAGTCGGCTGAGATACCTCAGGGTTTTGTTTTGACACGCTTTATGCCCATAGCTAAAAACACTCATTACAGGCATCTTAAAACAGGAATGACTTTCTTCTTTCGCACACTATTTCACATCAATCCATGGAGCGTTAGAAAATTACACAAACAAATAGTGTTCTTGAGACAAGCATTGTCTTTTAAGGCGGGTTTGTGATCTTGTATGATGCGTAACCTTTTAGGTGATTAGACTTTTGTTGTGTTTACAGAGCAAAATTCACTACCAGGTGAGGTGAAGGAGGAGGAAGACATAAAGCCAGAACAGCAGCAGGATTCTGGACCAGCCAACGAGTGGGAAGAGGTCCATCAGGCTTCTCATTACACATCACACCAGGACAACCTGGCACCTTACGGCCGCAAAAGACACCATGACGACACTCATGGATATAGTTACTACGAGCATCGAGAGGACAAGAGGTGACAATATGGGTTGCTCCGAAACTTGTATTGTTTTAAACTGTATGTTTTAAAGGGGCAGTTGTAAACATTGCTTCAGCATGATGATGCTTAATTTTTTTTGTTCGATTACAGGTCGCGCTCACCTCAGCCTCCAGCTGAGGAAGATGAGGAGGATTTTGATGATACACTAGTGGCCATTGATATCTGTTAGTGTATTTTTTCCCCTTTTTTCTGTAGATAGAATATATTTTTGATAGATTTTCATTTTAATAAGATTTTAAATTTTATTAAAGATTGATTAAAGATAAAAAAATTGATTATACATACTCCCACTCTTGTAGATAATTGCGACCTGCACTTCAAAGTTGCCCGAGACCGCTATAGTGGCTACCCTCTCACCATCGAAGGCTTCGCATACCTGTGGTCTGGCGCACGCGCTTCGTACGGTGTGAACAAGGGCCGTGTCTGCTATGAGATGAGGGTAATCATGTTATCCTGCCTAAACACAATCTTGTCACAATCTTAATGTGCAGAAAAGCAACACAGAATATCGCAGCACATCCCAGCATATAGAACTGTGAGGAATAAAGGACTACAACAGGAAAAAAACACATCAGTTTCCAGTCCTGGAAGCCAGGAACAGAAATCTGACCAAGACAATGAGTTGTGCATCTTTAAATGCTTTTCTGTTCACCGTATTTATTGGAACACTGTATGAGGTGAGATGTTTGTTCTGTGTGTGGTTTGTGGCAGATAACAGAAGAGATTTCTGTCAAACATCTTCCCAGCAGTGAGCCTGATCCTCATGTAGTTAGAGTGGGCTGGTCTCTGGATTCCTGCAGCACACAGCTTGGTGAGTGGAAATCACACACACACACACGAGCAATACAGGAGTCTTTTATACCGGTAGGTGTTTAGTTGGAGGTTATAGATAAACGTCTCTACCCTTACTTTTGTTAAATCCTTTCTTTTGCTCAAACTTGTGTATACTTTAGGTGAGGAGCCTTTCTCTTATGGATATGGTGGAACAGGAAAAAAATCCTCCAACTGCAAGTTTGAAGATTACGGGCAGAAATTTGGTGAAAACGACATCATCGGATGCTACATTGTGAGTTCCTTGTGAGTTTCTGATAGCACAATATTAACCATCCTTTATAATAATTGTGTATAATAATATCCATGTGCTAATGTTTCAGGACTTTGACAGTAGTCCTGACGTGGAGATTTCATTCTCTAAGAATGGGAAATGGTTGGGTGTAGCTTTCCGGGTGAGAAAGGAAGAGCTGGATGGTCGAGCCCTTTTCCCTCATATCCTGGTGAAGAACTGCGCTGTGGAGTTTAATTTTGGTCAGAAGGAGGAGCCGTTTTTCGCTTCACCTGAGGGATATGTGTTCATCCAGTCTGTCGCAATGGAGGACAGGAATAGAGGCACTGTGGGTCCTGCAACCAAGGCAGACTGTGAGGTGGGTGCTGTCAGTCAGCTACAGGTTGTACAATTTTATAAAAGTGTGTAAAATGTTTTTTATTTTTTTATTTATTTTCACCTGAGCAAACACACCGGCCATGCTTGTACGTTCTGATGCCATCGCTGCGTCTTTGTCTTAGATCTTGATGATGGTTGGTCTACCTGCGTGTGGCAAAACTACTTGGGCAGCCAAGCATGCTGAGATGAACCCCGAGAAGAAATACAACATACTCGGCACCAACGCCATTATGGAGAAGATGAAGGTAAGTCTTACGCTGTTCTATGAACTTCAGTTCATTAAAATAACGATAATAATGAACTGAAACATTTGTACAGGATAAACAGAAAAAAAAGAAATTTTTAAATATTACAATCCTAGAATAGTTAGGAATTGATTTCACATGTAGAGCTATTCTGCAAAACAAACCCTCTTTAATCTTGTACCTCTAGAAGATCCTTATGTCTAGACACTTTGTCAGTGGCTATGGTGCTAAGCAATGGACATGCATATCTTATAGAAATCGAGTATTTCTACTGTACTATATTATAACTTTGTACTTTGTGAGCTTATTCAGGACATCATGTTTTACTACACGCAACCAAATTGATATTATTTGTTAGCTAGTGAAGATAAATATGTCTGTTATAGGTGACTTCTCAAACGGAATTGCTCTCTCGTGCTAGTTTCTTGATGTAGCAATAAATTAGGCATGTTAGCCTATCAGAAAGCCAAGCCTGTCAGATTTAGTAGAGCAGCTTCACTAATCTGAGTTAGTTATTTAGTAGTGATGAGTCTCCCA
>JAOTRN010000036.1:26601749-26620232 GCA_028566695.1 Bagroides melapterus
TGAATTTATTCCATTGACTTCTGGCCATAGATGATTGTGACATCATCAGTATTTAGATTCATAAACCTCTTGTGTATAGCGAGTACATTTCAACTGGGCTAATCGGGGGTCAAGAAGACAAAATCGTTAATAATGTTACAGTCGTGGACATCTTGGACTATTCCCTGTCTGCACACTAGGGGGACGTTCTGGCAGGCTTTGTTTGTCTTGTGCCATGAGCTTTTGTTTTTGTTTTGTGGTCATGAGTGTTCTACCTTTTCCCAGTATAGTTCCCTATTTAATCCTGTCTCGTGTCTTTTTTTTTGCTGAGTCCTTGTGTGTTCTTGTGTGTTGTCATATCTCCTGTTTTTGTTTTATATTATTTCACTTGTCTAGGCTTTTTGCCTAGTGTTTTCTATGTGGTGTTTTTTGTTATTTTTCTAAAAACCATTTTTGTTTTATCCCTGCATTTGTGTCTGGATTTGATCAGTAAAGACACCCTGGTTTTCTAATAGTCATGATTCAGCATTATCTAATTTATCCTTTTGTATAAAGTTGTATTGTGAAAAAGTAATCAAATAAACCAATGTATAATTTTAAAGTGTATTTAGGATTTGATTTAGAAATTCTGAAACAGATGCTGAAACATTGTGTCCAATAAACAGAGATTCCTGATCAGTAAGTACATTAATAAAAGTTTAGACCCGACCGAATGATTTTTCTAAACGGTGACACAAAAAATTCCTGTTCTTCCATTATAAAACCGATCAAGTAAGCCATATTTCTACCAGGTAGAAATGGTAAATAGAAAATAGTAGAAATACTTGTTTGAGCTAGAAATAGATTCCCCTTTACTATATGAAACCTACTAGCAAGTTATGAAACACTATGAATAGGGAAAAAGTATTAAATGTGTACTGGAGAAGGAGAAAAACAAGTCAATTTCTAAAGTTTTGTCATTTTCCATTAATATAATTTATATTCTTTTATATTTTATTGCATTACTGTAATCATAAAGACTGAATGAAGACAAGACCAAAACCAAAACAATAAAATAAACCATAGCACAATGAGGTAACTAGGTAACTAGGTAACTAAGGTGTCTGAAGAAACTAGACATGTCTACAGGGATATAATCAGGCTAGGTAATTGTATTTAGCCTTAACCTTCAGCTGGTGACTGTTGTAGTCAAGCAAAGCAGATTTTTGTTGAGGTTAAGAGTGAGTCAGCGTCTTTCTCCTCTGCCAATTTCTTTCTCTTATTATTTCAGCCAAATGCCAATCCAGAGACCATTAAGCTTGCCAAAAGTGGATGGGAATTTAGAGAGGCTCTAGATTAAAGCAGGCACTCATAAATAAGCAAAGAAACACATGGGCACAAGGCAACCTCAGTGAGCAAAGTGAATGAACAGGAGTAAATTATATAGCACAAGGATTTCTCACCTTCTTTTGCCGGACCTGTCAGTACTGGAATACTTTTCATTAAGCTTAATAAGCAACGAGATCAAGAGTTTCTTTCAGAGATCAAAACACGGTGTTCTTGGTGATTATTGCTTTCTTTCAGTTTCATTATGTCTTTTCGTACCTAACACTAAATGGATAAATTGCAAACGCACAGAAACAAATCTTTTGAAGAGGCTGTTTCACTAACTGATAGATACGACCGTATTTCTGAAGCCTGTACAAAAGTCCCAGGGGATAATTGTACACTTGGCCCTGATTTAAAACCTTTTTTGCTTTGATGAATATGCAATTTAGGACACTTCTGTCTAAAAGTGCAAAATACAGAGCACTATTTATGCAAATAGAGCAAATTGCACTATTCTTAACACCTTGCTGTCTGGATGTTCCCGTACGTACATAAACAAGCTCCAGTTAATCTAGAATGCAGCAGCCAGTGTCCTTGTTTCTCCTTGCTTGCCCCTATTTTATTCACATGATGAAGACAACCAGTAAAATTTCACATTAATTAACAAGTAATGATCTATAAAGCACCGAATGAGTACCTGAGTGAAGTTTTGCTTTAATCTGATGTCATATATTCTATGATTGATATATTCAATAAGTAGATAGAATAAGCACAGCTACAGCACTTGTTGCTGTATTTATATGAACAATATCTCCAACGCCCTATTTTCAACCTACAGCATAGTTTGACACAAAGCACGCTTGCCTGGTCTAGTTATTTATTAATTATCACTCCCCCATCAGCATCATGACTGCCCAGGCCTGCTGTCATGCATTAATTTTGAGTCAAAATACATATCATATTTAGGGCATGGCTGTCAAAAGAGTGTGCCAGGGAATTGCTGACAGAAAATGAAAAGCTGGCATCTGACCTGAAGGCTGTATTGGCTCAAAACGTCTCTGATGTTGACAACTCCCTGTAGGGTCTTGTGCCGAGGAGGACACGATGCTGGCGTTAATTGTAGAAGAGCTCTGACACACTTGAGCTACACTCAGAGAGAAAAAAAAGAAAATATGAAAAAGATAAATACTTATCATATTATGCCTATTTACTTGAAGGAAGAGTGCACTGCCAATTAATAAAAAAAATGTTTGTATTAATCAAAGGAAACATTAATAAGCAATAAAGTAAAGACTCATTTAACTGAAACATGGTTCTAGGGCACAAGCCAAACAAGACATCGCCCGCAATGGAAACAGCATCAGGAGAGATTGCGTGATGGACTGATTATGCAAGCCAAAAGCAATAGAAATGATGGCTGAACACATGCTCCTTCGCTGAAGAAGTGTACATGACTGCCAAGGCCATTAGCGCTGTGAGAAGCCCTGATGCTCAAGCAACAGGATCCAAAGTGAACTTTATGTAGCTCTGAAAAGCAATAAGAGCAACGACTGGCAGGACATGTTGTACTCAACCTAGAAAAGGAGCTGCATTTGCTGGAGAATTTTTCACTTTTCCTTAACCCCGAACATATTACACTTTGACACAGAGGTAGTTTAATCCTGAGCTTATTTTTCATTTATGCCATATATCAGACATCCTTACCAAGAGTGACGTAAGGGCCTTGCTTGGGGCCCAGCAGTGGTAGCTTGGTAGACCTGGGAGCAAACTCTCACCCTTATGATTGGTAGAACATCACATTAACTACTAGGCTAACCACTCTCAAGTTGTGTTAGACTTTATGAATATTTCAGACCTTCATTGAGACGATGCCAACCCTGCTAGGATCCTGGGGCATCTAGAGATGTACCAGCTCCAGTTGGATTTCATATCATGAATCTTTTGGTCATTCTAAGAGGAGATACCATCTATATGGTCTTTGAGGACAATAACCTCCTAACTAATACACAATTGTCGGACTGTATATTTTTATTTCACACTCTCCAGTGTCACCCAAATGAGGACGAGGTTCCCTATTGAGTCTGGTTCCTCTCAAGGTTTCTTGCTTTACATATGAGGGAGTTTTTCCTTGCCACTGTCGCCACAGTCAGATAGGGCTTGCGCAATGGGAATAAATACAAACACATTTAAAAAGATGTCTACTCTATTTATCATGTTCATGCTCTGTAAAGCTGCTTTGAGACAATGTCCATTGTTAAAAGTTCTACACAAATAAAATTGAACTGAATTGAATTGAATAGGCCACCACATGTTCTCCTCGTGTTGTGGTATGTAGAAGTTTTGATAGAGGGCTGGATAAAACACTCTGATGGACAGACAGAAAATAAAGTAAAACATCTGTGAATAGACAATATAGCAAGGTCGATTAAATGTTTAAAGGTTCTGTTGTAGAATATGTAAGAAACAAAAATGATAGAGATATTAGATAATAATTAATGACAGGTTGTTCTGATGCAACCCAAATTGAAGTACAGATATTGTTACCTTTTTTTAAGTTGACTTTTTTCCCTTAAGGCATATTCAGGACATATTTAGCCTGCGCTAAGGAAAGTAAAAACAGGACAGGGTGAGGATCCATGTGAGACAGAGCTAAATGGGTCATCATCCCTCGTATCCAGAGATTACGTAACCGGTATTTGGAATGCGCAGGCTATGCTGAAATTCTACCACGCACCTCTTTATGCTGAGTCTAAATCACTTTCACGACAAACTAGGGATGTTTGAGAGTCATGTACTCACAGGAAAAAACAACACAAAGTACCGTGCATGTGTGTTTGTGTTGCGTATAATTACACGAATTAATCAACAGCACTCCGATCTTTATATTTTGTAATTATATGCAATATTAAACAATTTTTGAATCACAAACAAAGAAACCCAATCAACACCAAGGTATCAAACATTATCATCAGCATCAGTACTCTGGTTAAGACAGACGGATTTGATTTCAGCGCATGCTTTTAATAGCTTTCGATCTGAACGTTCCTGAGCCCATGCCGGAAACTGTGCACGCTCCTCACTCCCTCGCCTCTTAATGAGGGACAATACAGCAGCTGTGGCAATTACAGCTCGTTTTACAACTCTTGTAGTGCAAGTGAATTAATGAATGCAAAAACGATGAAGAGGGTCATCATCATATCAGAACTCAGAGCATGAAATATGCACTTTTTCTGAGGCACACACTTCTCACATAAAATCTATGGGAAAAGGGGGACAGAAAGCAAAAAAAAAAGTTTGACGTGAGCACACAGCTGAGCTGACACAACAAATCTGGTTCTGAATTGTGCCAAATTGAATGTTTGACCATCTGTGATTCGGTGGCATAACACACCGGAATCAGATTAGCGTGTCAATGTGTTCTGCTACCGAGGCTTATGTAGGACTTGAGCTTGATCAAGGATATCGTGAACTTGATTATTTAGTTCACAGGTTGCTAAGGACCACCAATCTGTGAGACACTCACAGTAAACATGGAGTATTTCAAATTTAAGAGACTGCTAGTTTAGCTGTCAGTGAGGGCTTGCTCACTCGTTAAATTGCTTCCTAAATGATGAGCTAGGATTAATATACAATCAGGGAACTATGTGTCTGATGAACATGACAGATGAATTGCCCCCGAATGTATCAAGAACCTCTGGCACTGTTTACATCCAGTCATTTAGTATCAAGGTTATATCCGGAAAGGGATATATGTCCACCTATTAATGCAGCTATAAAAGCACTTATTTAATCAGATATAAATCAAACCACCGCACGAGGCCTGAGACTGATGCAGTGTAAACTGATGGAATCTAAGTGCATCCATCTCTCAGAAATGCATCTGCTCCCAATACCTTACGTCATAGTGGGTTTGATCCGTGACTTATGCTTTCCAGAGCTTAAGGACATCAAATACACATAAGCAGCATACACATTTTTGCACACAGGAACTAGAACAAGACAGGAAGCTGGGATGACGTTAGGTATTACATGCTATACATATACTCTTGGGCCACGTTTCCAAAAAACATGCCTGTAAATGAAAGCCCAGGATTCCTGGCATCCATTGGAACCCTGAACAGCATAAAGTGGCTTATGAAGATAAATGAAATGGAAATACACGATGCATGAAACAACCATGTCTCTGATGACACCTTGTACCTCCTGGGTCAAGGATAGCTTTATACCTCAGGCCATTTCTTTAACTCGTTCTGGCTTTTTCTGTCTCACTACACCAAACCTCTCAATGCAACACAGTGCACATACTGTATTGTACCTTCTTTAGGTCTTACCATTCAACATATCACTTAATGCATCATTTTACACTGTTAGTTTTGCCTAATATTTTAATCCACATCAATAGATGGTTTCAAATTGTAGCCACAGTCTGAAAATTACAAATAAATAAATAAATAAAGTGCAGCATTGGGGCAATGAAGCGACACAGAAAGGGAGAGTAGTGACATCATGTGGTGAAAGCCATCACTGCCTCATTGCCCCTTTAATCCACCCACATAACGCTTCAATCCCTTTGGCTATAAATTATGTATGGCCTGTAAAAGCCTTTAAACAATATTCACAGGGTGCTCTAAGAGTAAAATACCCTTTCTAATGGGACGCGGCAATTCTCAGGGATTAAATGGATTATAAGGAGGATTCTTGCATCTGGTTGTCTGAGACATAGACTCTTCAAAGCCTAATGTGACCTAAAGCAATACAAAATTCTGCCTGAACTAAATGAGGCATAAATAATATGCATTTTGTTTGAATACTGGCAAAAATGAACTAACAGCGGTACAGTTAAGTGGCAGTTAAAAAAAAATATACTTGTACAACTACATTTGTATTTCCTGAGGTAAAAAATACATAGACGTATACTCAAGTGTTATTGAAAGTGAATATTTTTACTTTCACTTATATATGTTTCTAAAAAAAATCATTAAAAATTCAAAAGGTTTCAGCTTTTCTCGTCCAATCGGTGACTGTTTCAGTTTAACAGTTAGTCATTCCATTTTAGCTTCCCATTAGGTACATGTTGAATAACATTGGATTAATTAGCAAGAATCTTGTCATTTTGTTATCTGTTATAGCCATCTCAGGCTTCATAATGTATTTAAAGTAAAGCTATCTGTGTGTGGATAAGCCACTAAGCTGCTGTGTGAAATTTGAAGATGAAAAGTTTTTACCTCAGTAAAAAGTTTCAATACACTGGACTAAGCAGTCTAAATGACTGATAAATAGTATACAGAGTTATCTCCTTTGATACTATGGAAGAAACAAACACTTTTTCATTTGAAAAAAGCCTGTAGAAGTTTGCATAGTAGCTTAGACTAGCATTTAACTAGGGTTAGACTAGCATTTTGCTAGCTAAAATATATTGGCCAGGTAGAAAGGCAAATTCTAGGTAACGGTGAGAATTACATATTTACACATGAAAACATGATATATCATTGTGTACTTTACAGGGTTTTTTTCATTTAAGTACATTTAAAACATAAGAATAAACTTTTTTCGTATATGAAGTGAGACCGATAAAAAAGTTCACACATTTAGAAGAAAAATACTTTATTTCTTTATAAATTCACATGTAGTATCTATGAAAGCATAAAATTCCATCCGAGGACTTTTTTATTTTCTTGTGTAATTCAAATCAGAGATGGCTGAAGGTTTACCTCACATACAAATACATACACAGTTAATTTGAGGGGAGGGAAAAAAAGAAACAGTATTTATTTCATCAGGCAACCTTTCAAAGAGGCCTGTTTTTTTTATTGGACGTGGTCAGAAATGTCTGTGAAGGTCAGTGTCTGGACTCTTGATGTATTTTTTTTCCTTTTTGATATACATGAAATATAAATGCATCAGTGCATGGAGACTAAGAAAACTCTGTTGATGTCTTTTCTTCTTTTTTTTCCCAAACAAATCTCTTGTACAACCATGCCTGATTACCAGTTGAATAAATGTCCAATGTCCAGTTCCCTTTATAAGGGAGAAAATTCAGAGTGATTGAGAGAGAATAGAAGAGTGGAATATCATAAAGTGCCCCAAAAGTACACCAAAATGGATACTTGCTATCGGTATGTCTGTACTTCAATGGCGCGTGCGAATATTGGATTTCCATGGAGTGTTATGCATCAAATTGGAACATTTCACATTCCATTCAGAAATGTGAAATATTTCAGAATATTCCTCCTGCGTTTTCTGCAGCCTGGACATCCTATGGTGACAGAATAGCATGAATGAATCATGATGTCCATTTAGTTTCCACAGGTTTGTGAAAGAGTAGCAAAAGATTCCATTAGTGATGTGTTTTCCCTCGTATGGTCCGATAGAGGGATGGTCATGTTTTCATATTATTTTCTCTAAGAGTGATGGCCTAGGTGTAGGATAGAATTTTGCCCATATGCTCCATACAGGCTCATTAATATCCATTGTTTGTTAAGAAGCTTGCATAAGGGACTGAACAGTTACTGGCTTCCACCCACCTCTCCTCCCAGGAGTGTATTGGCTCCAATCCAAGGCAATTTAATTTTCCATCTAGACTGAATTTGCCTAGGAGAACAAGAAGTAAAGGTGTTAGAGACAGCTGTCTCCTGAAAACAACATGAATCATTGCACAGTTTGTGGTAAGACAACTCTGAAATTTAAACAGCAGTAGTCACGCTGTTCCGACGAAAAGAATGAACCTATCTAGAAAATCTACATCATCATTTATTATTTAGCATTTACATCACATCCTTTAGGTTAGTCATTCTAACATGAAGTTGGCCAGCAAGACAAAAATAACAGCAGTTGACTGTCCACTTTTATCCCTGCAGTTGCTCAGAGTTTTGCTGAAGCCTTTCATACATATGCATGACTCAACAGATCCCCGAACGAGCAGCATATGGAAGGTAAATTCAGCATGGTAAAAAACCTTGGTCTTCATTTATCAACCTGAAATCATTTGGAGGAGCACTTATACAAGAAGTACTCATGAAAATTCAGATAGTGTGAAAAAAACAAAACAAAGTCCGTAATAATAATACTGACGGTGCAAATATACGTCTAAGGAGACTCATGGAAAAATGTAATGAAATCGACTGTTATAAATTAGTGAATTGCTGATAACCTAAACATCCAGATTAACTCAATGAATTGAGAAGAATTAAATTAGCAATTGAATTATGACAAATGTTTAAATTCTGTCACATAAGAAGAGTCCGTGTTGCGGAGCGGACACGGCACATTACTGGAAAATTTAGAGCATCGCAAAATTTGTTAGTCAGCATCACTGAATTTATGGATTTTTGCGGGATTTGGATTTATCTATATTCTCTATGTACACAATAATAGGATTAAAACCCAGGAATAGCGAAATTTCAAAATCTAGCAGGAATTTTTTAGTTCAGTTACACACAACTTTTCCAGACAGGAATAGCTGGCGAAGCAGCTCTTAAACAAGCCTATGATAAATGGGTTTCCCCTAAACCACCTTCATTAGCATCAACCCTTGTTATCAATCAGTAGTTACTACAGGGGAAGCCATTCATATATTTCAGAGAGTTGAGTTAACAATGCAATAGTAGAGAAAGGGTTTTGATGCCGGTAGCTATCTGCAGGCAGCAGCAGGCCAGCACTAAGCCCTCTTCAGTTAGCTATTTTTAGCGCTGCTGCAGTCAGGAGGGATTCTGGGTGGGAAGTGCTGTTGGTAGGGAGACAGTGAGGAGGTTATGGCCCACTTTAGACAGCACACAAACAATAGTTAATAACCTCCACCAATATCTGTCCCATGGCGGGACTTCACTTTAAAGATTAGCCCATTTGTCTCTATATCTCCTCAACTCGATGTCTTTACCCCTTCAACTCTGCCTGGCTGACCCCTCTCACCCTTTATTCGTCACGGTTTCCCCTCCACATCGTAACGCTCTTATCACCTGCATCATCTATACTTGATTTTCTTCCTTTGCTCCTTTTTTCATCTCCTCCTGCTGTTCTTTTACAATGCCCTTTTATCTCTCTCTTTTCTTTTTCAGTATGAGATAGAAATGAAAATCCCATCCAGGTGTGCTGCAGAACACAGTGTGCCATTCATCCATTTTTCCCCACTGCATTCAAGACATTGCATTCAAGACTTATGACAGTGACACAGCGAAAGTACATACAAAAGGCAGCCTTATTTCACGACGGTCATCTTTCTTAATTCTTATACTGAAAAGTGAGTACCTAAAAGGATACATATATATAAGCCTGTGAACCTGATAACCCTGTGAAATGCAAAACTCGAAACTCTCTTTAACTCGGTCCACATAATAAATCACTCTGCAAAAAAAGATCAGCATCCATTGATTTTCAGTAGCTAGGGACAGCTTTTGAAATTTCTCCTTCCCTCAGATCATGACCCTCACTGAACCTGAGATCCTTCACCTGCCAGTCATGCTGGAATTAATTTCTGTCAGTGTAAGGCATGGTTTCATAACTGAACCAGCTTTTTCACTGTCTTAAATCCACTTCATGCCGTCCACAGATGCACTTCTGTGGAAACTAATTCCCTGTGAGGGCCCTCCTGGGCTATGCACCAATGCTAAATGGACTTGGCTCCATCAGGAAGTGGTAACGTGGAAGGTCAAAAGACTCAGCTAACAGCCATTATCCTTTCTCAAACCTAAAGAAGAGAAAAAGCAAACCCAGCCTTGCACTCATACTCAGAGCTCCATTCAAGCTCAAGCAGTGCAGGTGTGGAGGAGAATAGTCTCTTAAAGACACCAAAGCTAAAACTAAAATAAAAAAATATATATAATAATGTCTCTAAGGTGGTCAGGGCACTGGTAATTGGTTTCCCAGAAAGAAGGAGAGAAGCCAGCATGAGGACGAGTGGCAAACCAAGTGGGAAACTTATTCCTCACCAGCCTCCCTAGTTCTCTTTATGCGTTTATGTGCTGTGAGAGATTTGTGATTTTTATCATGATTGCTTATTCCCACAAGCACTTAGATGTGTAGGCGGGGGCCGAGGCAGCAGCAGCCACAGCAGCCGCAACAGCAGCAGCAGCAGCAGCAGCTCAAACGAAGGGATTTTCATCATTTTCATTGTGGAGCTGTAATGCTGCGACGTAAAGCTTATTCAAATACACCCCCTGCTTCATGCATATACTAACTCACATTGCTAACCATTTGCAAAGAAATGCTTGTTATTCCCCAGCAGGCATAACCATAACAAAGAGACATAATACGCCGGTAAGCGAAGGTGCCTAGCAAAATTCCGATCTATTCAATTTTTATTGTAATATTAATAATGAACAGCAATTATTACAAATATTGATGGAGGACTCATTACCTTTACAAAGAAGAAAAAATATTCATGGGTCTACTGAAGCATGTTTCTACATTTGGAGAGCAAATTAAAAAGAGAGAAACTCTCCTGCTTTGCTATGCTGCTCATGTAAATGTCTAAAATATGGCTGGAAATCCCTCCAACAGAAGCAACTATAGCTATAGCGTTTTAAATTCTTCAGCTATTGGGCCAAATGCAAATTTCATATGATATAACAGGTCATGTCTGTTGCTCTTCCTCTGTCTTATATTAATGTAAAATGCAACACACATTTCTTATGTTACCACCAAGAGATGCTACCACACGCAGCCTGAAGGCATCATGATTAATGAGATAGTCAGCTGATCACCTCCTTTTTTCAAGCATCAGTACTTTCAGCCAATACAATTTAACAGCACTTGAAGTTCCCGATCGTCTCGTTCAGCTCCAAGGCCAACTGTTCTTCGATTATCTCGACAAAACCAGGAACCGGTGTCGATACAAATTTACTCTTGTTGTCCTCAAAGAAAATCTGTGATTTCCATCATACAAGAATTCAAAAGTATAACTTTAGAGAACTCTTTACTGTGTTTAGTCATTTACATTTACAAAATACAAAATTTACCTATAAAAGCAGCTTGCTTTTATAAGGGCTATTGGAAGCCTGAAATTTTGTATTTTTCTCCTCAGAATCTGTAATCTATTAGCTAATTCAGATGGTTTATTAGCCTGTTATTATCATAGATTGCTAGCATAATTATCATTAGTTGTTACACTAAACGAAACTGTTTTGCAGTCCATTCTTTGTTGAATGCTGCACTTATTGCACTTAGTTCCCTGGTAGTATTGAGGATGTGCTTTTCGTATACAACAAATCTCTCGTGATTAAAATACGTTTAGTAGCAAGAATTCGGAAAAAAAGTAAAACGATTGGAAATAATATATATTGATTGACCTCAAGGGCTGCTAGATTAGCATTTAGCCCATCCTTGCTCTGACACTAATGCTTAGCAAGCAAATCACGGACACACATCATCTTACCTTGGACATGAGGAAATCCTCAGTAAGGCAGAGACACCCCAGCAGGAGATAAAAAAAAAGCAGAAGATGGGAAGGAGGAGGAGAGGATGGGGGAAGGGATTTGACCCTGTGTTATTGCGATACTGAATCTTCTTCTTTGACTGACATGCCGTATTCTGGATTTAAGTCCACTACTGTGGTGCCTTTGAGTGCCCCATAGCCTCCCTCCTGAGCACCATAACTCTCTGGCCTCTCCTGACTGAGAAGCATGGATGGTTTATTTGCTGAAGCAGAGGAAGAGGATGATCGGGGTGGTGGAGGGTTGGATGCCGCTCCTTGCTGGCCACCGTTGGTCTGGGAGCAGACGTTGCTGACGCGCTCTGCCTTTTGCTTGTAATGCTGGCTGTGCAGCTTGTACTTCATTAGCAGGATGAAGATGAAGACGAGAACAGAGGCCACGATGATGCCTCCAATGACAATGATCATAGTGCCTCCCAGGAACTGATCATGGAGTGAGCGGCAGTGGTGGTACTCGCGCTCAGTGCTGAATGACACGCAGCCGACGAGGCGTGTAGCCGTGAGCGCAGTGACTCCGTCATCGTAAACGGCCAAGACACAGAGATCGTAGTCCCGCGCAGAGGCCAGATCACTCAGCTGGAACAGCTTGTACGAGGCTGGAATCATCCTAAGAGAAAGAAATTTGAAAGATGGGTAGAGTTAGGACAAAGCACAAAACTATATCATCGATTATATGTATTGCTGTACAAATATATAAAAATAGTCAAACAGAGCAATCGATTCAATTGGATTACATTTGCGCAGTTTATTGGACTCTGTGTAACACTGGCAGTATTGATCATGCTTCCTAAATGAACGCCGAGATGAGTTCGAGAAAAACATAGCAAAGCACGGAGTTGTTTTGAACAGTCGATGCCTAATTGGCCACACTACAGAGTGAAAGGGAAAGAAAAAGAAGAACACTGCTGTTCCCCTAATAGCACAGGTGCCACTTAAACATGAATAACGATAAAAAGAAATATCAACAACGAGACTGTAGCTAACAAACGTATATTTCTTCCCGTGCTTACACTGCTGTGACAACTCACTGATTTTACTCCTACAATTTGTATTATTTATATAATTATTATTTATATAGTGTTTTTTGTATATTTTTTATATATAGTTTATTATTGCAATACACCATATAAAATGATAAAAAGTTGATGTATGGGAACAAAAAGATTTTGTAGTAGAGCAAAGCAACTGGTTTTTGGAGTATAATGGGAGGTGCTGGTAGCACAGGGTTTTCGATACGGCTCAAATGCATATACACAACATATTGTTTATTAAAGAAATCCATAAATTGTTGGCATTATTAACAATAAAAACAGGAGCAAGGCTAAAAACCAGGAAGCTCTATAAGAATTAAACAGCAAGTAAAACAAGAAATTAGGAAGGAACACGAGGGTAGAAATAGACTAATCAAGGGTTAGATGTAAGAGGCAATTAGGGAAGAGACTGTACAGGGGTGGAGAGAGGCCCAGAATCAAAACAAAAGCAGTCCAAATCTTTTGTTCCCATTAAGTAGAGGTGTGGAATGTTGATATTTATAGCTTAGCTAAAGGATTTGTTTTTTGGATAGACTTGCTAACATAAGTGTTCAAGGGGTTTAGAAGAAGTTAGCTCAAGCTACCATTTTGAAACTTGAAATCCAAGCAAAATATAGAGAGTCCTTAAAATTTGTGTTCCCTCTACAGCAATACGCCCAAAACACGTGCGCCTTCTGGCCTAAATGCTAGTGCAAGATGGGATGTTTTCTGAAAAGACAGAGAACGTAATTGTTCTGAATTGTTTCCTAAAGGCATTGCAGTGCAACCACTGTCGTTACAACGGCGGAGAGAGCAACACACTGAACACTCTCTCCCTCTCAAGCTCTTCACAACTCTGCCCTGATTGATTGGATGTTAGTGGTCATTGTTTTAATCGCCATTTTAAAGAGAACAAGGCACCACAGAGATGGTGCCTTGACCCTTTCTCTTTAGCAGAGATATTTATTGTTATTTATGACTAGAAGATCTATGGTATTTACTGCACTGAAAAAAAGATTCTGCCTTGGCTAGATGGCTATTGCATGAGCTATCAGTGAAGCAGTGCAGCTAGAATCAATTCAAAAATCGCTGGCAGTGTGAAAGAATCCAGGGTTCCCAGTTCGATCGTGAGCTTGGGTTACTGTTTGTGCCGAGGGTTGAATGTTATCAATGTGAATGAACTCTGAATGTCTCGGTAGGTTCCTCCAGGTTCACCTCATCTACCAAACAAAGAAAAGAAAAAAAAAAACTTTTAAGTTGACTGTTTCCTCTGAGGTTTGAATAAATGTGCGTCGTGCACTGAGACTGACTGACATCCCATCCAGGGTGTATTTCTGGGCTCATGTCCAGTGGTCCTTGGATACACAATAAACCTGACCAGTGCTTAGTGAAGATGAATGAATGGTTGCTTGATGCTCACTAATGTGAATGTGCTTCAAAATAAAATATAACCCTTTTTTTTTTTTTTTTTTAGAAGACAATGATATTTGGATGAGTTGAGGACGGGTAAGGTTAACACATGGCCATAACGGGTGAACAACTGACCCTACAACTTTTGCTCAAATTAATTTTGACCTCCACATTATAGTACACTTTTGTGCACTGTGTCTGCATGTAAATATTACGGAAGCTCTGCAGCAGGTTAGTCTCTGGTTGTCTGAGTCATGCATTATTCAGAGATAGGGACAGATTCTGTCTGGCCTTTACCACCAGTGCTTCATTTCTATTTATCAGAATAACAGCCGCAGGACCCGGTGTACTGGCCTGATACAATGAAGACTAGCTTGCCCTGGCTGTGTGTGTGTGTGTGTCCGTATGTATATGTGTGTGTTGGCTTAACTTGACAGTGAAGGTAATCCTGCATACAGAAGGCACTCCTGTTTAATGGCTGGAGCAAGCAAGGTTGCATATCACACGTTTCATTTTCATTTGACGTGCATCATCATTTAAAATGGCCACTACAGGAGTGTATGTTATGGTGGACCATACTGTACATACTTGCTCTTAACGGTCAAATACAGCCAATAAAAAAGGAAGCGAAATTAGCATAGGGAAATGTCAACGACTACATACAGTATATAATACATAAATATGTGCTAAACATTTTTTGTAGCATCCTGGACAGTACTTTTTTTTTTTACATATCTCAGTCTATAAGTCAGAGCAATCAAGTTGTTCCCAAGCAAGAAGAAAATGCACATGAAGCACTTTCGAAATCTTAAATAAAATTTGTACAGTAAAGTGCTGATGGTACCAGATTTACTCATCAATGTATGCTGGTACCAGTTATCACTCAAAATACTCCAAAAAAGCAATCTTCATTCTTGCCTCAATAATAACTGGAGCTGAGCTAATTAGCATATGATTCTGGAATGATTGACAGTTAAGTAGGTGTTTTGAACTCTACAGTATTGATCGACAGCCCCCTAAAGCTCCGCCCACCTTCCCAGCATGTCATATTACTAATCTTTCAGCCAGTGCTCTCATCTTGACTCAGTTATCCCACTTGACTAGACTAAGGAATACATTACAAATGTACTGTGTTATGAGTTTTACCGTTTACTGCATCATTACTTCCACATATTCCCCATCCACTTCAGCACAACTACACATTTTGCCTTTTTTGGGCTTTGCAGGTAGGACTGAACAGAATTTAAACATACCCTGGTTTTTCAACCTGTCTTGTTCTCCGAAGGTCACATTCTAATGAGGTGATACGCTAAACCCGCAGTGTGTTGGCTGCAGAAGCTTTAGCGCAAGAGTTGATGGACGTATAAGTTATTCTTCCCTCCATTTCAGATACCAAGGTGCTCAGCCTGCCACTGATCTGTCACCAAATGCATCAAGAAGGGGTTGGCAGGGGGTCAGACAAAGCCTGCTACTTTTGGTATATGTCAGAAATGTGGCGTTCTATCATCATGTGCTAGAAGTCGTGCCATTTAATTACCTGTTCACAGCACATAGGGGAAGAAGATGGAGAAAAATTAATGGTGGGAGGCTTTCAAATGTTGACAGTTGACAACCGAGCGTAGCATTTTCTGACAAGCCCACCTAATCATCACCACCTCTAACTTCCCTTCTGCTGAATTCGTCATTCATCACCACACTTCAGCCAGCACTATTCCTCTTTAACCCAGACAGCTCTAACCCTCCACCAACACACAACTCTATCATATACCTCATGTATCCACAGGATCCCTGACATTTGCTTCTGCCTTCAAACGCTCCCTGGAACTATCACTCAGAATCTTTTTTCCAGTCATCAGTACGAAAAAAAAAAAAAAGATTCCACGGATTATAGACACCTACATTATACTCTGCCACCTGTTCTTATTTCTTATTTTATCCTCTATAATCTCACCAAGCTTCTCCTCCCTTGCTTCTATCAATCTCACCAGCTTTTTAAGATTTGCCTTCCAACATCCCAGTCTTTATCTGCATTCTTGCTTTAACTTTCTTCTTTTCCATCAGGTCACATTTTTTGAAACTAAACTTATTTCTCCCAAGTTCCTTTCCTTAATTCTTTATCTTGACCCCAACATCAAGTGTGCTAGCACATTGTGACTGTTTAATTCCTGTCACCCGTTATCACCCAAATGAGGATGGGTTCTCTGTTGAGTCTGGTTCCTCTCAAGGTTTCTTCCTATTACCAACCCAGGGAGTTTTTCCTTGACACAGTCGCCCTCGGCTTGCTCATCAGAGACAAACTGATTTCACTAAACTCACTTTCCAAAATTATCTTTGATTGTGTACAGCTACTTTGTGACAATGACCATTGTAAAAAGCGCTATACAAATAAAATTGAATTGAAATGAATTGAATTGTTCAGTCGGTCTCCTCTTCAGTTATTCTCATGAAGGAGCCAGGTATTAACATATACATATATATTTAATTGATTCTGTGCAACATTTTTAATTCTTTTTTTTTTTTTTTGCTATAATCAAAAACCAAACTACTTTTCTTTTTTTTTTTTTTTGCATAATTAATAAACAAAATGCTTTTGGTGTGCATCTTTTTATGCTCTTAATCTGTCCATGGAGACATGGCAGAAATTAATTATTCCCTTACAGATGATTTCAATGAGAAATCACAAGAGACATCGGTGAAAGGACCACCGCTGAATATTAAAAAAGGGGAAAAAAAAATCACTGTAGCCACTTTACATAGCAAATAATTTCTGAAAAAAATAAAACAGAAAAAAAAGCAATCAAAACATCTGGAAAAAGAACTTAAGGCTATGAGAGACAGATGATACTAGTGGTTTCTTTTTCAGTCGATGAGAAAGCAAAGCACACTCATTTTTGAACCCAGTGTAAATCATGGCTGGTTGTAAACTGGTGAGAATAAAGAGTTAATTTACAGCTTGTGTTTTTATTTCCTTCCCCTGTGTGTGGTTCAAAAATAATGAGCAGCACAGAGCAAAGGAGAAAATGGGAAAGTTTGGCTTTAAAGAAGAAAGCCTGGAACACCACTGCGGTTTTGCCTCGGTTTTGAGGTCATTCGTTTTTTCCTTTGTCATGTGCAAATTTGATCATACCGTAGTCTTTTAATGTGTTCTTCCCTTCATCTGTATGGAAATGATGAGACTCATCATGTTTCGTGATTGTTCTCCTACAAATCCAGATTTCAGAGCACCAATGGGAACGATCACGTATAGAAATATATCTACTGGATCGCTCCTTTTGCAAATGCTCTTTCATCATATTGTTGTGTCGCCGTGTAGTCGGCCTTCATTTAAGGTCATTTGCATTGATTCTGATGGTTCTGTCTAAAATAAATAGAGAAAAAAACCCAGCAGAAAGCCTACAGCAGGCCGATTCTCCTGCAAGCTAAATGGAGAATCAATTTATTAATGAAATAGAAGAATATCAACTTTAGAAAGCTATTTCTGAAGAAAAGTCATTACAGTTTGATGAGCTATGATGGTACACTGGAAAGGAATAATAAGCTAAATGCACCATCCAAATGGAAATTTACCAATATGGTGAACCATTAGACCACATTTATTGCTATTATCCATGTCCTGCTGTATATAGTGTTTGTGTCATACGTTAACTGTTTATCAACCCGAAAACCATTAACTTTATTATTTTTCACGTTGCTTGTGAAAAATATCATTTCCCATATGAAATTGTATATGATACACATCTTTAAGGCATAAACAATATGTCCTTTGTACCTTTACTTACCTGGGAAAGTTTATCTCTAAATCTTATAAAAGATATTTAACAATATTTTAAGGTTCACTGCTACATTATACAGTACCTTAATTCTAAAGGCATACAATTGATACCTGAGAACTTGCCCATTGGGTAGAAATGTGCATTTGCATATTTATTAGGTTTTTTTTTTCAAATGATTGGGCATTATTTGTTTTGAGTATGTGGAGCTAGATTTATTACAGAAAAAGACAGCATTAATCATATACATCTATGTAGAGCTATACAGAATGGACGTAGATAAATCCTACACAATCAAAACCGCCCTGCTTATGTACAGATACATACATCCTGCAGATAGGAATATATCATATATGTTTAAATTATATGAAAAAAATTGTTGGCCTCTCAAAAAAATGGGGTGAGTTGCCAGCAGATATCAACTACAATTACACTGGGAAAACCAAATCGACTGTAATAATTCTCACCCGTAGCAAATAGGTTCCTGTAATTCTTACAAAACACTTCCCCTGCACAATACTACGAGTGGTAAATCTTCAAGCAACCCTTGACTTACATACAGTAAGTGGAATGGGATCTC
>JAOTRN010000036.1:26702929-26712929 GCA_028566695.1 Bagroides melapterus
ATTTAAGAATTTTTAGATATTTCTACTGAAATCAAGACAAAACTACTAAGTAAGAAAGTCATTTTTTGCAGTGTACTGTCTTGTTTTGTCTCGTTCTGTTTGCACTAGGTTGTACAAATACATTTATGTAGCTAGATCTCACTTAGCTCTGTCCTTAGCTCTATGTTGTTCTACGTAGCTCTGTCTTTTGTTCCGTGTAGCACCGTGGTCCTGACGAAACGTCGTCTCGTTTCACTGTGTACTGCGTTGGATATATACGGTTGAAATGACAATAAAAGCTTTGTGGCTTCTTGACTTGACTTGGGCCAGCAGGGGCACCGCTAAGGAGGGGGGGGGGCGACGTTAGGACGATTCTAAGGGCCCATGCACTTTAGGAGCCACCAGAGATCTGATTTATTGGTGTGGAATGTATGTAATAGGCAGCCCGAGCTCATATTCTTTCATAGGGCCCAAAATTGCTATCGCCGCCCCTGACTTGATCTAAAGTCCCTGCAGCTTTTAAACACAAACTTTCCCTGATGAATGCTGAGACCTCGCTTAACTAATAACAAAAATCAACACAAAATATGAGCACTTATTATATTTGCTGTAGTAAGCAACGACTTCTGGTCCGTATCGGATTTATGTCTGCTGCTTTTACGGTTACGATGAAAAAAAAACCCGAAGAGAAATGTTTCAAGAGTTCAAATAAATATAGCAAATAAAGAAGTGAGTTGCAGTCACAGTACTGTGAAAGCAATACACTGAAAATCTCCTTTTTTTTCTGCTTTGCCGCACTCCGGAGTACGTGTAGTGCTAGTGTGAGAAAAACAGAATAATTGTGCAGTAATGTTGCCTTGCTGGACTACGATTAATAAACACGGGAATATTATTTCAGATGGAACTGTATGCAATGCGTTATTCTTTTTTATTCACGTGTATTTATAACTGTCTCTTTGTTGTTAATGAGGTCGCTGTCGGTGCTGGAACCACAGTGGTTGAGATCCTCATTAGGGCTCATTTAACCGGGTTGATTGATACGAGACCCATGCTCAGTGAAGTAGCAAGAGAATTAGAAAAGAGTCAAGGATGACTCGTTAATAAAGGCGCGATCACAAACTCCGCTTAACCCGGAGTATTGCGGGTTCAGAGAGAGAAAGCAGAAAAGACGAGTTATTCTTTTTGGAATAAATAAATAAAAAAAGATCAATAACAATGCGCAAATCAATTTGTTCCTTGCAAACTGCAGCGAAACAGAAATGAAATCTGGCTCAAATGGGCCCACGTAGATTCAGAAAAGTCCAGTAATCATCACCTGCAAAAGATGAACAAGCTCCAGGACATGTATTTTTCACCAGACACTCAAAAACCACCCTGACGCTGCGACGCACACGTGAACCAGGAGAGAAACAACTACTAAAGAAAAAAAAAAATCTGCCGAAGAAAAAAAAAACAAAGCTTGCTTTAAGACATTCATTCGTTCCGACCGCCTGTGCATTTGGTCTTATATATCTGAGCTTTTATTGATTGGAGAGAGATAATTTTTTTTCTTTTTTTTTCGAGAGCTTTCCTAGGAAAAAAAAAAAAGATGAAACAGTGTCTCAAGGCTTAAGTACCATCAGAGCCAGGGCAGGCTTTCAGCCAGTCCATCTGAGACACTGCAGAGAGAAAGAAGAGCTTTGTTGGATCTAAGTGGTGAGAGATGTTACCAACCCGAGGCCCTTTCTTTAACTAAATTACATGCGCAAGTATACGTGAAGGGGTGGTAAGAACGAAATGTAGAATATGGGCTCAAATGACAGAGAGAGAGAGAGAGAATAGAGAGAGAGAGAGAGAATAAGAGAGTGATCCATTTAGAGCTAGGATCTAGCATGTCCTTGAACATGGCGGATTTCTCCTCATCCCTCATCTCTCTTATGTATTCGACATTGATAAAAAGGTAAAGAAATAATAAAGAGAGACAGACGGACAATGGCGAAAGACAAAGAGAGACAGAGATGCACGAAAAAAAACAAAAAAACAAAGTCAAAGCGGGACCGCGACAGCAGACAAATATGCGACAAAAGCAGACAGACAGAGAAAGCTACTCTGAGATAAATGAGAAAAAAAAAAAAAAAAACAGTATGGTGTTCCGCCGACAGCTGAAACAAGTCGTGCCCCCAATGTACCCTTTTAAAAGCTATCAAAAAGACCAGCTGAGCATCACGAGAGAGAGAAGAGACAGAAGCACAAAACACATCTAATCCCTATTTCAGGGTTTGTAGCCAAAAGTATACGGCCATCCATTTTGGACCCTTTCTGTCCACAAAGCAATTTTGTCAGAATTATAAAGCTGATGTGCAGGTGAGACCCGGAGGCCAGAATGAGAAGCAATCATTCCTCTAACCGAGGACAGAGCATCTGTGAAATGGCCTGCACACCTTTAAAATACTCTCATTCACTCATAAAACGGAGTACGGAATCTCGCTCGTATACGGTATATAGACGAACGACACGAGAGGGCTTTTAATTTATATACGTAAAATTCTTATAAACCGAATAATAATAATAAGAAGAAGAATAATAATAGTTTGTATAATCAGGTCATTTCAACTGTTCTGAATATCACCTCATCCATTATTAACGTTTATACCCGGACAGTTCAATTTTCTCTCTAGGAAGTGATCACATAAAGATGACAGATCTTTTAACTCGACACTCTGTCTTTCTCTTCGATTCCACATATACAGCAGAAGAATTTTTTTTTTATAACTTTTAGCTAAAGTATCTGGAGTCAGATTAATCTCCAGCTCAATCAAAGAGCAAGTCTGTTTTATTTTATTATTTCTTTTCACCCTATATCATTACTTCAGTCTTTGATTGAGAGTGATTTATTTAATGTTATCTATTATCTATTTATTTAGTTAGTTAATTTGTTCATAGTATTTTAAGGAGGTATCCGAAAATGTATATAAACGTGAATGGATTATTCAGAGTGAACAGAAAATGCGTTCTATACACATGGGTCCAATTTGAAACTTGGTTTTAAACAGACACAATAAAATTCTATACCTTTATATCTTTTTTAAACTAGCAGTGTTCATTTATTTATAATGTACGGGTTGTAGTTAATTGTAGGCTACTTTTTTCCAATGGTAAAAAAAAAAAGGTTTAGGCCACACCCACTTCAGGATTCAGTACAACCATATATTCAGATATAAATAATTAGAAACTACACCTACTGTATATAGATATAAGTTCCTATAGTCCCTACACCCTATTATTTACTTTAGCTGTGATCCAACACTAATCTGATTGGACCACGAAGAGATTCTTGTCAATATTTTTAGCATCGTACGGGTGAATCAAGCTTCTGACACAATTTTAATCTATTTTGGTCTGTTCGTTTTTTCAAGTGCGGCCAAAATAATAATGTAGTGATGTAGTGAACATCATGGGAATTCGGATCCAACCGTTCAACTTTGAACCCATATCAAATATGTCGATGTATTAAATCCAACGTGACATTTGATACCGGCTCAGATCGGATGCACGGCATTGGATACGTTTTCTGAGAGGATTGATGGCTAAAAAGAGTCAGTTTAGACACAGAGGTTAGTTATGATAAAGAAAAGTATGTGGACGTTTAAAAATACTCCGCACGGTAGGACCTACATATACAGAGATGAGTAGAAATGACCCAAATTCAAAAATTCCTGTATTTCGTTTCACTTTCTAGACCAAAATGGACTAGTTTCTAGACTTCCTTTGTATTATTTGTGAGCTATGTTCTCATCACGGTGGAGTTGTGCCTGTTTTTCTGGCAGACAGATTTAGATTTAGATTTTCTTGTCATTTCACAGATGTATGTGGGCCCGATAAAGGAAGTGAGTGTGTGTCAGCTTTGGGGCATTTCTTCTTTGCTCTCAGAGAAACGCATAATCAAATACATCCAATGATTCATAATACTGCTAACTAGAGATATCCAAATAGCAGAAATGGGAATATCGGATGGAAGCAGATAACAGATACAAACCAGCATAGAAAAGAATGAAAATGTTTAACAGGACACTGGGAAGACATTGCAGGGAGTAAAGCAGAGCATAAATACATTCAGGAAATGAAATAGAAACTAAATAAAAGAGAGAGAAACTATATAAAAATATATATAACAGCCAGTTTGCTTCTGAAATCCAAATAAGTTTGTAGACAAATAATATACCTTGGTGAATACAGATACCTCTAGTGAGCAATTTTTTTAGGGTTAGGGCACCATTAGCAAGCCACGTATTTCAGCGGGCAAACACCATTTGGGCGAATATATGGTTCAGTCTGAAGATGGCCAGTGTAGTAGAGTAAATTAATGCAAAATGTTGTAGACGTAATAAAATGGAAAACGTAGCATTCTGGATTGTGACTGTGTTTTTTTTCGGGAATGGAACAGGATGTTCAGATGAACAAAAGGTGTTTGATAGCTCGACGCTAGCTGAAATATGACGTGATATTATTTATTCTAAGAAAGCAAATCTACCAAACATAACGTACTGTACATATTTTACCTGAAATCTCAATATATGCTACATGGCCAACTTTCAGTATGTGGACAACAAACCATCACACTCAAATGTGGTTCTTCCACAAAAAGCTGTTTCAACATGGCAAGAACACGTAGCAAGCCTTTTCACACAGCTTTGGGGGCCACCAGATGATTATTGGTGCAGAATGGGTGTGGTAAGGCGGCCCAACGTCATATTCTTTCATAGGGCCCAAAATTGCTAGCGGCGCCCCCAGTGTTGTGTGCCTATAAAAATGAATCAAAGTACATAATTAAGATCCCGTTGGACCTTGATTTAGTTTAAATAATAAAGCCTTAAACACCTTACACCTTGTTCCTTCATTAAAAGATACTTAAATCATGAATAGTTTGGGGATAAACTTTAATATCTGTTAATAACTTGACAATGAAACTATTTCAGCTGAACCCAAGACTGATGTAAGGCAAATTTCTTTATCGTCTAAAGTCCCTAATGTTTTGTTGAGCACATGCTTTTTTTCTTGCCAATGCTAAACAGAAAAACACAATTTATTTTAGAGTATACACTGATTGTATAAGTCTATGCACTCAGAATGAAAAAATATCTGAAACGCAGATTAAATCAGCTGATACATCCGTCACTGATAAGCTACATGAATCTACAATCTGGGCTAAAAAGAAATCAGCCCCAGTTTCGTCTCCTTTAAACCGTTCTGTGTAATTTTTACGAAATACATTGCCTTAAGAAACAGTGTTAACGTTAAGCAGTGATGTAGACGGCAAATAACGAAACCTCATATTAAGTGATATCTAACTTAGAAAGGCAGGAAGGGTTTAGCAAATAATCTGTGCACAGCATGACCAGAAACATTGAATTCACCAAAGGTTAGCAGTGATTTCAGGCTGTCTGTGTCATGACTAGCCTACACTGCCGCACTGAATAGAAACTGCTCTCGACACCATTTGATGAATTCATATTCCTCAGCTAACTCAGTCAACCCTTTAATGTGCAGGCAGCATTCTGGAAAATACAAATCTCTTTGTTGCCGAGGCAAGACGAGGCAGCTAAGCATGTCAGGGACCATGTGATGTAAGCAAGGTCTGGTGCACGAGCTAGGTGTAGCACCTAGAGTCACATTTTTAATCAGGCCTTATGATCACCCTGACTGCAGCCAATTAGCCTAGCTGTCTTATACAAAAGCACACAGCGCGGTGTGTGTGTATAGACCGCCGAGTCTAAAGAGCTCTTTTCTCCACACGCCAGTGCTTTATCTGATGACTTTGTTTTTTCCGAGTGGCCCTGGCTCACGGTGAGGTAGGAAGAAAGATACGCACATGGAAAAGATGCTGGGATTGGTAGAGATAGAAGGTGAGAAGGTGTAATAACAGACAGAAGGAAAATGAGTAGAGTAGCTTGACTTGACTCTCTTGCCATCGTGTCTGTTGTGGTACAAAACAATGCAGCAGCTCCTAGTTGAAATGAGGCTTGTCGATACATACTATTTTTAGCGCTGGGACGTGTACGTCTGTGCGAGAACGCACACGGCGTCTGCTATCTTCTTATGTCGAAAAAAGTGAGGGTTTACAGTCCAATTAATCCATCACAGGGTGAGAAGATAGGCAGGACGCCTCCTGGGTGATGCATGTCGACACACACCTCAGCTCCCGTTAAGAGACGGACGCATTTTACCTCGTTTCTATACGAGTTTCATATTTTATTCATATACATTTCATATTTTAAATGATGAGTGAAAAACACAGGCATTTATCTGCATTAATTAGAAATGCTTACAGTTTTGAGGTTTACAGGAGGGGGAAAAAAAACAAATGCACTTAATGGTATTTTTTCTTTAAAACAGGCACAGGAGTAAATTTCAGTTATGCAGATTTTAATATCGTTTTATTTCATTAAATATAAATGTATATTTTGTTTACAGCTCAAAATGAAGAAAGCCATTTCTCCAAATTGCTTTCGTTACATAAACAGTGGAGAAGACTTTTGTCCTCCATATATATAATAGTATGTATAATAGAGACAATCCCTTTCAGGCATTTAAGGTTAGCTTTTATCTAATATGAATAAAATAATGTTTAATACTGTATACATTTGTACAATCTACGCCTTTAAGCTGTTTATCAACTATATAGAAATCAATGCATACGCTGGATGCTGTATGTACACGGAAAACCCGACCCAAATGCAGAGATAACAAAAAAACGATTTATTAACAGAAATATAGACGGTAGAAAAATCACGAGAACTAGAAACGTCACATGACAAAACAAACAGGTTAAATAAAACACCACAGAGAAGGAAAAGATTCCGGGAAGCCACATGCAACGCGGAGGAAATAAACAGGCAGGGTAATAAACAGTTAATTACGAACAGGTGAGTAGAAACGAGAACACACGTGACACAAAAACGCTGCCTCAGCGCCCCCTAATGTTCTGACAGAGAATGTCCATGCAGGAATACTATGCAAGACTTTCCTTTATTAATAAATAAATAAATAAATAAATAAATGTTTTGGTTTTTTTTTCTGTTGCGGTTCATATATAAAACAATATCCATGTAATATATACCGTATTTAGTGTAGGCAAACCCATTTAAAGTCTTCTCTTTTTATTTTACATAATTTGCCTAATGTTACAGTGGCGAATATCCCTTTAAGAAATTTAGCTGTATTTTGTCCACCACATATAAACTACAGTATAAGACCACACGTTATTTTCTGAAAGTGTAAATGCTCCTATGTCTTTTCCAGCGTGTTACACATTTTGTCTTTGATATACAGGATATGATAAACAAAATCAAACGAATCGTTAACTCGACCTTAGTACACAGAAACGTGTAAAAACTGCTACAGAACGTGTGAGACCTGTCCAAGCGAAAAAAAAAAAAAAAAAAAAAATCACGATAGCATGATGTATTATGCTTTACACTGAGAAAGAAAATTTTATAAAATAAACTGTCAATATTTCATATTACTGTATTAAATAAAAAATGAGGCATATTGAATTTAACAAGGTGAAATCAACAATCCATTTTAGCCCAAACATTTTTTCTTGTAATTATGAAGTTTGTTGTTTCACAACATCAAACTCTCAACACACACACACACACACAAACACACACACACACACACACACACACACACACACAATCTCTCTCTCTCTCTCTCTCTCTATTTCTCTAACTCTCTCACCCTGTCAGCTGTACTCAAAGTCACATTTAGTACAGTGGCTCAATGGCGAGTATCTCGTCCAATTAAACCGTACTCCTACGCAGAACGCTCGTTCGAGTACATCTGCCCACTTCTCGCAAGAGAGCTCCAGGATGTATTCAGTCTGGCTAGACACAGGCTGCATTCGGCAAATATCACAAAGAAATATCACCGTGCTGCAAGAGAGAAGAGCCGTTAATGGAATTAGGGTCAAAACGGCTTTAGTTAATTGTCTCCCCTTAATAGAGCAGAGTTGCAAAGCCCCATCTGAGCGTTTTCCACTAGAGGAGAAAAGATTAAAAGAGTTTTTTTTTTTTTTTTTTATCAGTGATGGCCTGTTAGGGATGATTATATTTCAGTGGGCCTCAGGTCTGACGGATACGTTCTAGTCCAATAGAAGGCGGAGAGTCAAGCTGATAATGATTTCAAATGGCGCCGTTACTTAGCAGACAGAGGTTTCATTTCGCCTATCTCATTAAGACAGAGAGAGAGAGAGAGAGAGAGAGAGAGAGACTGACTGCACATATATTGTACATAGTGGCATCTTTTAAAACAACAGAGAAATTGTTATGAAAGTTGGTGCTAACAGGGCATTTATATTTTCTGTGGGAAGCAAGAAAAAGATATTAATCTTTCTGCCGAGGATCTAAAAGACAAATAACCGCAGGACACATGACAAAGTACAAAATCTTCCAGATCCAGATCACTACATACAATATGCAAAGGTTCATCTCAGTGAGCGGTTTCAGTTTCAATTGATGGTAGATTATTTATTTATTTATTTATTTATTTATTTATTTATTTATTTTTTACTATACTCAGAGGAGATTTATTCCATCTGTTTCTCTTTTTTTTATAACAATGTTTTACTCAAGATTTTTTGCTCGCTGGAGTCTTGTTTTGAAGGTCTCCAATTTTTGCCTCAGGTTTATATGCTGCATTTTTTTTTTTTTCACAGCGGAAAAAAACACGGCACCTTTTCTTTCTATCACAAACTGTCTATTTCCATTGGTAAATGCATCCTTTAAGTTAGACGTGCACAACCTAGCTGAAACACAGATTACCTCTTAGGTAGTTGAAGCCGTTGGATGGATTTCAGCTCCTGAATCGTGTATACATGATCACCAGACATCAATTTGCAAATGAAGAGCACGCCGAGTTTGATTCAGACTGTTCTATGAGGTCGTCCTTTGTAGATGTCCTTGTATAAAACTGTGTACATTACGTACACTACACACACTACCACTTTCAGAAGTATATCTGTCTTTTAAAAATGTCGTAGGTACTTTTGATGTCCCTGTGGAAACTAACGTGTATCAATTTAAATAATTAAGCTCTTCCGTCATCCGTCTAAAACGTTAAAGTTCGGAAGGAATATCAAATATATTTCTCTTCTATTTAGAATGATTAGTTGTGTATATAAGATAGGAATATATACTGTACACTGCATGGAACAAACATCCCCTTTAAACACTGTATGAGTGAATATTTTTTTTATCTCCCTACACAAAATTATTGATATTATGTCTTCTATCTCTTTAAGGCATTTAGCTGCTTGCTGACATAAAATAATGAGTTACAGAGACTCTTATTTTAGGAAATTAAGCTGTATGTTCCTCATTCGCGTACAAGATAAGTAAAATGTGCATTTATTAATAAGCTCATCCATCGTCGATGTAAAAAATGAAATTAACGTTTACGTTCTATGCAACGCCTTTAAAGACGTTTATCTGTGTACCTATCTGTGAAACTGAGGACTACTTAATAAATTTAAATCTCTTTGGGTTGACCTTGTAAAAAGAATAATGAACACTGCTTACTGAACAGGCTACAGCTTTCAGGACTGTATCTATGTATTTGTGTGTGTGAAAGAGAGAGATTTATTTATTTATTTATTTTTTTAAATCTCCTTCATGCATATTAAGTGTATTGTCCTTTAAGGCATTTAGCATTCTGTTGTTTATTTACATATTTTGTATCTCATATATCATGTACATTATGGACACTCGGACACTACATCTGTTCATTCATAATATTATCTATTAGTCAATGATGTGGTAGCAGAGCGATGGATACGATTATTCAGATACAGGTCACAAGCTTCTGTTCACCTCAAACGTCCTTTGACTGCAGTATGATTGTTGTTGCCAGATGTTTCAGAAACTGCTGATCTCCTGGATCAGGCTCTACAAACAAACATCCAGTGAGGATCAGTTCTGTAGACGGAAACACCTTGTTAATGAGATCTGTCTGAAACAAAGGGCTGCATTGTTTTTTTTTAATC
>JAOTRN010000036.1:26987540-27004780 GCA_028566695.1 Bagroides melapterus
CTTTCTTGCTTTCTTTCTTTCTTCCACCGTGAGGGAACACACCTCTCTTTCGGCTCTTTTCCACACACACAGGTGAATGTGGTGAAGTTGTTGTTAGCACTAATACACTCCACATGTCAGTAGATTAAGATTTAGGTTGCAGTTTTCCATTAAGCTCGTATCAGTATGATCAAAACGTTGGTATCGTGACAACTCGAGTCAGAGCCGAGGGTCTTTTAGCGATACAGCAGTGTTACATAAGTCAGATAAGATCTCAGCTGATTAGTGTCCTCAGTGGAATGTTAAAACAGGAACAAAGATATTTTGTCTCTGTCTCTGGATTGTGAAATGATTCAGGTCTTCACCTGGGCTCAATTGTCTGGAGGTCTGGTGGGGAGATGGGTGAATTTTATTTGCTTTAGGAAGATGGCTTTTTTAATGTTATATTTTAACAAAATATATTATTTCTAATCAAGATAATTTATGATAATTCATATAATTCATTGTTTATAAAGATTAAAAATCACACACAATTGCAGGCACTCAAATCTTCACAGGGTCCCAACTCTCCAGGTTTCTTCCTCATTACATCCCAGGGAGTTTTTCCCTCGCCTTAGTCGCCTCAGGCCTGCTCATTAGAGCAAAATACAAATAAATTAAAATATTAAATCTTGAACTTTTTGTTCTTTATTTCTTCTTTTTAATAAAGCTGCTTAGTTTGTGTCCATTCTTGAAAGTGCTAGACAAATAAAATTGAATTGAATAAAAAGTTAAATAAAACTTTTATTATTATTCTTTAGACCATGTACACACACACACACACACACCTATACAGTGTTTTAGAAGATTTCTGAGTAATTTTAGTCAGGTCATCCAGTTCACCGGGGTTATTTTGTTGTAATTTATTTTATTTTTTTTAAAACTTTAGTATAACACATGGTGTTTGGCTGGTAATAAATATGTGAGCAGTAACACAGGTGCATCGCACCACCTCCAGCTTCTCCAGTCTATTCTTTTCTCAGGAAACTCGCTTTTCTCCCCTTTTTCTGCACTAATATTTGAGGAAGGTGCGCTGGCGGTTTTCCCGTCGAGAGCACCGCCAACGCAGCGCCTTATCGCGGCCGTACATAAACACAGGAAAAGTTTGTGTGTGAACATGTGGACGTCCCAGAAGAGGAAGCGGTTCTGAGGAGCGCACAATACAGTCCAGCTTCCTGCTTTCATCTTTTATTTATTTTCATTAAGGGACAGGATTTGGTGAAAGTGCTGCACTCCAAAGGCCAACGTTTAACCCTGTAACTGTTCCCTTAGCACCGTGATATAACATAATGTTGTCTTATTCTTTTTATTTATTTTTAATATCGGAGCGTGCTTGTAGCTTGAAGTACATCTACAATATATTATATTAATCTAAAAAAAAATAATAATAATAATAATCCGTGCACATTTCTCTGAAGGTTACTTCCTGCTGACTAGAGACAGTGAAGTAATCGGCGTTAAAGAAATTCGCATATTCGTTTTCATAATTAGCATGCACAACGTTTTTGGCTTTTGTCATAGACATCTTGGGCTAGTTTCACTTTAGCGGTTGCAATCGTACAGCACCACCGTCTATGCTAGTACCAACATTTACAGCGAATTTTAGAAGGAGGTTACAGCTACTTCATTCGGAGCAGTCGCGTCCCTCCCTGGATGCTCCGAGTCGACAGTGACTAATCAGTAACTTCCAGACGTCCTTATCAGCAAACGAAAGACGTATCCATGCCCCACAGATCTAGCTGAACTCTTTCACTTTTTTAGTTTGCACTGTTGCGTGTGAGCACATCTGTCCACAGAGTGCTGGACAAGTATGGCGAGGAAGCCGCATCTCGAACTTTGAGTTACGCGTCCAGAATAACGACATGGCAGAAGCGAACAGTGACCCAGCCAGTGACGAGAGCACACAGGAGCAGTCTCGGCATATTCTCAGCTTGCTGTTTCACAGGTACTCGGTGTGCAAAGTGCAGCTTGGGTGTACGTGGACTGATAAACCGATACGTCGGCAGCTTGACGATCTTGAGATGTTGGTATATGTCTTGTGTACAGTGTACACTGTAGAGAAAGGAAACCATTTTTATTTCAACTGCTTTATGGCTAGCTTCAAAAGCCAGCGGTGTTAACTTCTCTATTTCTTTAACAGCTCTACTCACAGAGTCACATACTTCAGCCAATCAGAAACAATCTGACGCAAACAGGAAATACTTCCTCAGCGATCGAGACTCAGGGAAGCGGTTAATCTTTCTCAATATCTCTTGGGTCATTTGAACAAAATCCTAATAGATTGTGTTTTGCAATACACCAGCTCTTGGGCAATAACACCATTTTAGCAACGAACGAAAAACAAGGAAGTAGCGACAAACCGTGTCCGCATATGAAGTGCGTAAAGTAGAATGTTAATTAAATGACGTTTTCAAGCTGGTGATATTTTGTACTGACCACGCGGAAAAAAAAATAGCCGCTTTATAGTGTATCCTAGTCAGTCCCTCCGTTATGTCATGATTTTTTTTTTTTTTTTGATCATGAAAAGAACAAAAATGAAGCAAACTCCAAAATATTTGATCCGATTCACATGCGTCTAACAAGAGTACAGCTTTTTTTCTAGTCATTTTCAGTTGAACAGAAGGATTCTGTGTTTGCAATTTTGGCAGTTCAAGAATTTTTTTATTTATTTATATACACACAAATAAAGCCCAAAAATTCAAGCTGCAGCATAAAAAAAAAAAAAAAATCAAGCATTTATGATCACGTAAAATATCTCCTAAAAACCCAGACTAAACTCCTATCTAGCTTAATGAAATCCTTATTATTATTATTATTATTATTATTATTAAGTTCAATAATTGGGCTAATTGATTACTTTTTTGTACTCAAACTGTTTAGGAATTAGAGTATGATAGAGCGTACGGTCTACTGGTGCAACCTTCTGCTGTATTTGGTTCAAAAGTCTGGTTGGGTTTTCAGTTTTAGACGCGTCTCCTGATCTCTGGATGATTCAGCGACACAAAAACTGTCTAAATAGGCAGCTTTCTCTGGACTAGAAGCTAGAAGTAATGGAGATAAATGGCCACTATTGTCCATCGTGATGTGTATAACATGTCACATGTCCTTTTGACTGTTTTATTCTTAGTCTCATTGTGCCTTTTCTTTCTTTCCTAAACATTTGCAGATGTCTCTGTCAGAGTGAATCTAATTCAGCCTGCTGTAAGGCCTGTATCTAATTCCGACAGCTGCTGTGGTTTTGGAGTTTTGGGTTTTTTTTTTTTTTTTTTTTTAGAGGCAGGATATTTAGCAGTGAGTATTTTTGGAAAGAATGAAGTGCTAGACGTGCTAGAAAGAATTCTGCTTGCAAAGAAAACACACAACGCCCTCCGTCCTTCGTCACTGCTTTCGTAAGCCGGCTCATTATTTTCTTTTTACCTGAAGTTGCAGTGAACGAGGCCTCTGTTCTGCCTTCGGTCTCTTCAGCAGGCCCTGTTCTCGCACCCTCAACAAACACGGCGCTGTTTAACCTTTCTGCCCAAAATTGGACACCTTCCATTTTTTTTTTTTTTTTTCTTTCCAGCATACAACCCGTTTCGTGTCTTCTTCCACTTCAGATTATAAGGCGGTCGTGGAAAAAAAAAAGCATGGAGTAAATTGTACTGTAGACTTGCAGAATGCCGAGTTCTTTTCTGACATCATTATTAAAGCAGTTTTTTAAGAGCCAGCTGTGCACAACGTGGGGATGATTCAAGCTCATTTCGAATTCGTCTGGTTTTTACGATGACGAGCGTAACCAGACGGCCACGCTGATGTCATGCTCCTCCGAGTGAGACGTGTAAAATACACAGACAATGCGTTTTCTTCGAACTCCACCACTTCCTTAACTTAGAGCACTTTTTTTTTTTTTGTATGGAAATTTTTAACTGGCTTACTCAGGGATATTTATAGCTCATGGACATTGCAGCCTATAGTCAGGTTTAAGACTGTCCAGAATAGCATTGGGGAGTGATTAACACATGAGGACGTGCTGTGTTTGTTGTGCATTAGAAGTGAGTTTAAACGCATTTATCGTTAATTTTTATTTCTCTATATAAACGCTATGTCATAATTCGATCTGTGTGGGTTACTGTTACCACCCTTTTTGTTTTTCTAGAACAAAACACCACCCAGATGATTTAGTCGTCACGTAATATGTTCTTTTTCCATTTTTTTTTTTTTATAGTTACATCAGATGTTAAGAAAAGCTAATTCTTGCTATCACTTACATCATAGCACCCAAAAATCCCTGCTATTCTACTATAAATAAATAAATAAATAAATAAATAAATAAATATGCTAAAGGAGTAGTATTTATTTTCTTTACCCCATTGGCAGATTTCTTTGCTTTTCTTAAGAACAAATTCACTTAAATTTGATATTTTTTTGTCTAAAAACTAGACTTATTTTCTTAGGTCATTTTGCTCATCAAGAAAACACATCTTGATTTAAGAATTTTTAGATATTTCTACTGAAATCAAGTCAAAAATTCTTAGTAAGTCATTTTTTGCAGTGTAGTGTATCGAATCAACACGCTAGCAGTAGCTACAGAATCGAATAGACTTTTGTTTTGTCACAAGACTTTCTAAAAAAGAGCAAACTCCTCTGTCAGAGCCAAGCTTGCTCACTGTTACGCAGCATTAACACTAAAGTCTCTTTCAAACATTTTTTTAATCAACTGTAAAAGTGTTCCAAAAAGTTAGTTATTATTAGATTATTAGTCTTGGATTCTATAATGCCTCGTAATTCTGTAATATCCAACCAGGAATGTCTGATATTTTATTGTTCATTACAGATTGCATTACAGAAAGCATTATTTTGTAAATGTAGTTCAAATTTATCTGCTTTACCTTCTTAAATACCTCACGTTCTTGTAAAAGGTAAAGTAACTTAGTTTTTCATAACATAGCGCCGATGTTTTGTCTAGCCGTCGGCTAACAAGACCTCAGCAAAGGTAAACACAGTGAAACGTATCGTCCGTGTGTGGAAAAGGACTTGAAGTATCTTGACTCCGTACCTTCGCCATATCATAGAAATGCTATCACTAAGACGTATAGCTATGAAGGATATAGCACGGTTTTGCTACAGTACGTTCTGATTACATGGTTAATTAATTTAATTCATTAATTTAAGATGAACACAATGGAAAAATCATATCATCATAATCCACATCATTACACACAACTGTAACAGGATAAAACAGGCGTTGTCATTCTTTAATTAATAGTTAAGTTAGAATTGATGCCAAATTTCTTTGGTGTAAACGGAATAAACTGCTGCAGGGGCTGCTGTTATAGAAAAATAATTGGTGTTTGGAACAGTAACTCCACTTCAGCTATATATATTTTTTTTATTCTGTTCCTTTAACAGCAGCTTTAAAGTGTTTTATTCTTCACATAACCTCCTTGTGTATTTCATTAATACACTATAGGGACAACACTTTGTGCACCATAACATAACAAGCTTGGCTATGGGGCTTTTGTGATCTTTCACCTTCAAGGGCATTAGTGAGATGTTGGGTGAGGAGGTCTGGGGTGCAGTCGGTGTTCCGGTTCATTCCATTGGTGTTCACTTGGGTTGAGGTCAGGGGATGAGTTCTGAGACTCCAGCCTAGGCAAACTATGTCTTTATGGAGCTGGCTTTGTGTACGGATGTGTCATCGTCATGCTGGAACAGGTTTGGGCCTCTTGGTTCCTGTGAAGGGAAATCGTAATGCCACTGCACGTGAAGATATCTTCAACTACGTGGCAACGGTTTGGGGCAGAACCACATATATACGTGTGATAGTTGGGCGTCCACCAACTTTTGGCCATAAAATATGCTTTGAGTTTGTATGAATAGTGACTTGTTTATATTTATTAATGTAATGACATTGTTTTATGTGCATTATTACAATTCTTTGGTTGCACTGTAGAACTGCAATTCTACCTGGCAGCTGAAATTTCCTAACTGTCATGAGCAAAAATGCTGAATTTAAAAAAAAAAGACTCCCAGACGTATACAGAAAGCATCTTAGGGCACTTTCCAAGGTCTGGGGACACTTTCCAAGACCTTAATTGACCTTTTTGATGTAGGCATAAAAATTGGAAAAACAACGCCTCAACGCTATAGCGATGCTAACACTTGTAGACAGCAGACGCATGCCTATTCCCGCTGGGCTACAATACCGAAAATGAAACCTGGTTTTTAAAGCATTATATGCTGGTTAGAGTTAAGTAATGAGTCAGCTTGTGTAACAAAGGCTTTGCCTATACAAAACCAACACCAACAAGTCCTTTTTACCTTACGGTATGCAAACAAGGCAGTCGAACTTCGTTGTGTGTGTGTGTGTTTGACTGTTACGATGAGAATCTGTTTCCTCAGGGTAGAGGCGTTCAGCGTCAAGTATGGACGTGCCTGTCGGGAAATTCCAGTTAGTTGTACATTGACATTGTGATAACACGTCTACACAGTCAAAACACAAATTACCACTGAGTACACTGTGTGTGTGTGTGTGTGTGTGTGTGTTTGTGTGATGGGGGTATTATGCTCTTGCTGGTTGGATCTTTGACCCCTTGAATGGGGGGAAAAAAGCATTGAATTTTCCTGCAGGAAGTAGTAGAGAGCTGAGCCTGAACTTTTCAGTTAATATGTCACCAAAATAAACTGCCACAAAGGGAAGTAAGTCATAGGCTGGAGGGATGATTAATGAGATGGATAAAATAAAGTTCACTTTTTTTTTTTTTTACTGCACTGCTATTAATATTTTATTGCCGCATTATGCTGTGATACTCTAATATAGCTCCGTAATTTAAACGACAAGATAAGGAGTCAGGTAGACATGTTCTATGTATGTCCGCAACACAGAGCTAAAATTTTAATGACGGACTGGTTACACTAGTGTCCATGTTATACGACTTTTCCCCCCTCGCTGACAGTTAACAGAATAAATTAAGCCTTATTTGGATAGGATTAACTTTACATGGAATCCTGGGGAAATTTTGATTCTGTAATTTATTTTTTTATTTCCATGTCAGTGTCTTTCTCTGTCTTCCTCTACTAAATTACAAATTACGTACGCTCAAATTACGTACCGTTTTTCTCAGAACTCTGTAATCATCTGATAATTTTAGTCCTGTCTGCATACACGTCTGTGATTTATTTTTTTTTTTTTTCTTTGAGGATCTCGCCTTGCATTAAAAACCAAAAAAAAAGTATGTCTGCTTCTTCTAGCTGTAGTCTAGAGTCTTATAGCAAGATTTTAAACTCATCCAAACTCGCAGAATGGCAAATGGATGCTTTTTTGTGGTCATTGTGATTATCGTTCTATTGTACTCTTCAAATTGGTGCTGGACGTTTGGTTCGCCCCAAACTGAATTGTTTCTGCTCTACTCCAGTACCTCACGGACCGATTCGATGCCATGTTTTGTATTGAGTGTGATCATTTGACCATGTAATGCAAAATATTGGTGCCTCTCCAGAACATACTGTACCTACCTAGTATAAATAGCGTTCTTTGCTAATCTGCCAATGGATCTAGTATGAAACATGAGATACGCTACATGGGGACTAGTTTGTGGGAACCTGTCCATAACAAATTTATGTTCTTTTTGGTCATTTCTAGTCACTTTTTTTGCAGGCAAAATAACGTCCACTCTTCAGGGAAGGCTTTATTTAATCCCATTGATGTGGAATTGTAATGCTACAGCATACAGAGACATTCTAGAGAGTTGTGTTTGTTTCCAGCTTTGTGGAACCCATATATTTGTACTGTGCAGGTGTACACAGACTTTTGCACACTGTGTGTGTGTGTGTGTGTGGCTACAACAGTTATTCATTGGAATTAAGTTACTGGCTATAGAGCCCTTGATTTAAGAAACAAGCCCCAGTAAACACTTTACCTTAAGTAAGTGTGTCCGCGAGGTTGTGTGTGTGTGTAAGTGTAACTTTTATGAACCTTTAGTAAACAGTATGCATTACCCTAATCATCCACAGCAACATTTATTTATGTACTAATTGATTATACTGTATATGTATATATCTTTTTAACGGTGTTTTTTTACCACAGTAATAAAGTGCACGTGTTAATAAACGAAGTACAAACGGTCTCAGGCTCTTGAAGCCACGCACGTCTTTGTGTTTAGCTTTCATCCCGTAACTGTCAACTTGACGCTAAAGTGGAAAGAAATGACTCGGTGTTAGACATTTAGTGCACTACACGAAGTGTGTAGAAGGCTTCATTTCCTAGCCCAAGCAGTGCGCGTGTGTAGGGCAGTTTGAGCTATTTGGAATGTTTTACTTCCGAGTTCCGGGTTTGCTCCTTTGCTCCGCCTCCTACCTCGCTCCTGATTGGTCTAAAGTTAGCCACCAGATCCAGCGAGCGCGTGCACCGAGAGTCGCAGATGAAAAGTGGCAGGACAAATCTGAGCACTTTCAATGTGATTTCGAGATCGGAGGAGAATCACGAAGAAGAATTAACATCGGACAAGAGGGGAAAATAAGCAAATAATAATAATAATAATAATATAATAATAATATAATAATAACACCTGGAGTTTTTTCTGCAATGGTCGGAGATCACACCATATCCGGGGACAGCACGCTCAGTCAGCGGTCTAAAAACGGATTAAGCTGTAAAATGGTCCTGCAGGCGGTGGGCAAAGTTCTAAGGTGCATTTTCTTATTTGTGTTTTGCTTATAATAAACGTCAAAAGTTGCACAAATTCTGCTGTCAGTTAGTCGTGCATGGCTTTGATGTTTTAAAACTTCTCACGAATGACGTTACAACTAGAGTGTAAAGTTAATTCCTGATGTCTTGAATGCATGGCTTTGAAACTGTCTTACTCTGCTTCACCCCGTGTATATAGTTCTATTTAAATGTCCAGTAATCTAAATTTCAGTGTATTACTGTTTGAAGTAGGCTAATTGCTTTTTTTTTGTTTGTTTCCATAAAGTTGCAGTGAAAGCCAAAGGTGTGCTATCTGTGCACTTGATCTGTGTACATATCTTCTTGTTTAAACACATCTACCCTGTATTGGAATTACCCTGAGGATTTCACTGGGCTTCTAGGAAACAGACTTGCTCCGTCTTGTGTGTTTCTGATTGTGTTAAACAGCTGAAGTCCTGTCAGTGCATGAAAAATGTGATGGTGCATTGATCAACTCACACTTTTGTGGTTAAAAGCATAAAAAAAGACCAAAGAAAATTGCTTTTGGTTGTATTATTACTGCTGATTTGCTCAGGGATTTTTACATCTTAAAATTAATATTAGTTTGTACGATGTTTTATAAACATTTCAGCAGATAAATACTATTACAGAATTTTATCCACTATTATTTTTGTCACTCCTGTTACAATATTTGTACAGTTTTCCGTGTACTTAATAAATTTACCTCATTCTGAAGGAAAATGATTTCAGGGGAAGTAGCAAACTCAGCAAATCACTATGATGTCATGCTTATTTGAATATAGTACTAGCTGGAAGACAAAATGGAAGATATTCTGATTGAATAAAGTGTGGAATAGAATGAAATACATAAAACTTACACCTCACAAATATGCCAAATGACATTTCTTTTAATTAATCGATGAACACATTTTTTACAGACTTTAATGTCTGAATTTGACTGCGACGACTGAAAGATGATATGGAGTCGAAAGTGTGACCTTAACCAGGATAAATAGAATGAACACTGGATGCTGTATGTATGTACCTGATGCTGTATACTGCAGCATGTTTCCAGCACTGCTCTTTTTCTTTTAATCCGGCGATTCATCTGTTGACTTTTATCCTTACATGAAAGTCCAAATTTTTACCCAGTTACTTAGTTAAATCTAAAGTTATTTTTGGTGTACATATTAATACAATTAAAGATAATAACTACACAATATAATGTAGCATGTCTCAGCAATATACCAAACATTATGTTAAAAGTATTCTGGGTCATGCTTCTCTATTTTTCCCCCTGTTATTTTCCTAAATAACAGTACTGGCAGTGCTGTAGGCGAAGCGTTCCCACACATTGCGGCTTTTCGGAGAAAGGCTTGATTTGGTGCTTCTATAATGGGATTTTAAATGGCGGTTTGAAGGCCCCAGAGTGCTCATGGCAGCCACACTGGAGTCAGAGCTCCTAAACGACAGTAATGACTACAGCTGAAACACCTCTGATGGATTTTTTTTTTTAGTTTCTGCATATGGTTAGATGACCAAGTTTGTTTGGACGTCTTCTGATTGGCGGCTGAATCGCATCCACTTTTGTTTTGGCAAGTCTATTATATTATATTACATTATATTATATTACATTATATTATATTATATTATATTATATTATATTACGACTGGCTTTTGGCGTATCTACGATCACTTAACGTCATAAGCATTTATAAACATGTCATAAACACTCACATGTCATTCAGACACGCTGGGTTTTAATTAAGGTCCTTGCTCAGATTTCTCAGTTTGGCCATGTTTTGAAAGAAGGAGGTCAGTCAGCATGGAGGCTTTTCTTTCAAGATTATTGAAATAGTTAACATTCTGGCAAAGGCAAAAAATAAATAAAAAATAGTGTGCAAACTGTATTGCTTACAGTATAAAGCCTTTAGAAGACATTGTTGATAAGTAATAATAACAGTACAGCATTCTCGAGGGCTAGCATACTTCTCCTTATTGGTGGACCGAGGTTGCAAGGTAGGTTTTTTTTTTGTTTTGTTTTTTTTGTAGGTTACATAATGCATCAATAAAGGAAGGAATGCTTTTTATCATGGCTCTTGACGTCAGCTAAGGCCGGAGGAATGTTTCTCAGCATGTCTGGCCCATATTTCTCTAGTTCAGGGGAAGTATGATTATATTCCTGAGTATATGATTCAATAACAAACATTTTGCAAGAAATGACTAATATATGTTTAGCTATATATATTAAACATAGTGAATTATTAGTCATGTGCTGTCATAGAGGGGAAAATAAGAGTCTACTGTTGCACTCTCTGCCCTGGCATAGCAGCAGTCCTATCATGCGTTTGCTTTATGATCAACATGCTCATCTTTCTGTACAGAACGCAGACACGAGACTCAGCATGGAGACCAGAATAGCTCCTGTATTTCCACCACCTTCATCCATTCTCCTTCTCCCAAGTGTTTCTCTATACTTCCATCCAAGCTTTGTAGGTTTTCTCATAGAGGACCTTCTCCAAGATATGAGCAGACGATCCCGCTCTGTATTCCAGATCCCAGCCCATCAAGCTGCCTTGATTCCTTATTAAACTTTTTTTGTCTAAGGAAACATCGCTATTAAGTAGAACATTCAATGCTGCTTTGTGCTTCGCAAAACCCCTTCCAACTTTGATTGTGGTTTTATTTTAAGGAAACGAAAACTTCCCCCAGTGCCAGGAGTCATTCCGTTTTCTGTCCTCCACCCACTATTTCAATGATTAGCCATAAATGGTGCTGAATGTGGCCAGGTCAGGCAGTAGAAAGCCGTCCTGCATGAGCTGAGGCCACAGGCATCTGAAACTGTGGTTAAATGGGCTTCAGGAACTTTTAACCAGAGGAAACGTATCATGAAAAATAGTGATATGAATGAGGGGCTATGATTAAGGGATTCTAAAAACAGCCTTGGGTATAATTTTTGACTCGGAGGGCTGAAAACTGGATTGAAATTGAATGTTTTTGGTACACGTTCAGCATGGGACATTTTAAAGTGTATGGAAAGTACGCCTCATCGCTGCTTATAAATCACGTCACTACTGCGTTGTTACCAATTTCCTGAATCTGCTCAGTGAATATCAGTGTGTTTTCTTCGACCTTGTGCTCCAGGCTAACAAGGCTAACTTTTTTTCTAAGTGAAGTTGCTTGATTCTTGTTGAAGATACGAATCAGCATCAAGTCTTATCTCCACAAGCCTCCCGTTTTGTTCCTTTTTTCTGTCAAGCTTTGAAGTTCCACCCTAAAGTAGAGGAAATGAGTAAAGAGATCTGGGAGCGCCTATGATGTTGAAGGCACAGGACTGAACGTGCCTGCGAAAGCCATTCTTAATCTCGCAGGAATGCAGGCGTCTTTTGCACAGCATAGTGTGAACGCAGGAAAGCGCAGAGGCCGTACTTCAACTCGGTTAGGATATTTAGCAAGCACTTCTTCTCTGTTCAGACAAATTCCTTCTCTGTGCTAGAGAAATCTCTCGTACCAGGCAGGTTATTCGTGCGTGAGCTTTGCTAAAATATCTCGTGCTTTCTTCTTACCCAAATTCATACTGTAGGGCATTTACTGAAAAAGAAGAAGGGTTTATCGAGTAGTGCGATGACGCATGAATAGGTTTGTTAGTGCTGGTTAACTGCTGAACTGCTTTGTAGTTAATGAATGAATTGCATGAACATCCTGATTCCCGTTTTCATAGCATGTTTGAGGTCTTATAAATTGATGGATAATCCAGCATCAGTTAATCAACACAGGCTTGAGAGTTCCCAGGGCTGCCAAAGAAACACCGCTGGACCGTCTCGAGTAAAGAAATCCTTTTACCTTTCTTTTTTTTTTTCTGAGGTAGTTCTAGATGGAGCATCTTTATCCCCTTAAGTACCTTAAAACTATCCCAAAACCCATTTCCCAACCTTTAAATAAAGTTCCAAGTGGAGTCGCTTTTAGTCGTTTAGTAACTTTTCTTAAAAATCCAAAGCCCCAGACAAGTTACCCTTTTCCCCATCTTTTCTACTATCCATAGAAGCTTCTAGCAGCGCTTTGTAGGTTGTTCTGAAGTCACTATGCATCGTAGCATCTGCGAGATGAGTGCAGGAAAACGTATTTATAATGGTGGTGTTTCCTAGAAATTATCGTTAGGAGTCAACGCGCCGGAATGATTAAACGATCTTGTCTCATGTTGTTTTCCATTTATGGGTTCGGCTGTCTAGTTGGCCAATATTTTTTGGACTATGTTGTGTAATTTGTTTGTCTCCACCTCGCACACCCATCTCAAAGACTCTGTCCTTTGCAGTCCTCATGTTTTCCAGCAGGCCCATGTGCTTGGCACGGAGCAACATTTTTCCCTTTAGTGACCTACCAGCTGTGTCTTCATCTGTCACCTGCTTCTTCCTGCTTCTTCCTCTCAACACTTGAAGAATTTGGAGCATAGTTTGCTTTGCTTCACTGTAACCATCCTCCAAATCCAGTGTAGTTTTCTTGCATTTTCATGGTGGATCTTACAACCTTCCTTTGTTTTGTTTTTTTGTTTGTTTAAAGGATCAAAATGCTGTCCTTGATGTTCTGCTGGCTTTTGATTCTTGATTGTTTCATCATCCAAGATAACAAAACAAAGCTTGAAAAAGACGCTCATAGCCGACAGGCTAGCTGCGCTTTTCCAGGCTTGGCATTGTCTTTTTTTTTTTAAGACCGGGATCAGTGGCCTGCTCTTGGCTGGAGTGCTGCATTTTTCCAGGAACCAGAAACTGTTTGTCTGAATGAGCAGAAAAGGGAGAGCAACAAGCCCAAAAATGCACCGTAGGGGGTTGCAGCTTTGTTTTTGAACAGAGTGATCCTTCATGGAGGCCAAAAAAAACAACCCGTAAAAAAAGACACGGATTCTGTAAATTAAAGCCAGCATCTGCTGCTCGTCCCCGTTGTCCTCAGACGACCTTATCTAAAACGAATGATTCTTAAACGAAGGAGGAGTTGACGTTCTTTTAAATGTCTCCTAAATGTAGCCATGTTGTACTCTAGCCAGCAAAATTCAGACTCTGTGTGTCCCGAATGGATTCACAAAAGTGGTGATCTGGGTTCTGCCAGCTATTTACATCTAAATAAGCACTTGAAACAAAACCAAGACTGTTGTTGAGACCACAGTTGAGACTGATTGGCTAGTGGTCTGCAACAAAGTAGTTTGAGAGTGGTGTTAAGACAGTAAATGTGTACATCTGAAGTAATAAAATGTAAATAACTTCAGCTTTAAAAAAAAAAAATTCCCATTCCCTAAGTCAGTCTTTTCTTTTATTCCAATAAAACGAGACCAATACTGAGGTAATGATGTCATAACGATGTCAGATTTATGACACTACATTGTTCGGAATTTTTAGGAGTTGTATTTCAGCCGCTTCCTCGTTTTTGAACAGTAAATGAATTCAATTCAGTTCAGTTCAATTTTATTTGTATAGCACTTTTAACTCCAGATGCCCCAGGATCCTAGCAGGGGTAGCCTCTTCTCAATGAAGCTCAGAAATCTTGGTTTCAGCATTTCTTGCATTGTAAAGAAATAATGAAGAAAACACTGTTACTGACTAGAATTGCACTTTATTTAATCATAGTATAGAATGTTAACAAGCACCGTGTTTTAAACTCTAAGCAAAATACAGAAATGTCAGTGTCAGCTTCAGATAATTATTTAATTTACTTCAGCTTCAGAAATAAAATGTCATGACTAGAATTATACTGTAATTACTGTTTCGTTAACTAATTGCGCTAGTGCTTCAAAACATTAGGAGTGTAAGCTTTTTTTCCTGAGACATTCTGATAAAGCAAGGAAAAAGGAAAAGCCAGTTAATGACACATAGCACCAAATGCTAACCCAGGACTAGTTTTAAACTGTACACAAGACCCTTTAAATGTTGTTAATGATTAAAACCTGACTGAAATATCCACATTTCCCCTCAGAAAATCTGTTAATGTCTATATAATAAGACTTCTACTCTATTTACTCTTAGCGCTGAATGCTAACCCATCTCCAGGTTTAAACTGTACACAAGGTAATTTAAGTTGTATTATTGATACAAACTCTCCAGAATACTAATATTTCCCTTGGATGTGTTCAGAAACTACTACAAAAAAAACTCTTATTGATTAGATTTGTGCTTTTATTTGTACACAAATGTGCACAAATGAATTTATATCATGTTACTGATTCAGACTCTGGAATATCAGATATCTGAAGTTTCCTTCAAATGTGTCGAGAAGTTAAATGTAATCTCTAGAATTATATTATATTTACACAAAACTACCCACGATTTTCAGTGTTTAATCCTACAACCAAGGCCAATTGATTTTAGTGCCTGTTTTCCATCTTTATGAATTAAAGTCATGAGTAATGATGATATTGAGAACGCTGAATATTTGGTTGTAGTGTTAGCGAAGGTGAATTCAGTAAACTGCAAATGCTCAGCACTCTTCAGTTTGTTCAGATGGTGTTTGGATCGCTTGTGGACAGCAGGCGGTTAGTGCCCAGGGTGGAGAAGAGGTTCTAGTGCCTTAGGCGTGTGTGTGTGTGTGTTTGTGTGTGTGTGCGCAATAGGGAGCTCGTCCAGCCTAAAAGCAACAAGGCCATGCTGTATGTGTAGACCAGAGGCCAAGCAGGATAACATGGGAACAGCTGCTTAAAGAGCAGGGGCACAGTGCCTGCACACACATACACAGCTTTATACAGTAGCTCTGCTGTTATTGGCCAATCAATCGCAATATAGAAGCCAGCTACTTGAGGCCAATATGGCAGAAAATCAAGTTTTTCCTCTTTTCCACTAAAAGGGTCATTGAGTCAGTGAAAAGCTCTTTAGTTGAACTAGACAAGAGCACAGAAGTAATCGCGACAGACGCTGTTACAACGACGGCCTGTTAAACACAGATGCTTCTCAAATCGCTTTCTTGAGAGATCGCTTTTATCTGTAAACTCACCTGACTCAATGACTTATTTAGGGCGGAAAAGGAAGTGGGGAATTGTGAAGGTGTCAAAATTACAATTTGGGTTTAAGTGTCAGTAAGTGTGGAGTTTATTTCTGAGAAGAAGTACTTTAGATTTAGGAATTAAAACTCCTTTAATGTAGTTTAGTTTCTAGTTTGGTTGCTTCTTTAATCAACAGACTTTAAAAAAAGTTTCTGTCTTCAGTTCAGAATATAAGTTGACTACATTTCTGGCATTTTTAATAACTGAGCAATTGATTGTTTAGGGCCTTGCTCAAGGGCCCAGCTGTGGCAGCTTTGTTGATCTGGGATTCAAACTCACAACCTTCTTATTAGTAATTATTAGGTTCCTCTCAAGGTTTCTTCCTCTTCTATCTAAGGGAGTTTTTTTTTTTTTCCCTTCCCGAAGGCTTGTTCATTAGGGATAAATACAAACACATTTAAACAATTCTAATATTAATCTTAAACTTCTGTATTCTATTCATTTTATGTATATTATTTTTGACCTGTTTCTTATGAATCAAATAGATGGTTGATAATATTTTATTTCTTCAAAGCATCCTAACTTATATTATGTGAATTCCCAGATTTACATTCTGGCAAATTTCTATATCGGATCTGACGTGTGATCCCCTCAAATATTTGCTTTGTTTTGACAAATATCCTCATTTACATACTCAAACCGCATAGAGTACAATGTTTAACCGCTGTAGGTGTTGGAGTTCGAGAAACTTTGAGAACGTCATCGCTAGGCAACTGGGAAACGTGAACGTCGTTTAGCCAGCAAGCACCTAGCCATTACATCTCTTTAATACGGACGACGTCATGTTGTCATGACAAATGAGCAAGCCAAACGAAAGCATCAGGAATTTTGAGGTTTCTCTCAGGCGTGTTGCTAAATTAATAAGAATTGACTAGAGTTACGCTTTAATTACATTTCGAATCGAATGTTAACCAGCCTGCCAACTTAAAAACAATAAAGAAAGCAGTATATATGGTGTAAGTGCTTCAGATCATCAGGGATGTCAACATTTCCCTCAGATTTGTTAATAAATTTATCAGAGAAGACTGTTAATGACTGGAATTACACTTGTAACAGAATTCCTAAACTTAAAATTTGATAACTGATGCTTCGTTTTTTTTTTTTTGTAATACAGGAACATTTTCGGGCTGCCGTACTCTAGCTATATCGCCGTTCTTTGTTCCTCATGTTTAATTGCGACAGTGTTATATTTATGTTGCAAAATAAACCTATAAATGTAGTAATTATCCCCATGCCTCATTCTCTGGTGAAACGAAATAGCGCAACCACAAATATCTAAAAAGAGGGAATGAGGTAAATGGCGACGCACCCACTTCTGTTCCACATAATCTGCTTGTCTGTGGCTTTGACAGATTGTACCATGACGTAGGGTTGACGCCACAAACTCCCCTCCCCCCGAACCTGTCGACCCCCTTTATGGCCTCCACTTCTGTCAGGGGCTTAAGAGAAGCGTTTGATATTCGACATTGGGTGTGGTTGAGTGAAAGTGGGGTGGAGGTCTGCTCGTAATATGAACCTCCAGCACTAAAAATAGCT